>CM046879.1:564628279-565053947 GCA_025667525.1 Glebionis coronaria
TCATGATTACAAAACTCCAAACCATTATCCGTTCGTAGTTTCTTTAGTCTTCTACCGGTCTGGTTTTCTTGCAATTGCTTCCACTCCTTGAACTTGTTGAACGCCTCATTCTTGTGTCTAAGAAAATAAACCCAAACCCTCCTCGAATAATCATCAACAATCGATAAGAAGTACCAACAACCACTCATCGATTTCACCCAAGAATAACCCCATAAATCCGCATGGACATAGTCTACAACTCCCTCTGTTGTGTGCTGACCTCGACCAAAACTTATCATGGTCGATTTTCCAAGAACATAGTTTTCACATAATTCGAGCTTACCTAGACCTTTATTCCCCAGCACCTCTCTTCTTTTTGATTTCATGCAAGCCTGCTTCACTAATGTGACCTAGGCGTTTATGCCAAACCTGCGCAAGACTTTCCTTTTCTTCTATACCAACACTAGCTTCACCTAATTCAACCCAGCCATCCAAGGAGTACACACAGTTTTCCTTCATAGTTCCTAAAAAAACCATAAAAGAACCCTTGATCACCTTTACTCTTCCATTTTGCAACTTCATGGTATAGCCATCTCAATCCAGAGTGCCCAAAGATATCAAATTTCTTTTCAACTTGGGAATGTAACGTACATTCTCAAGCACAAAACTTGAACTATCTTTCATTTGTACTCTCACCTTCCTTGTCCCCCTGATGGCACATGCTCTATTATCACCGAGCAAAACCATACCACATCAAGCTCCTTAAAATCAAACAAGAAGTCCCTCCTAGGCGTCATATGATAGGAACCACCAGAGTCCATGATCCATTCTAAGAACCTTTCCTCACTCACCGCCATCAACAAATCACCATTGTCATAACCCTTAGAATACGAAACAGCGTCTTGTTTTGCATTCTTATTGACAAAGCCAGTTGATTTCTTCTTGTTCCATTTTGGACATTCTTTCTTAAGGTGATCCTTAGAATAGCATATGTAACACTTCTGTTTATAAGTTCCTTTACCTTTTGACTTTGATCACGAACTACCACGTCTTTGATTACCCCGATGCTACGACTTCCCCCTTACATATAACCCATTACCATCATCCTTTGCATATGTACTCTTCTTCAACTCCCGTGAATTAAGAGTAGACAAGACATCCTCCAAAGTGAGCGACTCCCTTCCATAAAGAAATGTCTCCACAAAGTTATCATACGAGGACGGTAATGATGTAACTAACATGAGTGTCTGATCTTCGTCATCAATATCAACGTCTATGTTCGCCAAGTCACCGATCAACTTATTAAACTTATATGTATGTTCATATAGTTTCTTACCTGAATGCATGTAGAAAGTGAACAACTTCTTCTTCAAGTACTAATTATTGGCTAAAGACTTTGTCATATACAAAGTTTCTAACTTTAACCAACCCCCCCCCCCCCCCCCCCCCCCCCCCCCCCGCATCAGAATTTTCTTTGTTGACTTCTCTCAACATCTTGTTATCCAAGCATAAGAGTAAGGCACTATGTGCTTTTTTATAGACATCCGTCTTCAACGCCGCAGTTTTATCAGCATCCGTCATGGTATCCAGGAATGGATCTAACGCAGCCTCCCAACCATGTTGAATTACTAGACACCGCATCTTCACACGCTACAACCCGAAGTCATTAGACTCGTCGAATTTTTTGACGTCAAACTTCGCTATCGACGACATATTCTTTCAACCTTATTGCGTAAAAACCCTTCTTGCAGACCGATTTAATTAGAATAACCCTAAACCTCGATCTAGAACAAGCAACCCCGATCGTAAACTTAAAAATCCAAGCAAACCACGATGAACCACAAAAAACCTGCAACAAAAACCTTCGATTAAATCGAATTATACCCGATATAAACGAAGTCAAGTTTTAATAAAACTCTTTAATCCAAAAAGAAATAATTTATAAAACAAACTACTTTGTAGTCCCACTGGTCCACGTGAATATAAAAACAAAAGATGAAGAGTCCTAGACCCCTTTCTTAATTATTTCTACTTTCCACTGTGAACAATAATAGCAAACTTCGTCTTCTCCGTCCCTTTAACATGTAACTCAAAGACAAACGGATCCGATGAAACCCGAAAACTTTTTCTTTACGAAGCCTTCTTGATCTAGCATCGATCGCCGAAGATCAACCAACCTTGATCTCTTATACCACTTGTTGGAATCGACACCAACAAACCTAAAGATCGACTCGCGGAACCTAGAACCCTTAAAGAAGATCGCAGAGTCTCAATAAACGAAACCCACAAAGACGACACACTACAAAGGTAACCAAACGATTCTCTTTTATTATATTTATCGATTACATTGGAAAGAATCAGATGCGAGTGTATCTAGTGCTTACAATCATAGGTCGACTAAGAAAGCCCGAGCCCAACCTTAGCCGACTTACATAAATCCTACACTAAGTACCTCCTACTAATCGTATGTTTAATTAGACTCGACACTAACTCTAACAAATGTGTTACTGTTAAACGCGTTGCCAAACACACCATTTAATATTTACGAAAAAAATTGCGACATTCTTAAAAAATTTCGAATATTTTTGAAAATTTTTCTATTTCGTAAAAGGTGTCAAAATTTTCGAAATTTTTGAGTATTTTGGCTTGAAAAAAAGTTAGGTATTTTATAAAATTGCTTTAAAAAATAAATATTTTTGTGATTTTCCCTAATTTAAATGAATGTAAATACGTATAACAATTCATAATCCTATGTGACAATGTTAGCTCCACCACAACTTTTATTTATATTTACTTAAACTTTATATTTTACTTTTTATATATTTTTTAGTAATTTTATCTACTTGGTTAATATGAGAAGACAAAATTTTTACGGTTTTCTACTTAGTACATTTTTAACTATTTTTGACGTAGCAAAAACTATGCGGAGTATATATTTTATTAAAACTAGCATGATACTCACGCAATGCAGCGACGAATAATTAATAACTGTTTCTTTAGCAATTAAATTAATGTTAAAGTGTAAAAATATTCAAAATAAATAAAATCATTAAAAATAAAAAACAATGAAAAAATATTGAATTAAAGAGAACTAATTTTTAAGAAATATGATGAAATTATTAAGAAGTTGTTAAAAAAGTTTGTTTAAAAAAATAAATGGTTAAAATATTTTAGTTAGAGTTAAGTTTTGATTAAAAATAATAGAGATTTAATATGTCTATCTAAATTATTTGTTTTGAATTAGTTTTGGAGTTAACACGTGTATATTCGCTTGTACACGTACATATATAAGACTTAGGTAGTGTTTGATAATAACTTACAGAGTCTTACTTGAAAAATAACGATAGGGATTAAGTTATCAATTATTTGTTTTTTTCTGTTTAAAATTAACTAGTAACTTTTTAAAAAATGATAAAAAGAAAAAAACTTTCTATATTAAATCATGATTTGTTACCATTATATTTTACATATTTACTTTATAACTTTTTCATTTATTAATTTTAAAAAACATAATAGTAAATTTATCTGATTCAGACAATATATATAGAGACAAAATATCCTACAACATATTCGACACACAAAATAAATATATTTTACATAGAGAAAATTTCAAGAATCGTCCCTATGGTTTACCCCAAATATCAAGTTTCATCCCTAACTCGAAAAAACGTCAAGAATCATCCTTAATTTTGAAAATATGATCAAATTTTGTCCCTAATTTGGATGAGCGTTAGTTTTGGTCGTTAAGTACAAAGAGGGGCGGGGTATTTTGGGGTTTTACTTCCCATGCAATTAATAGAAACACTTACCAATGATCTCAAACACACACATTCTTTTTCACACACACATACCCCCTTTTATCCAGTATACTATCAAAACCCTAGAATCAAAATCAAAAGATGGTTTTCTTCTCATGTGGTCGCGTTGTTATAATCAAGACTTCTTCGACAGATCGTCATCCAGGTCGTCGATTCTATGCTTGCTCATTCCAAGAACCAACTTGTAGGTGGATTGATTGGGTTGATCCACCCATGTGTCCTCGTGTTGTTCAAATCATACCTGGGTTGATTAGGGCTAGAAATAGGCATGAAGCTTCGATCCAAGAACTAAGTAATGAAGTCAGCAAGCTAAAAAAAAACTTGTTGATTAGTTGGTTAGTGTTTGGTTTAGTTTTATTTTTTTTCAGATTGGCGTAAGAAAAAATGTAAAGGCGAATATGTTTATGTAAGATGGATTTTGGGGTTATGAATGAAAAATATTTTCCATCTCATCTAGAAGAATTTTTGTCTTTCTCATTTACTATGTTTTGTTGTGTTTTGCAGGCAAGTAGTTGAGGGGTTGAGGGGCATTCAATTGGTATGAGTTAATTCCCAACCCCCCTGTATTGGCTTATAAATACCAAATACACACACCACTTATCCATCACCCTTTACTCTATCTAACCCTAATATCAAGATCTGATATCAAAAAATGTCAAAAAAAAATGTGATTGAGTTGAGTGACTCTAGTAGTGGTGTTATTTTTTGTCCTAGTGGGGATGAAGGGGGGGGGGAATCTTGAAAAAGGGTGTGAAGTATCTTCAAGGCTCAGAACACTTCCTTCATTTGGATCAGCCAAAAGGCCTAGGCCTGCTGTTACTAAGGGTGTTGCTGAAAAGTTTAGGAGTGAGACTATTCCAATAGAAGTGCTAAAATGGTATGGGTATGTTGATGTGGTTGAGTACCATGTTGATTCTCGTTACTGGGAGACATGTGATGAAGATGATGGAAGAATCCTTTTTGCTGATACATCATGTGAGGACATAGATGAAGACAACTTTGATCACTTGAGTTCTATGAAGACACTCTTAAAGGCAAGGCAAACACCCAAAAGAATAAGGGTCCTGATGTCAACTATGTTCCCAAGAACATTGTGAAAAGCCCCACTCCTATCTACAATGTTGTCGTAGGACTTGCCAAAACAACAAATTGGGAACATATTTTGCAGAAGATGGAAAAGAGGCCTGCTGCTGGTAACAAAAGGAAGGGGAAGAAGGAAAAGGTTTGAAGCTTGTGTTTGGATGTAGTCTTGATGGTTCTTAGTTTTCATGTATTGTCTTATTTTCATGTATTTTCTTATCATGTAATGGCCTGAACATATAATTGACCACAGATGATGTTGTGGTCAATAAATTTTGTTTATGAAATGAAGTTCAAGTTTCAACTTTTCCTTGTTTACAGCATGGCAATAATCCATTGAAAACACAACAGAACTTTACAAAAGCACTTAATAATTGAAACATAAAAGATAATTGGTACAGATAACAAACTTGTTCAGATTACTAACTTGGTTCAGATTACTAAATTACTAGAACATAAACAAACTTGGTTCTTATTACAAAAGTACTAGAAAAAGTAAAGCATGAAGTTAAATTGTAGGGCATCACTTCTAGTTAGACCTTGTAGCCTGTTTCTTCTTTGCAAGTGCACTTGAACTTGATCCTGTTGCATTAGATGGCCTTTTCCTTTGGGATGAACTTGATCTTGTTGCAGTATTTGGGTCCTTTTGCCTCTTACCAGACCTTTGGTTGTGGCCTAGATTTCCACATTTTTGCATGTCACTATTTTATAGGCCCTCGACAACTTTCCATCCTTCACCATTTGAGCCTTCTCGTCCCTTGTTTTTCTTCTATTTTTCCTTGGCCTACCAACTGGAGTATTATGACTTGGTGGGGTTAGTGTTGTAGGAATTTGTGACTTCTGCAACATGACCTTACTATTCAAGCAACCTAGAGTGTAATTGTATGTTTTTTCCCAAGTAGCTAACCAATAACACTTATCCACCTATTCCTTTTGTATATTCACATGTTGTCCATTAAGTGACATGTTGAAGCTGGCTGCTATATCATGTGCACAAGAGATCCCTGTTAACTCATACTTCCTACAACTACAGAACTTTTTTACTACATTAATAACACTCTGAGTACCATATGTGCTCTTGACCTCATACTCTTCACCCCTATTATACCCAACTGTGTACCTATTATCCCTTTCCATGATTGTACTCAATAACTTAGTAGCAACAGGGGTAAGTGGTCCATCTGATTTCTTAATCACATCAATAATATTGACCATCCTTCTCATTAAGTATTCCCTAATGTATTGACTAGGTCAGTGGGAACCGACGCAGGTCAGCGGGTACCACTTGGGCGACAGTGGCTGCCGGCTTAAGCCGGTGGCTACTGTTTGGATTAACGACAGCAAGGGCCACAACCATAGGTTGTGGTGGGCTTCGGTTCGGGTCTGACCCGAGACGGGGATGTCTTAGTCTAGTTTTGGCTCGGTTTCGGGTTTCACGGTTATACGGACTTTTAACAATAGACGCGTGATTTAAATTTTCTTTTAAAACCAAGTTTTAATTTAATGAATTATAATAAAATTTATCAAGTATGTATTATTTTATTTTATTTAATTTAATTAACTTATATTAATTAATCATGTTATACTAATTAATATTTTAAGAACTTGATTATAATTAAAAACTTTAATTATTCAAGAAACATTTAGGAAATATTTCTATATTTGGGAACTTTCTGTTTTAGGAAACTTTCTATTTTAGCAGGTTGCTTATAACAATATAATATTATAGAAGTACATGTTTATCAGAAATACCATAAACAATCAGAAAAAAACAAGAACAGGCAGATTTATCAGATTATACACGAAACAGTAATACAAGAACAAGAACATGTAAAATAAGCTAAGAACTACAAGAACCAGTATAAGTATACAAGTAATCAGACGAATCATTCACGATCTTTATTCATGTAGTTCACGTGAAGTCCACGTAGGTTTTCTGTCCGTTTGCTCTCAGTCAGTTACTGAACACAAGGTATGGATTTCCCGTCCTTCAGTATGGACTTTCCTTTCTATGCATGATTAGGATTCCCCGTTGGCAGCCATCTGTTTTGCCAGTTACTGTTATTAAACTTTGCATGATTTACCATGATTGCATAATTAATTGCCTGAGCTTTATATACACGCATGACCAGTTCAACTAGTTACGGAGGTACCGTAACCATGGCACTTGAGGCACCGGTGTCATGACTCCTCCGCGAGGGAGTGATTTCTCGTGGCGTCCCTTTCACGTTTCATGTTGGCCATTATCAGTATTATCAGGTGGGGCGTATGGATGCATCCTAGTTTACATGTTTACACGTTTACGGTGACTGTGGTGTGTGCTCTACATCCGTTACATTGGAGCTGATCCATCCACCTATTTTATCAGGATAGAGGTCACCCCTCTATAGCATGACGAGGTCACCCCTCTATGTATTCATGCACACGTTGATATTTCATGACCTGTATGAGCTCTTGGCAATTTAAAATACAGTATATGCATGTTTACTTAATTAACAGAATCAGTTCAGTTTTACAAGTTATAATCAGGTTACATGACAAACACAGTTTCCCCTGCATGTTATATATCAGATTATCAGTATAAGTTATTTATATCTTTCCAACTTAATAGATTCCTATCATGCTTTATATCCGTTCACTGGGCGTTATGCTCAGCCGTAGTTCTTTCATGTTCCAAACGGCAGGTACCTAAGGACGCTATTAGGATTTCTGAGAGTATGTGCATTCGGATGGAAGTTATCCAGATTTCCCTACTTTATGTACATTTCATACATTACTCTATATCAGTTTGGACATTGTTTAGTCCTTTTCTTTCAGTATTTATTTTTGTATGTGTGAGCTTTTATTGGATTACCGATGTTTGATTCCGGTATTCCCGTTATGGTCATTTAATGCTCAAGACATTTACCTTGCATGCTTTGATGACACGCCATAAGTACACATAACGGTCCATTTATCCAAGTGGGGTGTTACAATTATGGTATCAGAGACCATGGTTTCGACCTGTAGGCTCTCAAAACTTGACCTGTGACTAGTGGGTAGTCACCAGGCTCTTCCTAAACTGCCAAATTAATTTCTTTCAGTTATTTCATATATCTTTTGCCGTATGCTAAATTTTGACTAAGTAATGGTTGGTACAGGACTAGCCATATTTAGTTGCGTGTACTTTTCACTCGAATTTTGTTTCGTGAACCGACCCATAGACGTTCACCCTTACTCATTTGTTTTGTGAACCGGCCCATAGGCGTTCACCTTTGATCATGTCAAAATTCGTAGGCTATGCCTTCATAAACTATTCCATGCACCTTTCATGTTTATCTTATGTTATATCAGAATAATCACTTATGTTGTATTGTCTTAAACTGTCAGATGGTCAACACAAGAAATGATCAGGAATTTGTTGCAGCTGTGCAAGCAGCTTTGCAGACCATGCTTCCAGAGATCCGCGAACAGATTCGCGCAGAGTTTCAGGCAGGATCATCTGGGTCAAGGGGGAATCCACCTTCTCCACCACCTCCTCCACCAACACTCGCCATCTGGATAGAGCGCTTCAACAAGCTGAAGCCACGATCCTTTGAGAATTCAGTGCTCCTACAAATGTAGAAAACTGGATCTCTCATATAGAGAAAATATTTGAGGCATTAGACTGCGAGGAAGTCTTCAAAGTCAGATTAGCATTTTATAAGTTGGAGAACAATGACCTTGTATGGTGGAAAGCGTACAAACTGACAAATGGAGGTGACCCATGGCTCCTCACACTGACATGGAAGCAATCTAAGACACTGTTCTTCGACCAGTTCTTTCCTCATGCTGAGTAGGAGAAACTTAAGAGGGATTTCCACTCCATCCGCCAGATGAAGGGGGAAAATAGCATGGAGTTCATGCAGCGCTATCTCAGATTAGCTAGTTTTCTGGGTGCCACAGCCGGCACAACAGTAGAGCA
This sequence comes from Glebionis coronaria, assembly GCA_025667525.1. Lineage (NCBI taxonomy): Eukaryota > Viridiplantae > Streptophyta > Magnoliopsida > Asterales > Asteraceae > Glebionis > Glebionis coronaria. The sequence goes on from CM046879.1 coordinate 564,637,100, forward strand.
AGCTAAGCATTTCTAGTGGGCTCTTCACACATCTACCCTAGATCGTCTACTGTGTGTTACATTTACAAATGTGGCACAAGTTACGAATGCTACAAGCAACATTGAGCTTCTTAAGGATAGAGATGAGTTCGAAGACTTAGAACGACCTGAGAAAAGGTATACTTAATTCAGCAAACATCATCGTCTATGTCTTTACTTTCCTGTATATTCATGCATTATTCAACTTATTTCAGACAGATGGGTGGAGACCGGTCCCAACTGGCCACTCAGCATCATGGCCACAAGAACCACGGTCAGTCCTATGACCGTAACAGACCAGACATGAGAGGCGGTAGTGACTACTACCATGGAAACTCTAACTATTATGGTAGAAGCAGGTCATTCTCTAAATTTCCAGTATTAAAACACTATATGACATAAATCCTAATATTCGGTATGACAACAGAGATGCTGGACATGGACGCGACCAGAATTACAAGGGTCAGCAGTCTACCAGGACAACAAATTCTGGTAATGAAATTTCAAACTCTCATCATTTTCCATGTTATGTCACCATGATCATGACACACGTACACTTTCTGAATCAGGTTCGCAGCCAACCAGGGTAGCTCCTACTGAGTATACACATCCTATATGCACCACCTGTGGAAAGAGGCACCCTGGACCTTATTACCGTGATTTTGGTTCCTGTTTCAATTATGGACAGCAGGGTCACCAAAGAAAGACTACAAGAAGGGAGAGACTAATGGTACTGTTGGGCATGCTACACAGAGACCACCTACATCAAGTAGAGTGTTTTCTCTTACACGGGATCAAGCCAATAAGGCTTCAGTACCATTACTGGAATCCTTTATATATCCGGACATGTTGCCTGCATTCTTTTTGATATTGGAGCTACACATTCAGTTATATCCACTACATTTGCTGCTAGTATAGACATGATCCCTACACCACTTGATAATGTCTTATGTATATCCACGCCAATGAAAGACTCTGTACGGATTACTAGTGTATACAGAGATCTTCCTTTGGAATCCGATGATAAAATCCGCCCAGTTAATGCACTTCCTCTAGACATGTGAGTTTGATGTAATTCTGGGTATGGATTGGTTGTCAACACATCGTGCCACGATAGATTGTCATGCATTCCGAGTTATCTTCGGTGATATTCAGGCCCCAAATTATATTCATCGTGGTTTCATACCAGGGAAACATATACAGATCATCTCAACTTTACAAGCTCGTGCCTTATTATATCATGGTTGATTTCTTGGCTACGGTGTACGATACTACTTCTGAGACACCTTCAATCCATGATCAGCCTATTGTCTCAGAGTTTCCTGATGTCTTCCCAGAAGAACTCCCAGGTATACCTCCTACTCGCGAGGTAGAGTTTGGTATTGATCTTATTCTGGGAGCAGAACCACTATCCAAAGCTCCTTATCGCATGGCTCCCGTCGATCTTAAGGAACTGAAGGATCAACTCCAGGAATTGTTAGAAAGAGGATTTATTCGTCCGAGTGTGTCACCAATGGGCGCACCGGTGTTGTTTGTCAAGAAGAAGGACGGTAGTCTGAGACTGTGCATTGACTACCGCGAGCTGAACAAAATCACGATTCGTAACTGATATCCACTACCTCGCATCATCGATTTATTCGACCAACTTCAGGGTGCTAAGCTCTTCTCAAAAATCGACTTACGATCAGGTTATCACCAGCTTCGTGTGAAAGAGCAAGATATATCTAAGACTGCATTTTGCACCAGATACGGTCACTATGAGTTTGTTGTTATGCCATTTGGTCTTACGAATGCTCCGACAGTGTTCATGGAATTGATGAATCGAGTCTTCCACGAGTTCCTAGACAAGTTTGTTATTGTGTTTATCGACGATATCCTGATCTTCTCCAAGTCTAGATAAGAGCATGAGGATCATCTTCGCACAATTCTACAGATTCTTCGAAAAGAAAAACTTTATGCTAAATTTTCAAAGTGCGAGTTCTGGCTGAGTAAGGTGGCATTTTTAGGCCACATTGTTTCTGCAGATAGGATCATCATGGATCCTACGAAGGTTGAGGCTATCACTAAATGGCCAAGACCGACGTCTGCTACAGAGGTACGAAGTTTTCTGGGTTTAGCAGGATATTACCATAGATTTGTAGAGAACTTCTCACGTTTAGCATTACCGTTGACTAAACTTATGCGCAAGGGGGAGAAGTTTGTATGGAACGATGAGAGAGAGAAAAGTTTTGAAGAACTCAAGCGACGTTTAGTTTAAGCACCTATTCTTCCTCTCCCATCTGGTACAGGTGGATTTTAGATATACAACGATGCTTTAGGGAAAGGTTTGTGTTGTGTACTTATGCAGGATGGGAAAGTTATTGCCTATGATTCACGACAGCTAAAGACGTATGATCAGAATTATCCGACCCACGATTTGGAGTTGAAAGCAGTTGTCTTTGCCCTTAAAATCTGGAGACATTATTTATATGGTGAGTCGTGTGATATCTTCACCGATCACAAGAGTCTCAAATATATATTTACGCAGCGAGAACTGAACATGAGGCAAAGACGTTGGTTGGAGCTGCTGAAGGATTATGACACCAACATTCAGTACCATCCAGGTAAGGCGAATGTGATGGCTGATGCCTTAAGCAGAAAGCCAGGCATGTTAGCCGGCATTGAACTGAAGGAAGAAATTATCCTGATCTGGAACATTTAGAGGTTGAGTTTATGGTACTTGGACAGACAGGTTACTGGGCTAGTCTTAGAGTAGAACTAGATTTACTCTCTCAGATTAAAGCTACACAGATGGATGATGGTGAAATCTGGGCGATTGTCTAGAATATTGATCAGCAGACTGAATTCCGTATTGATGATGACGGTATTGTGTGGCAGGGTACTAAGTTATGCGTTCCAACAGATCCTATTATGAGAGAGGCCTTAATGACAGAGGCTCACAGCTCTCCGTATTCTATTCATCCAGGTTCTACCAAGATGTATCATGATCTTAAGCAGCATTTTTGGTAGAGTGGTATGAAACGAGATGTGGTTACTTTTGTTTCCAAATGTCTGACCTGCCAGCAGGTTAAGATAGAGCATCAGCGTGTTAGTGGCTTGTTACAACCATTAGATATACCGGAGTGGAAGCGGGATAAGATCTTCATGGATTTTGTCACAGGACTACCACAGACCAAGAGGAGACATGATGCTATTTGGGTTGTTGTTTACCGTTTGACCAAGTGAGCCTATTTCCTCCCTATCCGTAAGGATTTTTTAGTCAGCAGATTAGTCGACATATTTCAGCAGGAGATAGTGCGACTGCACGACACTTCTTCATACATCATATCAGACCAAGATCCATGATTTACTTCTCATTTCTGGAAAGGTCCGCATAAGGCTTCGAGAACCAGGCTCAAGCTTAGCATGACCTTCCATCCTCAGACAGGCGGTCAGTCAGAGCGTACCATCCAGACTTTGGAAGACATGTTATGCGCCTGTGGATTAGAATGGACATGTAAGTGGGATGACTATATCTGCTTGGTCGAGTTTGCCTACAACAACAGTTGGCATGCAAGTATTAAGTGTGCTCCTTTTGAGATGTTATACGACAAGAAATGTCGTGCTCCGATCTGTTGGGATCAAGTTAGGGAACGTATTATAGAGGGACCAGAGTTGATAGAGTTGACCAATGAAAAGGTCGTTGTTGCCAAGGCAAAGCTACAGGAAGCACATACTCGTCAGAAGAGTTATGCTGACAAGCATCATAGGGATTTGGAATTTCAGACTGGTGATCGTGTCTTCCTCAAGGTATCACCAGCACGTGGGGTTAGGCGTTTAGGTCTCAAGGGCAAGCTGAGCCCTCGTTACATCGGACCGTTCGAGATTCTCGAGCGTGTCGGTGAGGTATCTTATCGATTGGCGTTACCTCCTCAACTTTCACATGTTCATAATGTGTTCCATATATCATCACTCAGAGGTTACAACTATCATGAGTTACACGTCATCAGTTACCCACTAGATCAGATTCGGGAGGATTTATCATATGTGGAGGAACCCGAGGCAGTTTTAGATCGTCAGGATCGAGTCATGAGAAGGAAGACTATTCCTTTTGTCAAGATCTTGTGGAGGAACCATTCCGAGCGGGAGGCCACTTGGGAAACGGAGGAGTCTATACGGACTTTTTATCCTCACTTTCAGTTATGATTCAGGTATGTCCTTTCAGTCGCATGTATTTTCAGCTTTTGTGCTTTCAGCTTTTATTTATTCCATCAGCTTATCGAACCTATAATTTGAGGACGAATTCCTTTTTAGAGGGAAAGAATTGTAAAACCACGATATTACCACGTTACTAATTCGAGGACGAATTATTCTTTTAGAGGGGAATAAATGTAAAGCCTGCTTTAAAACTCCACGAATATACATTTATTACATGAAACAAGAATTTAAATAAAACGTTCATGAATTAAAAATACGACAAGAATAATTAAGATCTGCATCCAAGTATTACGTATAATATTATTTATTCACGTAAAATAACTAATACTAAATCACGAATCACGAATTAATAACACGAACATTCATACATGACAATTTATAAAATCGAAAATAAATACATGTATGTGTGCGATGTGGGTTGCGGCACCATAAAAGAAAAAGAAAGAGAAATGGGCTTTAAAGCTCATCCCGTCATAAAGTTTACCACAGGAAAAACAAATGCACACTTTTCATTTCATTTTAGCAAAACACAAAAAAAAAATTAGGGTTGTGGGGTCAAGGGTGCCGCCGGCTGGGAAATCAAGAAAAGAGGGGTTCGGGTTTAATATTTCATCAATTGAATTGTTGTGTGTTCTTCATTCATCCTAATCACGCAAATAGGTAATCATTTCTTAATTCGTTTCATCATTCCCGAATCCATTTAATGATTTCTTGAACACGATTTTATTTGGTAATCATGAAATCTAATCAATGACTAGTCGGGGTTTGGGCATTTGTCACGAAAACCGAGAGTTAGAAACTCTCGGTGGTGTTTTTGGTTATGACCAGCCGAGACCACCAAGTCTCGGTGGTGTCTTTGGGTGTCCAGCCGTAAACCAAACCCAATCGGTGGGGGAAAAATGACCAACATGGGGTATTTGTTCTTTATTCAGTGGCAACCGAGACCTATAGGGTGTCGGCGGGTCTTAGAAAGGGAGCATGGGGTGCTTGGTTCGAGCAGGGGGGAAAACTGGCTTAGCCAGTGGGTAGAACTGGCTCAGCCGGTGGGGTTTTGACCAAGTCAGTGGGACCGACGCAGGTCAGCGGGTACCACTTGGGCGACAGTGGCTGCCGGCTTAAGCCGGTGGCTACCATTTGGATTAACGACAGCAAGGGCCACAGCCGTAGGCTGTGGTGGGCTTCGGTTCGGGACTGACCCCAGACGGGGATGTCTCGGTCTATTTTTGGCTTGGGTTCGGGTTTCACGGTCATACGGACTTCTAACAATAGACGCGTGATTTAAATTTGCTTTTAAAACCAAGTTTTAATTTAATGAATTATAATAAAATTTATCAAGTATGTATTATTTTATTTTATTTAATTAACTTATATTAATTAATCATGTTATACTAATTAATATTGTAAATACTTGGTTATAATTAAAGAATTTAATTATTCAAGAAACATTTAAGAAATATTACTATATTTGGGAACTTTCTATTTTAGAAAACTTTCTATTTTAGCACGTTGCTTATAACAATATAATATTACGGAAGTACATGTTAATCAGAAATACCAGAAACAATCAGAAAAAATACAAGAACAGGCAGATTTATCATATTATACACGAAACAATAATACAAGAACAAGAACATGTAAAATAAGCTAAGTACTACAAGAACCAGTATAAGTATACAAGTAATCAGACGACTCATTCACGATATTTATTCATGTGGTTCACGTGAAGTCAGCGTAGGTTTTCTGTCCGTTTGCTCTCAGTCAGTTACTGGACACAAGGTACGGATTTCCCATCCTTCAGTATGGACTTTCCTTTCTATACATGATTAGGATTCCCCGTTGGCAGCCATCTGTTTTCTAAGTTACATGTTATTAAACTTTGCATGATTTACCATGATTACATAATTAATTGCATTAGCTTTATATACACACATGACCATTTCACCTAGTTACGGAGGTATCGTAACCATGGCACTTGAGGCACCGGTGTCATGACTCCTCCGCGAGGGAGTGATTTCTCGTAGCGTCCCTTTCACGTTTCATGTTGGCCATTATCAATATTATCAGGTGGGCGTATGGATGCATCCTAGTTTACATGTTTACACGTTCACGGTGACTGAGGTGTGTGCTCTACATCCGTCACATTGGAGCTGATCCCTCCACCCATTTTATCAGGATAGATGTCACCCCTCTATAGCATGACGAGGTCAACCCTCTATGTATTCATGCACACGTTGATATTTCATGACCTATATGAGCTCTTGGCAATTTAAAATACAGTATACGCATGTTTACAGAATTAACAGAATCAGTTCAGTTTTGTAAGTTATAATCAAGTTATAGGACAAACAAAGTTTCCGCTGCATGTTATATATCAGATTATCAGTATCAGTTATTTATATCTTTCTACCTTAATAGATTCATATCATGCTTTATGTCCGTTCACTGGGCGTTATGCTCGGTCGTAGTTCTTTCATGTTCTAAACGGCAGGTACCCAAGGATGCTATTAGGATTTCTGAGAGTATGTGCATTCGGATGGAAGCTATATAGATTTCTCTACTTTATGCACTTTTCATACATTACTCAATATCAGTTTGGACATTGTTTAGTCCTTTTCTTTCAGTATTTATTTCTGTATGTGTGAGCTTTTATTGGATTACCGATGTTTGATTCTGGTATTTCCGTTATGGTCATTTAATGTTCAAGACATTTACCTTGCATGCTTTGATGACACGCCATAAGTACACGTAACGGTCCGCTTATCCAAGTGGGGTGTTACAGAAACACTCACACAGATTGTTCAACAAAATGTCTGATCTAGCTCTACCTGTTATCATTATAATGGGAAATAATAAGTGTATGTTTAACTGCAAATTAAGCTAAAAGTAGATTATACTAAATGGCTTATTACCTAATAAATGTGATCTAGCCCAATTGTGAGCTGATATTTTAGCCAACCATTCAAATGCTTCTTTGTTAAACGCTTTCAACTCTTCCATGGCCTTATCAAAATATGGAACAATTGTTGTAGAAGCACATTTCTACAATAGCTCTTTATATGCTAGTCCACTCCACTGTTTTTTCATGTTTTCATGGATATGCCTAAGGCAAAATTTATGCTCTTCACAAGGAAAAACATTTTCAATAGCAATAGATAAACCCTGTAGAAAAATGACAAGGTTTTAGTGAATTACTATGTTAGGGACCAACTATGGAATACAAAGTCAAATGTAGGAAAAAGACAAATTACCTTTTGTCTATCACCGATAAAGGTGAAATTTGATTCCTTTATCAACCCAAGATCATCACCTAGGCATTCTAAAAACATGTCCAAGAACATGTTGTTTCTTTCTCAACAATTGCATATGCAAGTGGATAAATGCCCTTGTTTGCATCTAACCCAATAGCAGTGAGTAGTTGCCCTGGATATGGTCCCTTCATAAATGCACCATCTAGTCCCAACAACTCTCTACCACAAGATCTGAAACCTTTCTTCAAGGGGCCTAAACAAACATAGATCCTCTTGAAAATTCTTGTATTATCATCAGTAGTTGCATCTCTTTCAACTTTGTATATGGATTAGCCCTTCTTAATTCAAGAAAATAGTCTCTCAACATGGTATATTGGTGCTTATAATCTCCTTTGACTTGATTAACAGCTTATGTTTTATCTCTACCTGCCTTTTGAATAGAGACACCTAGCTCAAACTTCTTTTGCAATTCATCTTGCAATGCTTTTATGGGTATATGTGGGTTTTTATCAACTTGGTCAATGATGCCTTTACTTAAGAACTTGGAAGTACAAGCACTGACTTTCCTTGTCTGCAAACAGTTATGGACATTATTATATGTTCTAACTCCCAATGATTAAGTGTTTTTGACCTTAGTAACCTGTAAAGCCCATGAACACTCATCTGGTCCAAGTTTTTTAGGCCTTCCTCTACCACACTGTTGACTAGCCCCAATATCTGTTTACCTTTTTCCCCTTTCTTATTAGGCCCAACAGTTTCATTGGTACTAGGCCCTTCATCATCTAGTAAAAACACATGATTTTTTCCACTACACTTTTCCCTAGTTCTCGGTTTATCATTATTTGCCAACCACATATTTCTTCTAGTTTCAATAGAATGAAGCCTAATTCTTTCTTTGACAGTAGCTGCATTTGGGAAAGGTTGGCCAACATAGAAAAAATGATTGAAGACAATGTCATGTTCACTTTCATTTGTTTTTATGATCTCTCTAAGCTTCTTTCTCCTGATATGCTCAATCCCATGACCCTCTGAATCTGTTCCACTATCAAATTGGTCATTATCAATTAAATTAACCTCATTTGGATCTAAATCAGGAACCAGTTGTGTCTTCTTATCACGCCTAACCCACTCTACATATGCATCTATGTTAAAGTGATAATCATCCATGTCTACATTCAGCTGTTCTAAAAAAGTCTCTTCATCAACAAAGAAATCCTCATCCTCCTTTAAATCAGTATCATCACACTCTGTACTATAGTCTTCCACATCCCCAAACAATGTTTGCCCCTCAAACAATGTTTCTGTTGGTTCATTATTGACCAACCTATCACTTTATAGTTCATTGGGCACCATATCACTTTCTGGTTCATTATTAACCACCCTATCACTTTCTGGTTCATTCACCACCCTATCACTATTTGCCACCCTGTCCAGTGTTGCTGTCATATTGTCCTCAAAAGGATCAAATTCATAGTTTATAGACAACAAATCTTCATATATGGAATCCACAGTCTCATTCTCTGTGACTTGAACATTAGCTTTTGTAGGCAAATGTTGTTTGGAGGAGGGTGTTTCAGTCACTTGAACATTAGTATTTTCAGTCAAGGGATGTTTGGAGGATGGTGTGGCAGTTGAGGTAGAAGCATGTTGAGTGGGGTATGTTAAATACAAGACTTTCTTAGGGATCAAACTAGGGTTTAATTCCTCAATAACAACACTGCTAGAAGGAGGGGGGAAGCATATGTGTCTACCATAGTCACTAAGTGTTCACAATATACCATTATTAGTTTGTTATTAGGTATATACTTAACTAAACCATTAACATCTTGATCATTACCTAAAGTTCTCAATCACACATCAAGGCCAGTCCCATGAATCATATAATGATAATATATAGGTTCCTGTTTCACATATTCTAATTCCCACATTACAACATTTAACTCATGAACTGAAAACCTATCTATATCAACCCAATCAACATAACTAACTAACCCATTTACATATCTCCTCCTATTATTAACACTCATGATCTTAGCAGCATGATGTATTTTTAGGGAAAACATAACATGATCCTTTTCTACAAAATGCAGTGGACAAAAACAATTAAATATGCATAATAACTTCAATTACATTCTGATTAAACTAATTTGTACATAAACCCTAACAAAACTGTAATATTAAATTTTTTTAGGTCAAATTGATTAATAAGTCTTACCGTATTCAATAGGCATTTTGTAAGGTCCAAACGCCTCTTTAATCTTCCAGCCAGTACCATCCATTTTTGGGGAAAAGATTACGAATGAGATTGATTTGGGGATTGTTTAGCAGGGGTTTAATGGAGGGAATTGGATTTGAGTGTGTGTGTTTGATCGTTAGTGTGTGAATCGTGGGTAAATGTTTGTATTAAATGCATGGGAAGTAAGTAAAACCCCAAAATACCCAGCCCCTCTTTACACTTAAGGACCAAAAGTAACGCTCATCCAAATTAGGGACGAAATTTGATCATAGTTTTAACATTAGGGATGATTATTAACGTATTTTTGAGTTAGGGATAAAACTTAAGTGTTCATAATATACCATTATTAGTTTGTTATTAGGGATATACTTAACTAAACCATTAACATCTTGATCATTACCTAAAGTTCTCAATCACACATCAAGGCCAGTCCCATGAATCATATAATGATAATATAGGTTCCTGTTTCACATATCCAAATTCCCACATTACAACATTTAACTCATAAACTGAATACCTATCTATATCAACCCAATCAACATAACTAACTAACCCATTTACATATCTCCTCCTATTATTAACACTTATGATCTTACCAGCATGCTGTATTTTTAGGGAAAACATAACATGATCCTTTTCTACAAAATGCAGTGGACAAAAACAATTAAATATGAATAATAACTTCAATTACATTCTGATTAAACTAATTTGTACATAAACCCTAACAAAACTGTAAAATTAATTTTTTTAGGTCAAATTGATTAATAAGTCTTACTGTATTCAATAGGCATTTTGTAAGGTCCAAACGCCTCTTTAATCTTCCAGCCAGTACAATCCTTTTTTGGGGAAAAGATTGCGAATGAGATTGATTTGGGGATTGTTTAGCGGGGGTTTAATGGAGGGAATTGGATTTGAGTGTGTGTGTTCGATCGTTAGTGTGTGAATCGTGGGTAAGTGTTTGTATTAAATGCATGGGAAGTAAGTAAAACCCCAAAATACCCCGCCCCTCTTTACCTTTAAGGACCAAAAATAACGCTCATCCAAATTAGGGACGAAATTTGATCATAGTTTTAACATTAGGGATGATTATTAACGTATTTTTGAGTTATGGATAAAACTTGATATTTGAGGTAAACTATAGGAACTATTCTTTAGAAATTTTTTCTTTTACATTTATACTTTTATTTTGGGGCAATTACATCTATATCCTTGTCGAAATTAAATATTACATCAATATCCTTCTCACTTTTCCAATTACGTTTATATCCTTTTCAAACTATTATATTCTCATATATATCCAAAGTTCAAGTTAAATGTATTTTAATTAATTTCAATTTATAATATTATTATTTTCTTCATATTTATAAAGATAAATGACCATTTTACCCTTAACTAAATATTGCAAGTTCATAACAGTCATTGAAGTATTAAGATTAAAAAAGATGTAAAATTTAGGAACAAAAAGAAAATGCATTGAAATATCAAGAATTAATCCATGATAAATCATTCCAAAACACATAACTCAAAAGAAAATCTCAGTACACAAACTACTAATACAAGTCCTTTAAGATAAGCTCTTAAACTAGTGACTAGGAGAAAATATAACAGCTCCTTCATCTAAATCGTTTACTTTGGCATCGACTTGTTACTTTCACCAGCTTTTGCATTCTTCACTCGTCCCCTGAAATATCAAAATAAATCAGTAGCACTCACAAAAAATTTAAGCTTGTTTCAAAAATCTATATAGTAGATGACTAAGAACTATTTTACCTTTTACGTGGGGGTGGTTGACAAGGTTCAGATGCCTGAGAAGTACTTGCATCAGATGGAGGAGATCTTTTGCATGTTTTTTGAAGGTGCCCAAGTCCACCACATCGTCTACATTTGCGTTGTTTCTTTGTCTCATCATAGGGCACAATTCTATTCTTTTTTGGCCGTCCGACAGGGCGTTTGGTTATAGGGGGGTAGATCTTCTCACCTGTGTCTATAGGTGTCCACTTATCTTTATCAGGAATTGGAGAAATCTCTAAAGCGTAGGCTTCTTTAAACTTACCAATAGTGAAGTAAGGGTCAACATAATTGTCCCAATTAACATCTCTTATAAAAGAAATAAAGGCCGCAGCGTGTACACATGGAAGACCTTTAACTTGCCAAGCCCGACAACTACATGTTCTCTCATCAAGCAAGACCTCCCATCGGTATCCTTTATACTTTACCTCAACACGATTGTCACTACTTCTACTAACATGATATTCACCCAGGTTCTACATGAAAAAATAATAAGTAAGAAACAAACTATAATATGTTTTAGCAAGATTAAATATAGAATGAACATGAATCAGATAACTTGCCTTAGATATGTGTCTCAAATATTTCATAGAAGCTGGAACTAAAGTTCCCTTCTATTTCTTTACAACCTGTCTTTTATCTCTCAACCGTACCATAAGCCTTTCTCTAATGGAATCAAGGAGATCAAGCATCGGTCGGGAGCGGGCATCACCAACCCAAGAATTAAAACTTTCTGATATATTGTTTGTAATATAGTCGCATTTGGATATCGTGCCAAACTTGCTTCTACTCCATATCTTATTATGATGCTCATTAAGATACACGATCGCCTCTTTACTTACTTTAGAGATTTCCTCAAGTAACCGGTTATGTTTAGTGATAGAATAGGTGTTTGCAGCACCCCATATGTTAGTCTTGAAAAAGTCACCACGATATTGTTTCTTAAAATTGCTATACATGTGCCTCATGCATTCTCGATGCTCTACATCAGGGTAAACTTTTGTGATGGCAGCACCTAACCCTTTTTGCATGTCGGACGATATAACAAGACCATTAGGTGTCTTAATTGCCTTTTTTAGCGACTCCAGAAACCATTCCCAGGAATTTGTATTTTCTGATTCAAGCACACCATATGCTACTGGAAATATACTATTATTACCATCAATACTTACAGCAGCAACTAGCACACCATTAAACTTCCCTTTCAAATGGCACGCGTCAAGACTTATATAAGGCCGACAACCAGCAATAAATCCCTTAGCACACGCTTCTAAACATATAAAAAACCGTTGGAAATATTTTTTGTCACCCTTTGTCTCAAATGCAATTTCAATAATGCTCCCTTTGTTTCTAGTTAGTAGTTCTTGTCTGAAAACATCCATCTGCATAAAACTATCTTCCCACTTTCCATACATATCCGTGTACACTTGTTCTTTACCTCTGTAAGCTCTCATGTATGGTACATCAACATTGTAAGTTGTCATGAGCCACTTCATGATTTCAGTAGTAGATATATCCCCATCAGTCTTTATTTTATCACTGATCACATTAGCTATCCATCCTTGAGTAGCGCGCTTATTACCACACTTGTTACTTCGAGTACACGAATGCGTTCCCACAAATTTCTTGACCTGTACATTAGTAAAATAAAGACAAAATTTGAGTTTGCAAAATAAGCATGTCAGAAAGTATAATTTTTATACTTACTTGAAAAGTGATGTTATCATCCATGGTCGACGCATGAATCCTCCACTCACACTTAGTATCTTCACAACATGCTGTCAATCGTGTGAAATCACTTTTCTCAATTTTATACTCAAATTCATTTATGACTGCATAATGGTTCAATGCTCGTCTAAATGCAATCACGTTAGAAAATCTTTTATGCACTTCTATAGTTGCACTATCCTGTATATCTGAGTGAACTTCATGAGAATATTTCAAGTCATATTCATCTCACTACTATGAAGGCTGTGGTAACTATTTTCACTCGGACAATCTGAGTCCGAACCATTTTCACCATCAGGTACGATAGCAATTTCATCATGAAACCTCTCTGGTATATGAATATTTTTCGACACATATATTGTGATTTCTTTTTCTTGCTCATACATGTTAAGCATCAACTTGAAATCCTCACTAGTTTCAAGTTGAATAAAAGTTTGTTCTTTTGCATTTTTGTCAACAAAAAGTATTGGTAAAACATCATCGCTATGTGATTGATAATGTTTATTCACTTCTTCAATCAGTTGACTCAAGTTGTATGAGCACGTGTTTATGTAGATACACTTTCTTTTGCCAAAACAGTATATCATCTTACTCGAGTTTCTTGCTAGTCGAAATAACCCTCCATATTTCAAATTGAGCTTGTAGCTGAGTGCTACTTGCCTGACCATGTACAAACAACTAGTTAGCTGAAAATGAAACCAAGCATTATTATACCAAAAAAAACTTAGAAACTTACTCAAGTATAAACAACTACTTAGCTGAAAATGAAACCAAGCATTATTATACCCAAAAAAACTTAGAAACTTACTCAAGTATTGGTGATTCAACTATGTCATCTCGTCCTCGTCGTGAGGAGTCACTCATACTAGTGTCGACAATATTATTCATCTTTAACCAAGCGTCTAACCACTATTAAAAAACATTGATTATAAATTAAACATAAAGCATCAAGAGTATCTTATCAAACTAAAAGAAACCTGAGGATGAAAAATAACCCACCATATATGGAGCTCAATGAAAAAGACATGCATATCTTAGATAAACAAAGTTTTCTTATGAAATGAAATAAATCAAACTCAAATATACGAGTATGTATGAATGAAATGAAATAAACTAAACACCAAATTACCAAAATATTATTCAATATAAACCTACAAGATATTTAATAATTAAATACAAATCAACAAGATATTGTGAACTTACAATTTTTAACGAGAGAATCAAGATCTCAGATTAGTTGCTAGAAAATGATGAGACTATGGAGGAAAATGAAGAGGTTAGATAAAAATAAGTTTCTGGAAATTGAAATAGTCCATTATGATGGTTAGGTAAGAAGGGTAAATTAGTCAAGTAAATATTAAATTAAAGATAATTAATATTTTTAGATTTTAAAAATGATATAATTATGACAATATTGATTTTCGGATATATATGTAAATTTTAACTTTTGGAAAGGACATTAATGTAATTAGAAAAATGGAAAGGATATTGACGTAATATTTAAATTCAACAAGGATATACATGTAAATATCCCTTTTATTTTTATTTTTACAAAACTTAATAAAAAAATTAAACAAACCCAGTCACCAGTTTCACTTTACCAAATTCCAAAGGTCACCGGAAAATGGGTTCCGGCCAGCCACCGTCCTTCTACCACGTTTTAATGAACCCCTCTTCACCTCACCTGGTACACTTCATTTCTATTTTTCTTTTTCTTTTTTACTCGTATATATTTTTAATATTTCATAAAACCCATTATTAAAAATGTAATTTTTTTTAATTTTTTTATTTTTTTTTTATTTGCAGCAATTGCCATTAAGTTTTGTGAAAAAACACTTAAGAAACAGAATCGTGAAAGACCCAATTCTCAAAACTGCAAATGGAGGCTATTCATGGAAACTCAAAATGAAGAATGTTGATGATGATGATCATGGTTTTTGTTTTGTTAATGGTTGGTCTAATGTAGTTAAGGATGTTGGTTTGTTGTTTGGGGAGTTTTTGTTGTTTAAATATGTTGGTTCGAGTGTTTTCTTGATGCATCTTTATAGCGTTAATGGTTGCGAAAAGATTTTGATTCCTAGGAGTAATTTCAAGGTTGATGTTGAGGTTAGTGTTGAAGATGATGAGGTTGTTTTTGATGATGATGAGGCGGAGGATGAGGTGGAGGAGGATAATAATGATGATGACGACATGGAGTATGAAATGGAAGAAGAAGAAGAAGACTATGCGGAGGAGGATGAAGAGGATGACGGGGATGTCGAGCTTGGTGATGATGGAGAGGATGGGGATGATAGCGAGGACGAGGATTATGTGGATGTTGACGGTCCTGATGGAGATCCTTACTTTGTAATAACTATCTCAAAAAGGAACAAAGATAAGTTGGTAAGATTTGTTTTTATCACATTATGTATCTCAACGGGTGTCGGCTCTTATTGAGCCTTTAAAAAGTTCAATAAGTCCAGAAGCCGATAAAAGAAGCATTTCGTGTTTAAAATCACTTTCTTTTATAAAAAAACGAAGAAATTAGCATAAACTTTAGGATAGTGCTAATTGCTAAAAGTGATCACATTTTAGCTTCCTCTCAAATCTGCTAAAAGTGGTTAGTGGTCACATGGGCTAAACGTTGTCGCGTTTTAGTTTCCTTTAAATAGCTAAAAGTGGTCACATTTGCTTACGTAAGATTTGATTTATCACTATGAATCTTAACCATTTTAGTTTTCGGTGTTTGTTTAGCTTGTTTTTTTTGGTTTATGGGCTTAGTGTACCTTCAAAAAACTAATAAGCTCAAATTTTGGGGCATATGAGTTGAGAGTATGGCTTAATTAAGTTTATAAGCTCATTAGCAAAAAACTCGAGCTTATTCGCTTTTCAAAAGTTCAACAAGGCCATATGCCGAAAAAAGTAAAGAAAGGATAAGTTATTGGGTTGTGAGTTTTGGATAACACTTGATAAGTTGATATGGTTAATAGGTATATGATCATAAAGTTTTGAATAGTGCTAATTGCGAAATGGCTTAAAGTGGTGTGTTAGCTTCCTCTCAAACTGCTAATAGTGGTCACATTGGCTCAAAGTTGTCGCATTTTAGCTTCCTGTAAACTGCTAAAAGTGGTCACATTTGCTGAATGCAGAATCAATAGTTTTAAAGTATACGATGTTTAACGTCACTTCCTTTATAAAACAACAAAGAAATAAGCAGGTTTGAAATCTTGAAAGATCGTCCTAAATGTGAATACATTGCTTAGAATCGTTTGCTATAGTGGGTGTTTAAGCTTATGCTTAATAGTTTATTTCCCCCCTAAAAAGTTGTAAGCTCATAGAAATAAGCTTACTCAAACACCTTTAAAGAGCTTAAAAGCTTTTAAAATACACAAGAAGCTATTAATCCCCTCAAATAAGCTTTTACCCAAACAGTCCCTAACCCATTAGCCAAAAAATTAAGCAAACCTGAACTTCTCGTAACTTGATTATATGCATATTCTCAAAGAACAAGTAAATAAGCAGTTTTAATAACACCTCTAATTCAAGTTTTATTTATTTATTTGTTATTTTTTTGCATGTTGATATGAGTAGCGGTTCCCTCCAGATCTCGTAGCATGGGCAGCAATAAAAACCAAAGAAACCATGACCTTAAAAAACGATGACGGATATGAGAAGGAAATGCCCGTGCGATCTTATAAACAAAACAAGTCGACACGTTACTACGTGGCTGAGGGGTGGAAAGATTTCCAGCGAAGTAATGATATATCCGAAGGTGATGAATGTGTTTTAAAGTTCATCACAAGTGAAGATAAATTATGTTTAACAAAAGTCACCAAGAAAAAACCTCGGGTCACGGAAGTCGATAATGATGATATGGACGATGATGATGGTATGGATGAAGAGGGTGAGGGTGAGGGTGAATATGCTAAAGATGATGATTATAATGTTGATGGTGATGATATATTCGATGACGATGTGGATGAGGAGGGTAAGGGTGAAGATGCTAATTTTGTTGTTGATGATGATGAAGACGATGACGTGGATGCTAATGGTGATGAGGTTAAGGGTGAAAGTGCTAAACTTGTTAATGATGACGAATATGATGAGGATGATGATCGTGATGATGGAAATCTTTCCTTTATATCGACTAGCTCAAACAAGAACCAGTATAAGTTGGTAAGCTTATTTATTTCGACTGTTTATTCTTGATTATATTGATTTCAGCCTATAAAAAGTTGCACTTAATAGGGTTGTTGATTGCATGCTTCTCTATTAGCTAAATAAGTATAATTGATTTCAAAAGCAATATAGTAACAGTTACCAATAATACTTCGATTCCTCTAAAAACATCAATACAAAATGCAGTTTTTTTAAACAGCAACGAATAAGTGGTTTTAAAAACTCAATTAAAAAACCTAACCTTAGCCTTACGTAAAATCGTTTGGGCTGTTTATAGCAAGCTACTTTAAAGTGTATATAAAATTAAGTATCAGTTTGCATATATTTAAGTGCTTTTTTTAATAAGGTGTTTAGGATTGTTTATTTTTAATGTTAGTAATTGGACAAACATCGTATAAACAATTCTAAACGCCCTTAAAAAAGAACAACTAAACAGTTCTATAAAGAAACAAGAAACACTTCTAATTCAACTTTTTTCATTTTGTATACTGTTACCACTAGTGGTTCTCGCCAGATTTTGCAGCATTAGCCGGAATTAATAACAAAAAAAACATAACGTTGAAGAATCTCGACGGATATGAGAAGGAATTGCGTGTGAAATCTCATAGACGAAAACATGGGAAAAAATACTTCTTGTCTCCAGGGTGGAAGGAGTTCCAACGAAATTCTGATATATCGGCAGGTGATAAATTTGTATTCAAGTTCCTCACAAGCGAAGATAAATTCTGTCTAGCAAAAATCACCAAAAATAAAACTCGGGCAAGGCCTCTCCTTCCAGCTGCCGAAGCTCCAGTGACAGAAGTTGATGATGGTATGAATGATCAGGACGTGGATGATAATGATGGTGATGGTATGGATGAGGAGTGTAAGGGTGAAGATGCTAAATTTGTTGTTGATGATGATGAAGATGATGACGAAGATGATGACGTGGATGTTAATGGTGATGATGGTAAGGGTGAAACTGCTAAACTTGTCAATGATGATATGGACGATGAGGATGATGCGGATAAAGATGCTAAAGATGGTGATTCTAATGTTGAGGGTGATGATATCTTCGATGATGACGTGGATGAGGAAGGTGAGGGTGAAGACGATGAACTTGTTGAGAATGATGGAGACCCTTCCTTCACAGCGACTAGCTTAAAGACCAACCAATATAATTTGGTAAGCATATATATAATTTTGATTGTTTAGTCTTAATTATATGGATTTTAGCCCATAAAAGTTGCACTTAAAGAACAAATAAAACACCCGTAACTTAAGCATGCGTAAAATCGTTTGGGATACTTTAAAGTGTGTATAGATAATTAGATAGTGAAAAGGAAGTATCAAATTGCATATATTTAACCAAATAAGCAGTTTTCATTTTAATAGGGTGTTCGGGATTATATATTTTCAATGTTAAAAAGTGGACAAACACTTTAATAAACAAATCTAAACGCCCTTATTAGAGAGAACAAGTAAACAGTTCTATAAAGAAACAGGAAACACTTCTAATCCAACTTTCTTTCTTTTTTCTTTTGTATGCTGTTACCATTAGTGGTTCTCGGCAGATTTTGTAGAATTAGCCGGTATTAAAACCAAAAAAACCATAACACTGAAGAATCTTGACGGATATGAGAAGGAATTGCGCGTGAAATCTCATAAACGAAAACATGGACAAAAATACTTCTTGTCTCCGGGGTGGAAGGAGTTCAAACAAAATTCTAATATATCGGAAGGTGATAAATTCGTATTTAAGTTCATCACAAGTGAAGATAAATTTTGTCTAGCAAAGATCAATGATCATGATGATGAGGACATGGAGGGTGATGAGGATGAAAATGAAGATGTTCAACCTGTTGATGGCCGGGATCCTTTCTTTGTAGTGAATATTACTAAAAGCCACAATTTTATGCTGGTAAGATTTATGATCAAGCTACTTTTTTAAACGCAGTAAAACAGTCTTTTAATACTTGTGGATCAGCTAATTTTTGAGGCTTACGGGCCTAGTTGAAACTGGAACAGCTCATAAGCTCACTTTT
Organism: Glebionis coronaria; assembly: GCA_025667525.1. Lineage (NCBI taxonomy): Eukaryota > Viridiplantae > Streptophyta > Magnoliopsida > Asterales > Asteraceae > Glebionis > Glebionis coronaria. Next base: position 564,656,497 of record CM046879.1, read on the forward strand.
TTAGGCTTATCAAGTGTATGACTTATGAAGTCAATAAACTCAAATTGATAAGCTCAGAAGCTGAAAATGTGAGCGTATGAGCTTTTCTAGATTCAAATAGAACCGATAAGCCCGGAAAATAAGCCAATCCAAACACCCTCTTAGTTTGAAATTGATTTAATATCAAACATATAAGCTGCTTTAAAAACATAAGAACACCCCTAGAATAGTACCACAATGAGCGCCTCTAATTCTTTTTTATCTTTTTTGCTTGTTCAAATAAGTGGCTACCACCAGATTTTGTGGAGTTGGCCAGAATAGATGGCAAGAAAAACATAATAATAAAATGTCCTGACGGAAATGAGAGGCAAATGGTATTACGGCCGGTCAAACAATGCCACTCGACACGGTACACCTTGTCAATGGGGTGGCGAGCTTTCATGCGAAGTAATAATATATCGGAAGGCAATGAATGTGTATTTACGCACATTAAAAGTGAAGATAAAATGTGTCTAGCCAAAGTCACCAAGGAAAAAACTCCGCCAACAGAAGTTGATGATAATGATTTGAAAGTTGATGATGGTATGGATGGTAAGGATGTGGTGGTCGATGAAAATAAGGACGAGGATGAAAATGTCGAACTTGTTGATGGTATAGATGGTAAGGATGTGGTGGTCGATGATAATGACTGGGATGAAAATGTCGAACTTGTTGATGATGGTATAGATGGTAAGGATGTGGTGGTTGGTAATAAGGACGAGGATGAAAATATCGAACTTGTTGATGATGGTATGGATGGTAAGGATGTGGTGGTCGATGATAATAAGCACGAGGATGAAAATATCGAACTTGTTGATGATGTCTTGGATATAGATGCTGATGATAACAAGGATGAGGATAAAGATACGGAATTTGTTAATGGACATCCTTTCTTTGTTGTGACTATATCTCCAACCCACGAGTCAAAGCTGGTAAGCTTCATGATCATTGAAGGGTATATAGTGTACACTTAAAATTACTGGTTACATCTGCTGCTGATTTAAACTGCTCATTTTCGAAGCAATAATATATTTTTGAATAATACTTGGGAGGTGTATGGATTAAGCATATCTTCCGGGCTTATTTGAAATTGGAAAAACTCATAAACAGTATAAGCCCTGAAAATAAGCCAATCCAAACACCCCCTTAAATAAAAGTTGATTTCTTCATAAACTAGCAAACATATAAGCAGCTATAAAAACTAAAAAACACCCTTGAAATAACTAGCAACTAATAAGAACACCTCTAATGTATTTTTATGCATATTGGAATTAGGGGTTGCCGACAGTTTTTGTAGCTTCGGCTGGAATAGCGTCCAAGAAAAACATAATAATGAAAAGCCTTGACGGAAATGAGACTAAAATGTCTATACGGGCGGATAAGCGGGGACGGTACGTCTGGGCACGGTACCACTTGTCAGTGGGATGGCGTGCTTTTAAGCGAAGTAATAATATATCGGAAGGTGATGAATGTGTATTTATGTACATTGCAAGTGAAAATAAAATGTGTCTAGCAAAAATCACCAAGAAAGAAAATGTCAATGTTGATGATAACATGGATAAGGATGAAAATATGGAACTTGATGACAATGGCATGGATGTAAAAGCTGATAATAATAAGGATGATAAAGATGTCGAACGTGTTAATGATGGTATGGATGATAAGGATGTGGACGAATACGTCAAACTTGTTGATGGTGTGGATGATAAAGGATACGGATTTTGATAATAATAACGACGAGGATGAAAATGAAAATGTTGAAATTGTTGATGATGGTATGGATGATAAGGACGTGGATGAATATGTCAAACTCGTTGATGGTATGGATGATAAGGATGTAGAGGTTGATGATAATAAGGATGAAAACGAAGATGCCGAACATGTTGATGATGAGGATCCTTTCTTTCGGGTGACTATCACTCCAAGCCACAAGTCAATGCTGGTAAGATTTATATGATCACATGTTTCTTTAAAAAGCAAAATTACGTTTTATGCTTATATGTTTTGATCACATGTTTTGAATGTATAAAAGATACGTTTTTCTGCTGTTATGTCTTTAGCGGCTGTAACTATGGATAAGAGTTAAACAAGACACTCCTTATAAGCCATCCATGCTAAACGGTTAGACTGTGATGTTAATACGAGTTTCTTTAAGAAGCAAACTCATACGGGCAATATTGCAGTTACTTTAAGATAACGAGAAATTATAAGATACTTCAGTAATTAGTAACGCCTCTAATTCATTTTATTCTTTTTGCATGTTGATATTAGCGGCTGCCACCAGACTTTTTGGGATTGGCCGGGATAAATACCACGAAAGAAAAAAAAAAAAAAAAAAAACAACAACCAAGAAAGACATAATAATAAAAACTCCTGACGGAAATGAGAGTCAAATGGCTCTACGGTCTGACAGAAGATTCAACTTGGCACAGTACCACGTGGCAGGGGGTTGGGTGGCTTTCAAGCAACGGAATAATTTATCACAAGGTGATGAATGTGTATTTAAGTACATTACAAGATAAACTGTCTAGCAAAAATTACAAATACTTGGGTAACGGAAGCTGATACCGATCCTTTCTTTGTGGTGACTATTTCTCAATGCCACAGGTCAAATCTGGTAAGTTTCATAGCATGCTAATATTTACTTTAAACTGTTGATTAATAAACGAGATTTAAGAATCATATTCTGTTTTGAAATCGTTTTCTAGCAGCTTTAAAAATAAGAAACACCTCTAATTAAATTTTATCTCTTTGCATGTTGATATTTAGTGTCTGCCGGCAGATTTTGTGGGGTTGGCTGGAATAGATACCAAGGAAAACATAATAGTAAAAAGTCTTGACGGAAACGAGACGCAAAAAAAGCAGTTAACACGATATTACTTGTCAATAGGGTGGGGGGCTTTCCAGCGAAGTAAGAATATATCGGAAGGCGATGACTTCGAATTTAAGTACATTAAAAGCGAAGATAAAATGTGTCTAGCCAAAGTCACAAGGAAAAAACTCGGACCATGCTACCATCACCAGCCGAAGTTGTGAAGAGGAAGAGGGGCCGTTTACCCGCAGCTGAGATTAAAATGACAGCAGCAGAAACTGTTAAAATGAGGAGCCGGCGCCCGCCACCTGTCGAGATTACAGTGGCGGAATCTGTGAAGAGGAAGAGAGGGCCGCCGCCACCATCGTCACCACGAGTGACTAAGGATGCGAAGAGGAAAAAAGGGCAGCAGTGATGTGGAAGGTGTATATGAGCGTGTCGAGGTGACAAAGAGGCCACCAAAGCAACCGCATGGAAAGGTACGTGAGCAAAAAAGATGTATATATGGGTGACTGTAAACTGGTATCGTGTTGCAGAACATATGGTGCAACTTGCTTGTAGTCTTCGTGTTTAGTGAAACCGTAACTTTATGCTTCAATACATGTGTTTAAGATGTGTGTTAGCGGGCGTTGATCAATGCTAGTGAAAACATGTTACGTATGAGAACAAATCGATCCCAAAGCGTCTAATCTCAGGCTCTTTGTGATACTGTAAGATTCTCGAGACACGGAGCTTATTATCAAAGGTGGAAGTCACCATTATTTGTTAGACGGAATGTGTAGTAAGGGGGCTGCCCCGGACCGGCCAAGACCGGGCCGACCTCGGACCGAATTGGTCCGAAACCTCGAACCGAGACCGGACCGAAATTGTACGGTCCGGGTTGGTTCGGTCCTCGGTCCGGTCCTATTAGACATAAACGGCGAGACTTGGTAAGACCGAACCGGACCGACCGGACTGAAGACCGAATTGGTCCAAAACCCTGGATCGAGGACCGGACAAAAATTGTTCGGTCCGGTTCGGTTTGGTTCGGCCCGGTCCGGTTTTTTGATCCGAGTCGATTTTGGGTCTACCGTGCTCAGCTCTAGTAAGGGCCAAAATCACACGTGACGAGGCTTAAACCACGCGTGGTCATTGACTACGTTGGTGCCACCACCATGCGTGATGGTGTGTATTCTTTTTGGTGTGGTTTGGTAGTCGGGGCCACCAAATGGAGAGAAATAAATCAAACCTAATAGCCAAATAATGATGGTGGTAAAGGTGGCCACTATAGAGTTTGGTGATGGGGAAGGAATGCTACTGTGGCGTCGACTTGAAGGTCGTCATAACCACCACAGCACTACCTATACCCGCTCTCGCTCCTAAAATATGAATAACTCGTTACGTTATTCCATGCTGTTATAGTGGATCTTTTGATGTATAAATTAAATTCATAAATATCAAAAGAAAACATAAAAAAGTTGTTTTTTTTAAGATGCTATTTTTTGGCTGTTGAAAGTTTGAAAGAGCACAATAAAAAGCATTTATGAAAGAACATCTAAATTGGCATTGATTTTTTTTTTAAAAAGCGGTTTCATTAAAAACCAGAAAAAAATAAATTACATAATAGTTGATAGAGAAATACATGGTCGGCAAAACCAATCAATCTAATTCAGTGAGTTCTTCTTTTTCCTGCTCGTGATCCTAGTCTAAGACGAAAGTTTGATATCATTGAGAAGGAAGGATTTCTGAGGCCGCTTTTGAGAGAAGATTGTCTTGTTTATGAAAATCCAAAGATGCCATATGATGGTTTACACTACTACATCAAAGTAGTTTAGAAACATAGATTCTAAGGGAACAAGGTGAGCTAAAGAAACCACATCTTCAAGGTGCGTGATGGATATTCTTAAAAAATTTCTCACAAGAAACAAAAATATGATCTTCAGATTTCAAGTCTTCATCGCATAATGGATAACAGACAAAATCTAAATCAATCCACTGTCTATCAAGATTGACCCTTGTTGGAATTCTCTTGTTCCTAACACGCCATATTAGGATATTCACCTTGATTGGCAGCAACTTGTCCCATCTTGTAGGATGCGAGTCAATGTGATTTGACATAATTGTTATATGGTTTCTCATTGACTTTACCTAGAAAACCCTTGTAGAATCAATGATAAACTCCCATGTGTTTGTGGCATCAGAAAGATTGATATGGGCTAAAAGGTTTGTCAACTCTGCCAGTTCCTCTAATTCAAGCCTTGAGCAAATAAATCTTCTCCAAGACGAGTTGAGATGAGGCCCACCAGGGGAAGTAAGGCGCGCCCAAAATGTGGATTAACACCGTTCTTGTAACTTCAATACTATGAGAAGAGCTCCCCACATTTGTATGGTTTCAGTGATTGATGAAGTTAGAGTTTCTTTTACTAATAAAGCAATTTGGATTAGTCTCGAGCCAATACAAACGTGGGAATGTATCTTTGGGACGACCCGCCTAGCCAATTATCATGCCAAAAACTTGTTTGTTGGCCATTACCTATTTTTGATAAAAATCATAGGTAAGTTAATTATGTGTAGACTTAAATGTTCCTTGAGCTTGCTGATATATGACCACGGTCCTGAATAAGTTACAAGGTTAGAGCTACCTATGAGACCTCTTGTATGACAATGTAAAGAACAAATCAATTTACGCCAAAGGGCATGCTGCTCAATACGAAATCTCTACCACCGCTTAGCCAACATCGATTGATTGCATATCGTTAGACTACTGATGCCAAGACCACCTTTATTGCGGGGAGAGGTAACTACCACCCCGAAAAAAACTTTCTTCGAATACCTTTTATTAATGATCTTTTTTGGCGCTTGAAGGTAGAGAAATAGTAGACTCCCAAACTACTAAGAACCGATCTATTGAGGGTGAAACAACCTCTGATGGAAAGATATTTTGCCTTACATTTAGAGAGTCATTTTTCGGAAACGTTCAACAAGCGTCATCCAATTTAAACATCTTGACATGTTAGCACCGATGGGAACACCTAGATAGGTGCAAGGAAAATGGGAAGCAATGCATCCAATCGAAGTGGCAGTAGAGTGAATTTCATGGTCAAAGACTCCAATCCCAAATAGATTCCTCTTGTTAAAATTTACTTTGAGCCCGGAAGCAATATGGAAACAAGCAAGAATTCTTGATAAGTTCTTAGCATTGACGAAAGACCATTCTCCTAATATAAGGGCACCATCCGCAAATTGAAGGTGGGAAATATGAACTTTATCTTCCCTACTTTGATGTCATGAAAGATGTTCTGATTGGTTGCTTCCACAATGGACACATTAAGAGCTTCTATAGCCAGAATAAATAAGAACAGCGAGAGAGGGTCACTTTGACGAAGACCTTTTTCAAGTTTAAATTCTTTAGTTGGTGATCCATTTGTGAGGACCGAAGCGAAGGCCGAGTTAAGACAAGATCGGGTCCAAGTTATCCATTTAACACTAAAACCCATTGGTCCATTGCTGAGAAGAGAAAATTCTAAGATAAAGAATTAAAAGCCTTCTCAAAGTCCACCTTCAGAAACATGAGTCTTTTCCTATGCTTTTTTGCCCATTAAATTATTTCATTAACCATGATTGGACCATCAATGATTTGACGACCCTTGATAAATGCCATTTGAACATCACTCACAATGGAAGCAATGAATTTTGAGAGACGGTTTGCAAGAACCTTAGCAATAATCTTATATTAACACCTGATGAGGCTAATGGGTATGAAGTCGCCAATTACCAGAGGGTCAACAACTTTCGAGACAAGGGTGATGAATGATGAATTGCAACCCTTAGGAACAATAGAGGATGTTTCAAATTCTTTGACATATGAGAGAATGCCGTTTTCAAGAAGGTTCAAATGCTTTTTTATGAATTTAAAGGTAAAACCATCAGGACCTGGGGCTTTGTCACTATCACATTCCCAACTAGCTTCTTCTAATTCAACATTAGAAAAGTTGCCATCGAGAAGTTATACTTGGTCAGGAGAGTCTTTTAAATATGTTGCTGGTGAATAAATGTATTGAATGGTTGGGTTCCTTAAAGCGGGTAATTTTTTTTTGAAGACATGGTTCTTTATTGTTGTAGGATGTGAAACCCAATCACCTTGAATATTGAGGTCGTTGACCCGTGACCTATTTCTCCGATTGTTAATTATCCCATGAAAAAACCGCGAGTTCTCGTCACCATTCAATGCCCATCCAGTTTTATACTTTTGCTTTAAATCTTTAAGTTTTTGGTGCTCAAGATCACCATTCAATACCTATCATTAGACAAAGGGCATCGGGATTGAGCCAACGACCAAGAAGGACCAAGAAGCCGTCTCCAACTAGCTCGACCAACATTGTGAAGTATGCCGTATCCCAGATTGCCAAGATGCCCCCGGATTTTCCATTCGATGTTTTTTGTGGCAAAATCAAAGTTTGTGTTATTCCACATTGATTGCACAAAAAGTCTATCTATATGTCCGTTCATGGTTTCTTGAAAATCTACAAAATTAATTTTGTTTTCAAGGCAAAGTATTTTGACCCAACTCCTTTTGTGTCTTCCCCAACCCCTATAATGTTGATTTAGAGGATATTCATTGATCAACATTTAAATCACCATTAGCAAGAACACTTGCAACCTCAAAATCCTTACCGATCATCGTGAAGCCTATTGATTACCCACTTGAATTGTGTTTTCAACTTTGTTAATGAGAATATCGTACTAAAACGATATTTACGTTTTAATCATACTTAATGTTTTGTTAATGACAAAACATCAAAAATATCTTTATGTTTGAATTAGAAGCAACATATAAGTCTTTTTAATCCATAAACTTATATTGTAAATGTTGGGTCTACTAGTTGTAGATCTTGCAGCCTGTTAAGGATGGTGAACGACTTCTGTAATCACAAGTCTATTCAAAGAGAGACTCTAATGAAATACAAATTATAAGTGCGGAATACAAATACTAGGAACAAGAAGAAACAGAATAACTAGATATATAACTTGATCATTTCTAAGGATTTCTACTATATTGATATGAAATGAAAACTGGTGAAGGTGTGTCTAACCCTTCTGCCAATGGGTTCCTTTTATACTACAAGGAAACCCTAAAATATAATAAACACAAAACGTGTAACTACTGATATGCATATCCTTTCCTAAGATATTTTATGCATATCCTAACAAACTACTGTTAGAAATACGTTTTTACGTATATTAGAAGTATCGGTCACTCCACAATAATATTCATGTTGTAATAGCTCGTAGTTAGATAATAGTTGTTATTTGATTATTAACTTAAGTAAGAACCGGTCCATGGGCTTGTCATGGACCGGCCCAAGCCCAATATTTAGCTTGGACTATAAATACCCCTTTCCACTAAGGAAAGGGGTTGGTTGTTGTTTCATTCACATTTCATAGTAATAAAATCTTCCATATATTTCTCTCACTTTCTCTCTCTAGTTTCTCTCACTAGAAAACATCAACCCACTTCATAGATTCATAGGTTATCAATTTCTACATTTGGTATCAAGAGCTATGGGGTGATTTAAGGTAAGGATTGTGTTACTTTTTTAGTTTTTGAATCTATTAGTGATCTTTAAGAAAAATCAATCTTGAATCTTGTTGTTTTTGGTGTTTTTGTTATTGGGATTGATTGATAAGGATTGGGTTTAGCTTATTTTGGTAAAAATCATAAAACTTTTTGTGGTTTTGGATCAAAAATCGGGGTTAAAAGCTTCTTTTTAAGTCTCGGAAACAATTTCTTCCAGATTTTTCCGAATAGGATTCCGAATAGGAGAATTTTCAGCATAGACAGTTTATTCCGAATAGGATTCCGAATAGGAGGAGTTTTCCGAATAGAAGAAATTGTTCCGAATAGAGAATTTTTTCCGAATAGAAGTTTGTTCCGAATAGAAGATCTTTCCGAATAGAAGATTTTTTCCGAATAGCCAATTTTTCCGAATAAACACCAATTTTCCGAATAGCCAACTTTTCCGAATAGACACCAATTTTCCGAATAGCCAAAATTAGGAAATATTCCGAATTGCCATCATTCCGAATAGACCAGTTTTTCCGAATAAGCCAAATTGCCAAAATATTCCGAATTGAAGAAAACATTCCGAATAGGGGTTTTTCCGCATAAGGGTTATTCTGCATAGAGTTTATTCCGAATAGGGTATTTTTCAGCATAGGATTATTCCGAATAGGCATTATTCCGAATAAGGGTTTATTCTGAGTTTGGGTTATTCTGTATAAGCAAGTTCAAGGGGTATTTGAGTTTTTTCGACGATCTTTAGTGGATTTAATCTTGAGTTCAACCAACATAACACAAATTCTCAACCTTTCTTCACTGCTCGATCAAACGATAATCTTTGAGTCTGTTAAGTGATCACAATGAATCCAAGTTCATTAATGCCTCAGATGACATCTCTTACGGATATCTCGATCATAACGGGGACTGATAGTCGTCCACCGATGCTTATTAAAGAGGTGTTTGAGGCATGGCAAGGTCGAATGATGCAATATCTAAAGGGGAAACCGACATACGGAAGGCTTATGGTCAAATCGATTTTGAATGGTCCACTCGACTATGGTACCATTACGGTTGACAACGTGACTAGACCACGAGAATTTGAAGAACTCACTCCAGCTCAACAACTTGTTGCAGATGCAGATGAAAAAGCTCTTCAAACAATTCTTCAAGCTCTTCCCCATGATATTTATAGGATGGTAAGTCAGTATACAGTGGCAAAAGATTTATGGGAACGGTTAAAGGTGTTGCTACAAGGCACGTCGCTCACCAAACAAGAAAGGGAGTGTCAGCTGTATGATTTGTTTGATAGATTCACATACAGCCCAGGGGAAACACTACACGATTACTACTTCAGATTCACTACTCTAATGAATGATCTGAATGTATACAATCTGGTAATTGCTCCATTCCAGGTTAACACCAAGTTCTTGAATACTTTACCTCAAGCTGAATGGGGTGAGTATATTACCGATGTGAAGTTAACCCGGGATTTGCATAGGTGCAACTTAGATCAAATCTATGCTTTTCTTCAGCAACATGAGAAGCATGTGATTATGCACCGTTCTCCTCGCGGTATGTACCCAGATTCTTTAGCTTTGATGGCGAGTCAACCAAGCTTGTCACACAACAACACACCTTATATTTTGGGACATCAAGCCTATCATCCATCACCTTACATAACACCAACTTTTCCACAATACTCGATTTTGCCACAACCTCCCACCTCACATCAGCAACAGTATCGGTTCAATGCACCTTCACCACAGTATGGTTCACAACTTCATCCAGCAAATGTTGCACCTTATGCCCAGCCTTCATATTTGTCTTATCAAGAGAATGCAGCATATCAAACAAGCTACCCTGATCAAATGAGTATTCCTTCTACTGATTATGCAGCTCATCCAGATCAAGCACTGTATTGTGATGATGAAGAAGTCCCTGTTCCTGTTTTCCAACAAGGAGCTGACCCAGTTGAAGTGCTAACTACTATGTCTGCATATCTCACAAGAACTTTAAGCAAACGAGGATACAGAGGATCAGCTCCTACCAACAATCAGTTGAGGAATTCATCCAATTCTCGCCAACAAGCTACAATTGAGAATGGCAGGGTAATGGTTCAGCCAATTCAACCATATCAGGGGAGATCTTCCACTTCAACCAATGCTCGCACGATTACTCCTGCTCCTGCTCCTATGGTCAACAATCCTCCACGGGCTAATACAGGCAAGTTGAGAATGATTACATGCTACAACTGCAAGGAAGAGGGTCATATGTCCAGGGATTGTAAGAAACCCAAGAGGAAAAGGGATGGACAGTGGTTTGCAGAAAAGATCTATCTGGTAAATGCTCAGGCGCAAGGAAGGGAACTTGATGAAGAGGAGCTTGCATTTCTTGCTGACCCAGGGATTGCTGAACAAGACGTTGTCACTACGCAAAATGCAGCTTACCAAGCCGATGATCTTGATGCGTATGATTCCGACTGTGATGACTTTCAAACTGCAAAGGCTGCTTTCATGGCAACTTTCTCCAGCTTAGGGCCAGATAAGAAATCTGAGGTACTTATTAATAACACCGATAATGCCACTGATGCTAGTATTCAACCACATCAAGTTGGGCAAGAGAGTGCTGATTCGAATGAATCTTCGGTGGTGAGTCCTTCAAACGAGGAGACAAACAATGATAGCAATATCAATGTGAGTCCCCAGACTTTGAGTGAATCACAACCGGGACCTAGTTCGCATACGCCTACTCCTGCTCAACAAGATTTGGTCATGGTTCCTGCTACATTACTTAGCCAAATGAATGCTGCACTCTTAGAAACCTTAGCTAAGAATAAGAATTTGTCTGATGAGCTTGCCTTAAGCAATGAGAAAGTACAAACTTTGGAATTAGTGCCTTCGTCTAGTGTTCTCACAAATCTTGAATATGATCATTTTAGAAACAAACAAATGGGTCACTTGCAAGAGATCGAAAACTTAAGAGCAAATCTGTCTAATGAACTTAAAGAAAAGGAGTTAGTGGTCACTAATTTTCAAAAACTTCAAACTGATTTTGAATTACTCGAATCTAAGAAGACTGAAATGGAGATTAATGCCACTAATAAGATTAGAAGTCTAGATTACTTGCTGTTAAGACAATACGCTGCTTCACAACTAGTTCACTTATTTGATGCTTCATTTAGAGAATTTAACTTATCACGTCTAAAAGGCCTTCCCCCTAATCCACGGTATGCAAAACAAGCTTTAAGACATAGTCCTAGACTTTATAATGCAACTCAATTAGGATTGGCGTTAGACCCGATTGTTTTTCCCAATGATCAAACAAGTAAGGATCTAGTTGATGAGGATCGGTCATACAATTCAGCAAAATATCCCGATTGTGATTATTTTAAAATGAATAAGGAGCTTGCTAAAACTGATTTTAGAGTTCGATTCCATATGGATAAAGATCTCATTACAGCACCAACCTACATGATAGAGGAAGAAAGCCCTAGTACATTTCCTACACTTGTCAACATGGAAGGTCCTAAGGAAATTCCAAAGAATCTTCCACCGGTTAGCACTGTATGGTTAAACTTGAAAGAGATTAACCGATACTTTACTAACTTTGACAAGGTCATTTTGGAATGTACGACTTCAAATGGCTTAAACGCCGGAGAATGGGCTTTCGAACACATGAACGAGGTGTTTAAAACTAAGATCAATCCGTTTGTCGAAAGTCTAAAAGAAAGTTTTGCATCTCTTAAGGAAAATCTTCAGTTTGAAATTGGGGAAGTTCAAAAAGTGTTTTATGAAATGGACACCGCTTACGAACTACAACTAATTGAAAAAGAAAAGATTTTAACCGAATATGACCGATTCTTGTCTGAAATAATCTCGTGTGATGTGCTTACTACTGTAAATGTTAATTATTCGAATGAGCTTACATCCACTATGATTAATTGTGTTGCTGTGAATATTTGTGAGGATATTTGTGATGATGTTTGTAATCTTTCTGTAAATGTTGCTGATACTGTAAATGAGGTAGAAAATCATTCTTGTGACGAATCTAACGCTGAGTTTTTAAAGCTACAAGATTCTTACAATTTACTTTCCCAACGCTTTAATCAACTAGAACAACATTGTATATCTTTAGAATTAAAACAACAAAATCAAAATGAAAATCTTTTGATATCAAATGTTTGTGAAAACGGCGTTGAGAATAGTGACAAGATGATTGCAATTGTTAAGACATTAGAGGAAGAAATCATGAGATTGAAGAGAGAGATATCATCACAGGAAACATTAAGAATGGAACTAGAGGCTGCAGAGTCTAAAAACCAGGTCTTAGAAATTAGACTATCAACTGTTCTAGGGGAGATGGATCGGACAAGGCAGGGACTATCCGCTCTTTATGGTTCACTAGAAGAACGCTTCGCTTTTAATGCGGCACAGCAACAATATTATGTTGAACAACTGAACCAAAAGTGCGAAGAAATCTCTGACTTGAACATCCTGCTCATAGACAAAAATATGGTTTTGGCTGAGTTAAAGGAGACACTTCTTCTCACCCGACAAGAAGTTGTTGATAACTTAGCTACCGACTCTGCACCGTCCACTAGTGCTCCAACAACCAAGAAAGTAGTGCTTTATAAGAATCCGCTTCATAAGAGAAACCCGGTTGTATACGATGATTATATGAGGAATGCCATTAAGCATGTCGATCTTCTTAGGGATATTTTAGACGATCTTTATGCCTTAGATCCCTCAAGTAGCGACTATTATTCGGCTCATGAATATGTTAAGCGAGTTCAATATTGCTTGGCTTATTTGCAATACATAGGTACACCAGGTTCTGCACTACTTAATAATAGGCCCATTGCTGTCACTCCATTTAATAAGACTCCAGGAGCGAAACCGTCATTGGCACAATCAAGTAAGACACCTTTAAAATCTGCTGCTAATGTTCCCAATTTGCCTTCTACAGGATTAAAAGAGACTACTAAGGCTAAAGGATCGCCACTCAAGAAAGCTAAGATCAAGCCCTCCACTAGTAGTGCCACAAAGAAGAAAGTAGAAGTCCACAATAGGAATGCTAGTTCAGTTTTAAATAAAATGAATCATGTTAAGACTAAAAGCTCTGCGCCTGTGCAGCAGCCTAAACCATTCGTGAATTCTGATTTAAATTGTTGGAATTGTAATGAATGTATGTTTTCCGAGCGTCATGATTTGTGTCTGATTGATCACGTTAATGAAATGAATGCTATTAAGAATGGTCTTGAATGGAAGCCAACGGGTAGAACTCGTGCCCAAGTTGGCTGGCAATGGCGTCCCACTGGTAGGACCTTTATACTAGATGGTAAAATGTGCCCTTTAACTAGGAATGCAACCATTGAGGTTAGGTCTGAGCGTCCTTTAGTTAGGAACACTCGCACTCAAGTATGGAAACAGCGCCCTTTAATTAGGTCTGCCCCCACTATAGTGCCTATCAGTGTAGAAATACCTCAGGATTTGAGCCAATTAGAATCTACACCACCAATTAAGAAGAAGAAGGCTAGGAAATCTAAGAAACCTAGAGTTAGCAAATCTAAGATTATTAAATCTGTACCTGCTAATAACAAGGAACACTTAGATTCCGATACCTCTACATTGTCTTTGTGTGGTGATATTTTCAGGTGGTCCAAATCATCCTGTGGTATTTGGACTCCGGTTGTTCAAAACATATGACCGGAAATCGCTCGATGCTCCGAAATTTCGTCAGCAAGTTTCTTGGTACGGTTAAATTTGGGAATGATCATATAGCAAAGATTATGGGGTATGGTGAATATCAGATTGGAAACGTGACGATTTCTAGGGTATACTACGTCGAAGGTCTTGGTCATAACTTATTCTCAGTAGGACAGTTTTGTGATTCCAACCTTGAGGTTGCTTTTCGACAACACACTTGTTTCATCCGCAACTTGGAAGGAAAAGATTTGTTGAAGGGATCTCGTGGTGCAAATCTTTATACGTTGTCTCTACAAGATATGATGGCCGCTTCTCCAGTATGTCTTCTCTCTAAAGCTTCTAAGACCAAGTCATGGTTATGGCATCGCAGATTATCTCATCTTAATTTTGATGCTATTAATCATCTGGCTAAAAACGAGTTAGTTCGTGGTCTTCCAAAGCTTAAATTTCACAAGGACCATTTATGTTCTGCGTGTTCAAGAGGGAAAAGCACCAAGAAACCTTACAAACCCAAAGCTGAAGACACTAATCAAGAAAAACTTCATCTTTTGCATATGGATCTTTGTGGACCGATGAGAACTGAAAGTGTGAGCGGTAAGAAATTCATTCTCGTCATTGTGGATGATTTTTCCAGGTTTACATGGGTTAGATTTCTACGTACAAAGGATGAAGCACCAAAAGCTATCATCACTTTTCTGAAGTTCATTCAGGTACGTTTGAATACCACTGTCCGCCGCATTCGTACAGACAATGGTACAGAGTTCGTAAACCAGACTCTTCGTGATTATTATGAAGGAGTTGGTATATCACATGAAACATCCGCTGCACGCACTCCACAACAAAACGGTGTCGTTGAAAGACGAAATCGCACACTTATGGAAGCTGCTAGGACCATGCTTATTTATGCGAACGCTCCATTGTTCTTGTGGGCAGAGGCTATTTCTACTGCATGTTTCACCCAAAACCGTTCTATCATTCGGAAACGCCATGGAAAAACACCTTATGAGCTTCTACATGACCGCAAACCCGATGTTTCATTTTTCCATGTGTTTGGTGCTCTGTGTTATCCAAACATCAATAGTGAGAACTTGGGTAAGCTTCAACCAAAAGCCGACATAGGTATTTTCATTGGTTACTCACCGTCCAAAAGAGCATACCGAATCTATAACCGTCGTCTTGGCAAGATTGTAGAAACTATGGACGCTGATTTCGACGAGCTGACAGCGATGGCTTCTGAGCAACACAGCTCTGAACCCGCGCTTCATGAGATGGGACCCGGTGCTATAAGTTCCGGATTAGTTCCCAACAATCCTACTTCTACATCATTTTTACCACCTTCAAGGCCCGAGTGGGATAAACTGTTTCAACCGTTGTTTGATGAATTCTTCGATCCCCCGACTGATGAAGTTCCAGTACCTGTAGTAATTGCTCCAATACCTGAAGTGGTTGCTCAAGTTAATGAACCTTTATCTAATGCATCTACAATTCAAGTTGAACCTGATGCACCTTCACCAAGTGATTCTCAAACTACACCTGAATCATCACCCTTACTTGTGCCTAATGATGTAGAAGAGGATACTACTGATCACGACTTGGAATATGCTCACTTGCAAGAGCTTCCTTTCTTTGGTGTAGCGATCCCTGAAAACCCTTCAGCCGCGTCTACCTCAGAAGAAGCTCCATCTATTTTTCACTCCAGACCACCTAGGATTGAAAACCATAGCACTAAATGGACAAAAGATCACCCAATTAGGAATGTTATTGGAGATCTAGATCGACCAGTCTCTACACGCCATCAACTACAAGAAAGTGCACTATATTGTTACTTTGATGCATTTCTCTCTGAAGTTGAACCCAAAAATTGGCAGCAGGCTATGACCCAATCATCTTGGATTGAAGCTATGCAGGAGGAACTCAATGAATTCAAACGACTAGAAGTATGGGAATTGGTTCCTCGCCCTGACAAGGTTAACATCCTTACTTTTTTATGGGTTTATAAGGTTAAACTTGATGAGATGGGTTCGGTATTGAAGAATAAAGCAAGATTGGTCGCTAGAGGATATAAACAAGCCTTGGGTATAGACTTTGAGGAATCTTTTGCTCCTGTGGCTAGATTGGAGGCGATTAGACTATTCCTTGCGTTTGCTGCTCATATGAACATGATCGTCTATCAAATGGATGTGAAGACGGCATTTTTGAACGGTGAACTAAGGGAAGAGGTTTATGTTAGTCAACCGGATGGGTTCGTCAGCACGGAGTCTCCTAACCATGTGTACAAGCTTAAGAAGGCTCTCTATGGGTTGAAACAAGCTCCACGCGCGTGGTATGATCTCCTGTCAACATATCTCATGTCGGAAGGCTTCTCCAAAGGCAAAGTGGACCCCACTCTATTTACTCTCAAGGACGGCAACGACATGCTTCTGGTACAAATTTATGTTGATGATATAATTTTTGCTGCCACTAACATAGAATTGTCTAAACAATTTGAGAAGATAATGTCCACACGCTTTCAGATGTCGATGATGGGAAAAATTTCATTTTTCTTAGGATTACAGATTTCTCAGAATCCCAGAGGCATCTTTATAAATCAATCCAAATATGCTCTAGAATCTCTTAAGAAATATAATTTTGAGAATTGTGACCCCGTAGACACTCCAATGGTTGAGAAAACCAAGTTAGATGAAGATAGGGATGGGATTATTGTCGATCCGAAACTTTACCGTGGAATGATTGGCACCCTTCTCTATCTGACTGCTAGCAGGCCTGATTTGCAATTTGCTGTATGCATGTGTGCCCGGTATCAGGCTCGGCCTACCGAAAAGCACTTACATGTAGTTAAAAGGATCTTTCGGTATCTAAAAGGAACACTTCATCGTGGTCTATGGTATCCGAAAGATTCCTCGATTGCTTTAATATCATACGCAGATGCCGATCATGCTGGATGTCAAGATACGAGGCGTAGCACTTCTGGATCTGTGCAACTCCTTGGAGATAGATTGATCAGTTGGTCTTCAAAAAGGCAGAAAAGCGCTGCAATATCAAGCACGGAGGCTGAATACATCGCCATGTCCGGTTGTTGTGCTCAAGTCCTTTGGATGAGATCACAATTAACTGACTACGGTCTTGGATTTAACAAAATCCCGATGTATTGTGACAACAAGAGCGCCATTGCCCTTTGCTGCAACTATGTTCAACACTCCCGGGCCAAGCACATAGACATTCGCTACCATTTCATTAAGGAGCAGGTGGAGAACGGAGTGATCGAGCTGTATTTTGTCACTACTGAGTATCAGCTGGTGGACATGTTCACCAAAGCCTTAGATCGAGGACGAATCGAGTTTTTGATCGACAAGCTTGGCATGAAATCATTCACTCCAGCGACCCTCAAAGAGTTGGCAGAAGAATCAGCTGAATAGTCGTGGTAAACTATTCAGAGTATCCTTTGGTTGTGATCATGTATATTATAGTAAATATATAAACCACAAAAGAAAATACAAAAATATAAAACCAAGAAAAACCATAAAAAATATAAAACCTAGAAAAACCATAAAAACTATAAAATCAAGAAAAACCAAAAACATTTTTCGTTTTAAATCGGGCATGTCTTTTAGTACGGTAATATTTACGGCCTTAGAAATGTCGATCAACATTGACACGGTGCCATAAATAGAGTCCGTATAAAAGTTGTACATTTTTAAAACATGCCCATAATGGCTTGTAGTTATTTCTGACTGCAACCCGGTTTTCATATTAAAGTCACGTATTTCTTTGGAAAACGTTGGCTCAGAACGGGAATTAATTTTCTCGGGCGTGATTTACAAGCCAAATCATGCAAAGGGATCAAGTTTACTTTACAACTTGGTCTAACACGAATTAGTGTACGTCTCAGTGCATTAATTTGTTAAAATAAGAGAAATCTTATTGTCACCACGAATCAAACTTTTTCAAAATATCAATTGGGAAATGTTTTTCATCATCATGTGCCTCGTTAAACAATGACTACAGCTCTTTAAATAGAAAACGGGTCATCGTTTAAGGGGGAGAAAATGTTTCGTCATCTTTCACATCAAAAAGATCTTCAAAAGTTTTCAAGGAAATTCATAAAGCTTAATGGTTAATGGTTGGATTGCTTTGGCATTTGTAGTGTTGTTGCTTATAAGTTTGTCGTGGATAGTTTTGTGCTTGTGTTAAGTTAAGTTAATCACTAAGGCTCGGATAGTTAACATAAGATAGGATCAATGTGACAAGTATCAAAACTTGGTAATCAAAACAAAATGATTGAATGAAGCAAAAAGAAGAATTGAGGGGGCAAAGTTGACAACATGTCTAACTTATGGAAAATTTGACCTAGTCAAACCTTTCCCCCCGTTTCATCTATCTCAATCACTGTTCCCCTTTATCTCTTTGCCGCCATTGATACTCTAACACACACAAACTCACGAAATAAATCAAACTCGCATCAAATCAGTCATTCTCCTGTTCAGATCTTCACAAAAGGTACTAAAACGGATTAATTTTTTCAGATATATAAAGTTAATTAACTGTTTAAGGTGGAAATCAAACGAATCAAAATTACTGTTTAATTAGGGTTAAATAATTTGGGGGTTTTGCTTGGGTTGTGTTCGGAAAAGGTCTAATTGCACTATTTTTGCCTTTAGATCAATTGAATCAAACGGATTAAGTGCCTAATTAGAAAAACTTGTAACTGTTGACATTTTTTCCGAATAGAACGGTTTTTTTTTCGAATAGAACGGTTTTTCCGCATAAGGCAAAAGTTCCGCATAGGGCAAAAAGTTCCGCATAGGGCAAAAGTTCCGCATAGGGCAAAAAATTCCGCATAGGGAAAATGTTCCGAATAAGGAAAAATGTTCCGAATAGGAAAATGTTCCGAATAGGAACATGTTCCGAATAGGAAAATGTTCCGAACAGGAAAATATTCCGAATAGGAAAATGTTCCGAATAGGAAAATGTTCCGAATAGGAAAATGTTCCGAATAGGAAAATGTTCCGAATAGGAAAATGTTCCGAATAGGAAAATGTTCCGAATAGGAAAATGTTCCGAATAGGAAAATGTTCCGAATAGGAAAATGTTCCGAATAGGAAAATGTTCCGAATAGGAAAATGTTCCGAATAGGAAAATGTTCCGAATAGGAAATGTTCCGAATAAGCCTAAATGTTCCGAATGGAGGAATTTTTTCCACATAGCCCAAATGTTCCGAATGGAGGAATTTTTTCCACATAGCCCAAATGTTCCGAATAGAGTATTTTATTCAGAATAGGGATGTTTTTCCGCATAGGCTATATGTTCCGAATAGACTTATGTTTCGCATAGGACTTATATTCAGTATAGACCTATTATTCCGAATGGTGTGATTATTCCGAATAGTAGATGTTTGAATGATTTCAAAGCTTAAGGGATTATGTCATATGTACAATGCTTAGGTTTAAAGTCATAATGATAATTATACTTGTTTGTATCAATCTTTGTGTTTTATCTTAAGCAGAAACGATGACTAACCCTACCGTACAACAACTACAAGACAACAGAGCCGCCGCCATTGCTGAAGCCAAGACTCTTAAGTTTGTTCCAAACAACTTTCGTCTGAAGGAGGTATCTCACTCTACCCATAATGGCTTTAAGGTAGCTACAGCCATGCTTGATAAATCTCACTTCAAGTATGCGCTAAGGAGAAGTGCTTCGGTACCCTATGACTACCTTTACGAGTTCTGGGCTACCAAAGAGAGGACGTCGAACAAGATCACTTTTTCCTTGGACAACAAGCAGCAGACGCTTACAGTGTCAGATTTCAGGAAGATCTTTGGCTTTCGTCCGATTCTCAAAGGACTACCATCATACTCACCCAACCCAACCAAGGACCAGATCATGGAGATGTTCACCGCCATTGGATGTCTCGACATACGAACCCCGTCTGAGTTTACTACTGCCAAAGTCGGCCAACCATGGAAAGCTATTTTTGGGATTCTTAGCCGATGCTTGACACCCAAAACAACTGGGTATGATGCTGTTCGTCCACCAATCATCAAGATGTTTTATGGTATGTTCAAAGGTATGGGTATTGATTATGCATCACTGCTGTGGGAGGAGTTTACTTTTCAACTCTTCACTAACACAAAGGGTAAAATTAAAACTTACCAGTACCCTAGGTTTATTAAGTTGATCATACATTACTTTATGGAAAACGATGCATCCATTAACAAGCTTGCAGGTAGTCGTCACCACATGATAGATGATGATGATTTAGTAGACTTAAGGCAGGAGACTCATTCGAATACGGTTATTCCTGGTCCCATTCCCAGTCATCTTCTGACCGATGAGATCATTGAATCTGATGATTACAAGAACTTGCTCACGGAAATTGAGAAACAACGAGCAAGCCTTCTAGCAGGTGAAGACTCATCTACCACGGTTAAAAGCAAAGGTAAAAGGAAGCAAGCAGATTTACCTGAGCCCAAAACCAAGAAGAAGAAGACAGAGGGTAAGAAAGGAAAGGGTAAGACTGATGAGATGCGTCTGCGTGACGAAGAAAATATTGCTAATCCTGATCTTGAGAAAACTGAGAAACAACTGATGAAAACAGCCATTAAAAGGAGCAGAAAAGATACTGGCGGTAGTGGTTCAGGTGTAAGAGTAGACGTTGAGGATGAGTACATGGAACCCGATGATGTTGACGAATTTGGGTCACCTGAAAATTATTCCACTTCGCAGGAGCAATCAATCCCTGTTTCAGCTGGTATTGAAAAGACATCTACTCAACCCTTAACAACTCCACCTCCACCAACTCAACCCTTACCAACCAAACAGATTTCTACACCACTTCCTCCACCACCACCTAAGCCCATCCTTAGCACTGCAGTCACAACCGAGCCTATTCCCTCAACACAGAGCAGTTCTGCAACATCTGCAATGGCAGCAATAGTGATGGCCGAGATGTTGGATAAACACATGGATAAACAAAAGAGCGAAATGGATGAACTTCGCCAAGAGTTACAAAGACGTGCTCAAAGTGAAGAAGCATCGAAGAAGGCTCAAGAAGAGTTGATTGCCAAGTTCGCTGCAGACATGGAAGCTACACGTAAAGCTCATGCAGAGGAACTTGCTCAGGTTAAAAGGGATGAAGCTAATAGGCATAAAGCACGAATTGCAAGACTTAAAGCGATTAAGGATGACTTTAAAGAGCAAAAAGAAGCTCTTGAAGCTACTATTGAGCAGAAAGTGAAAGACTCCGTTGAATCCCTAATGCCTAAACTGCGTGATGATTTGAAGACGCTTGCTGCTGATAACTTGATGATCAAGTCATCCAATCCTTCAGAAGCCGCCTACAAGATCGCATATGACTTGACGGATTTTGAACTGAAGAAGATCCTTAAGGCTCGAATGAAGGAACTTGGATCGTTTGATAAATCGAGGAAACAACAGGCTCTCTTCAAATCCCTGAATGACGCTATCATGGAGGATGATAGGTTGTTCAAGACATTTGGAAGTGTGGTACCCTACCACATTCTCCCTGAAGAAGAACGGGAAGAGAGTGAGGAA
Source organism: Glebionis coronaria (assembly GCA_025667525.1). Taxonomy (NCBI): domain Eukaryota; kingdom Viridiplantae; phylum Streptophyta; class Magnoliopsida; order Asterales; family Asteraceae; genus Glebionis; species Glebionis coronaria. The sequence continues at coordinate 564,678,125 of CM046879.1, forward strand.
GACGAGGGTACTGGTGGAGAGGAGGAAGAAGAAGAAGAAGAAGATAAGAACGAGGAGGAGGATGAGGATGAGAATAATGATGAGGATGAGGATGAGAATAATGAGGATGATGATAATGATAAGGATGATGAAGATGATGATGAGGATGATGAGGATGATGATGATGAGGATGCAGATGATGATGATAATGATGGTAACGATGGTGGTGATGGTCACCAGGAGAGTGTTAAGGGGAGCAATGCTGATAAAGGTGAACAGAGTGAGAAAGGGGATAAGGGCGCCAGCTCAAAGAAAGTGGTTAAGTCTGGCACCAAGTCAAAGAAAGATGCAGCACCAAAGGAGAAATCTACATCCACGGAATCCAGACGATCGAAGTGGCGCCATGACGTGAATGCCACTACAGGGTCATCTATTCCTGGTACATTTATCCATGCATCAATACCTGTTACCACTAACCCCGTTAGTTCTTGTGTTGTTACTCCTGTGATTGCAGAATCGGTCACTGAACCTGAAGCTGCTCAACACTCACCCATCCATGACACTGCTGAAATGCCTGAATCTGAACAAGCAGATGTTCACGTCTCCACTCCTCAGCAACAAAACCCACAATCTACTATACCTGAACCAAGCACAAGGAACTGGGAGGACACGTTGGAAATCGACGAGACCGCTCCACCACAGGCTTGGATCACGGCAGCGGCGCAGTATGATCCGATCACCGACGCCGACAAAGAAGTCTTGTACCTTCGTATCCGAAGTCCGATTGACTTATGTGCATTTCTTGCTCATGAGTATAAGACTTCGGTTACTCCATCATTGGTGAAGAAAGTACTGAAGGATAAAAGACTTCGCGCCAAAACCCGGTTGACCCAAATGGAGTTCGAATACTATGCCGAGGAGATCCTGAAGGCTCTGAATACCGTTCAACGGCCAGGTCTTCATGAATCAGAAAGAGCTCCACCTCCAATGGATCAAGATAATCAGATTGCTCTTGACTTTTTTGTCACCAATGATCTGGTGTATCTACTGAAGGGGTCATCAAAGTACGCAACATCTCTGACATTGCTGAAAGCTGCCAACTGGGGGACAATACCCTTTATCGAGGAAAAGGTAAACCGACTCTGGGTCCCTAAGATAAATCGTAATTATGATATGTATGCTGTCATAGGTGCATCTCATTGGGACGAACGAGTCCGAAGGGCGTACAGGGGTTGCTGCTTGGTCAATTCTGGAAGCAAGGTTAGATCCGACATCCGCATCTCCAGCATTTTAGGGATGAAAACTGAAGCCAAGAATGGCTACTATCATGTGACGGAGATTCGTTTGAAAAGGGAGGATGACAGGGAATACAAAATCCAGCAGGGAGATTTTTCCATCATTCGCCTTGAGGATATCGAAGATATGCTGCTTCTGATGACCAGAGATCAACTGACACATATTCCTCGTGAAGACCTGATTGCGTTGAATACAGCACTTCGTATGTTCACACGAAGCGTTGTCATTAAGTCAAGAGTTGAAGACCTTCAGTTGGGAGTCGAAAGCTATCAGAGGAAGCTCAATTTAACCCGTCCTGTGAACCAAGTGTTACCTCCACATGTAGCAAGATGTCCCTATACCGGCATTTCTGTCCCGAATTACGGCATTTTCTACTTGAACAGTCGAGGTTTGATGAAGTTTATGAGGGTGGGGGAGCTCCACAAGTATAGTGATGGAACTCTTATACAAGTCAGAGGAAAGTTGGAGCATCTGAACTCAGGTAAGACTTTGCCAGAAATGACGGAGGATTGGCATCCAGGTTATAAGCAGATGGCGAAGTACGTGATCAAAAAGATCGATCAAAAGCTCCGTGAACGTAGGTTGATGAGGAGCTTGGAAAGATTCGTGGGTGGTAGACCATATGGAGTGCACTACAGGACACTGCAACGATCCATCTGAAGGATCGTACATTTCAGGTCACTCTATATTGGTATTATTTGTGAATATGTATATTTGTGAATAATGTGCTTAACATCAATTTATTCTATGGCCAAACATCAATTTCATTTTTACCCAGAGACCGGTTAATCCATTCAATATCCCAAATATTAATGGTTAACATTTTGGATAAGGGGAGAAAATGGGATTAAGGAGATTTAAATGATACTTGGCTAAAATGAAAAAGACTTAAAGATTATCCAACTTAATATGTGTAAAAGCACGTGTTAAGGGGGAGCGTTTTTGATGAACAAAACACCTAAGGTACAAAACTTTTGATTTCAATATCACAAGTACTTTAGGTGATTTTTAATGATTTTTCATGGTGGCAATTCCTTCCCAAAACACGCTTAATTCACGACGGATGTGGTGACAAAAGGGTGGTAGGAATAGGTTTAGTCCAATGATTCATCAGAGCCGATGGAATCTTCCCAAGGACAATTCCCTAGATAGAATTAGAAGTCCTAGGAAAGATGGAGAAAGAATGTGAACGTAGCTGAATGCCGACCAAGTACTTAAGCTAGCACTGGAACAATCACAACAAGGTGCTAGTGATGACGTATTGGTAAGCATTGAAGGGGTTGAAGAATGAAAAAGAAATGTAAAGATAAAGGGTGTAAAGAAAGAAGCCCTCCTTACAACTTTAGGCAGAAACCGGGTCAATACATATGCTATTGAGGTCATTTTTGCTAATGATTCTCGGTATTGAAGAAAGACATCATGGACCCAGTGATGCAATGCACAACCCTTCCCCAGCTAACTCAAATATCTCTCAAAAGGTATTTGTTTTAATCACACGGAGATCAACACGTTATCTATTGGTTTATTCACTCCGAATAGACTGGTATTGAAAAGGTGGCACTCCTCTCCAGCCATCGCTCACTAAATCAAATCGCACAATCGAGTCTAGAGCCAAGAGATCATCAAAAGTCTCATTAGGACACTTTCCATTTATTCCTTGCTTTCTCACACACTGTGAAAAGTAAGAGATTTTCATGAGTCCTACGCAGTATTCCTGTAATATTTCCAGAACATCCGAGTAATACGCAAGTATTACAATGAAGATGGAAATCCTGCTTGAGCCAACATCAAACAAGCTCATGGTAGGTTACACGTGCGGTTCTTTTAGAACCAATCTTGTGAAAAACTGGAAGGTAACAGTGGTTTAATTCTTAATTGAACTTAAACTCGTTCCAGGCCTCTTCGCATTATCATATGATCTTGCCAGAACACTCAGAGTGACTCTTTATTGACCACAGTGACGAGTGGAAATCCTTCTAGTGTCAACATCAAACAGCACTTGGTAGGTAACGCGCAAGATTCTTTATGAATTGAGCTCGTGACAACTGGAAAGCAACGATGGTGAAAATCTTAATTGAAATTCACTTGTTCCAGGTTTCATGAATTGACGGCTTTTAATCACAAGGATAATTTATCCAAGTGATTCATTCTTTATGTTCGCAGTCAGCTTTGGACGGTCGAATAAAGAGAACGGGTTCACCCGCGAAATCCTGTCAGGAAGTTACTTAATTGAAACTATCCGTCACGGGTACGATATCTAATATCGTCCAACGGTCTTCACCGACCGGAGGTAAAATGCTACCGAATTAGAATAAAATGTTCAAAGCCATTTTATTCGTGTCGTTGCTGTGTACCTGCTAAAGACGGTGGCGTTGCTGTGTACCTGTTGAAGACGGTGGCGTTGCTGAGTACCAGTAAAGACGGTGGTGTTGCGGTGTACCTGGAAAAGTCGTTCTCACATGCTTATGTCTTTTGCAACAAAGTTCAGCAAAAATTCAAGAAAGTACAAGATGAAGTCTTCCGCTGTACCAAACTCTGAAGCTTTCGAGAATTCAACAAAAAGACGTAAGTGTGTGGAACATGAAGTCACGAGGAGGCAAAGTTCACAAGAAAGGCAAAGATCGCACGTGAAAGGCCAAAGAACAATGCTCTCAAGTCAAAGCCAAAAAGATCAAATCAACATATTTACAACAAAAGAAAGAAAAGAAGAAAAGACTACGAGCTAAAGAACGAAGACTTAGTATAGAATGCTAGGTTTAGAACTTTGTAAACGAGGAGTGACCTCCCTTAGGGGGAGATTGTTAGAAATACGTTTTTACGTATATTAGAAGTATCGGTCACTCCACAATAATATTCATGTTGTAATAGCTCGTAGTTAGATAATAGTTGTTATTTGATTATTAACTTAAGTAAGAACCGGTCCATGGGCTTGTCATGGACCGGCCCAAGCCCAATATTTAGCTTGGACTATAAATACCCCTTTCCACTAAGGAAAGGGGTTGGTTGTTGTTTCATTCACATTTCATAGTAATAAAATCTTCCATATATTTCTCTCACTTTCTCTCTCTAGTTTCTCTCACTAGAAAACATCAACCCACTTCATAGATTCATAGGTTATCAATTTCTACAACTACTAAGAATACTATTGTTTGACTTTCTACCAGACTAGGAGCACGTGTTGCTCCAACTACTACTAGGAACAGGAGGAACTACATACCTCCTAGTTCATCTATTACAAATAACCTATTACATAGTTCATAACAATCCTCCCCTAAACTTGAATTTGACTGGTCGAGTTCAAGTTTCTTGGTAGATCGTGAAAAAACAGCTTGAGGATTGAAATAGCATAACCTTAGCAGCAAAATAACCATCATCGGCAAAAACACAAAGCATGCTGCAACTAAGAACTTGAGAAGCTTCTGGAAAGCTTGGAAAACATCTTCACCTGTTGAATCTTGACAACAACATAAACATATTTGATAAGCCTTTACCAAGTAGTTGCTCGCTCTTGGGCTAGCTAGTCTTTGTGGTGGAATCAAGCATCACCGTGGGAGACCAGAACCCAGCCTAACTCTTAGAACGTAAATCAATGGTGAGTGGGAGTACCCTGATGATTTTGGAAAAATCATCACAACCGTCAATGGATTTGATGGAAGTCTTTACCAGAAGTCGTACCCTTCTGGACTAGCCAACTCTTAGCAATAAAGCATCGGTGAGCTGAAAACCCTATAGCTTTGAGCAAGCTATTACAACTATCAACGGCTTTGATGTATGTCTTTACCAAGAGCCGTACCCCCTTGGACTAGCCACTTTTTAGTCTAGGACCAAGGCAAGTGAAAACCATCTAAATTTGGGTAAACTAGCAACCATCAATGGATTTGAGAATCACACCAGAGCCGTACCCTCATGGTGAACCAACTCTTTCTTGTCTGCGAGACATGGTGAGTTGAACACCATTTGTTGTGTGGAAGAATTCCAACACCAGAAGTACACCTCAAAACAACCCAAGTGTGAAATGTGTTCTTAATGGAAAAGTATAAGCATATATTATATTATGTACAAGATGTTAATGCAATAATGTCTAAAAACGTTACTTGCATTTTTTGGTCTCGCTTTGTTTTGATTACGGCAATATGTAAAAACAAGCATTTACGAAAACAATGAAAAACGAATTCTTGAGTTCAAGTATTTTTCATTTTACCCATTTCACTTAAGGTATGAATAAACAAGTACTAACCTTAATCAAGTGATCAAGTGACTTAATCTTTTCTTAAAACTCACTTTTTATTAAGTGTGACAAGTTTTTAATTAAACTTCCTTTTTAAGAAAATGTTTTATTAAATTAAATATTTGAAAATAGAAAATGGCATATTCTTTTTTGATTTGGAATATTCTTTCAGGATATTTTATAATCAGATAAGACCTCCAACACTAAAGGACAAAAAGGGAGCGGAGTCTAGTCCGGCGGTTCCCTAGCGCCTAGGCGGTTCCTTATCGATAAGGTACCGCCGGCTGAGATAAGGAACCGCAGGCAGATATAGCCGTTGGCCCTTTCTCCTATAAATAGTGGACCTTTCTCAGATTTTCAATTCACCTCTTTTGCACATAATTTTCTAGATTCAAACATACTTCTTAAATCACTCAAATCCTTGATCATTTGATTGATTACTACTTGTTTAGAAGTGAATCTTTCTCATCCATCCTTTCCTTTTCAAGTGCAAAGAGAAGAACACTATCATTGTGAAGTGTTGAGTCCACCACCAAAGATCCTTTGAAGATCAAATCTTATACATTTGTTGTTGTGTCATAGTTGTGAAGATCCAAGTAGTTGTGTCTATTTGGAAGTTGTGTATGTACTAAGTATAGTTGTGTAGATTGGTCCTAGCTACGATTAGGGCTCGACTTTTAGCTTAGAGTCGGAAATTGGTTAAGCGACGTGTACGGTTTTCTCTACCATAAGGAGCTTGTCGTGTAGTGAACTCTCGAGTAAGGAGTACTCGAGGAGTGGAGTAGGAACGAGGAGTGAGCTTCGTTGCCGAACCACTATAAATCCTTGGTGTTTGGTTTGATATTTCTTTACCCTTAACTCTTTACATTCTTTATTCTTTGTGCATATATATTAGTTAGTATTAGTTTAGTTACACTATCATTGTTCATATTGTGCATAAGAAGATTTCACATATTTCCTTAAGTCTAAGTTTTTGAGAAAAAGGTTTTTTTGAAAACCATCATTTAACAAGTAAATATAAGAAACTATTCAACCCCCCCCCCCCCTTCTAGTTTCTACAACTGGTATCAAAGCGGGTTGCTCAAGTATTTTTAAAGTATATTGTATTTTAATACTTGAATCGATCTATGGATTCCAACAAGTACCTAAAAGGGAAATCTATGCAAAGACCACCACTTTTTGAAACCGATAGTTTTATTTATTGGAAAATAGATTTGAGACTTATGTGAAATCAAAAGATTTAGATCTTTGGCATGTTATTACCAATGGTGATTTTTTACCTTATCAATTTAATGAAGTTTCTAAAACAAAGGAATTGGTCACTTTTGACAAAGCTAATGACGACACTAAAAAGAAACTTTCGAAAAATAATGAGGCTAAAATGGTGATTTATAATGCTTTACCTAAGAAAGAGTATGAAAGGATTTTTATGTGTGACACCGCTAAAGATATTTGGAACACTCTTTTAGTAACCCACCAAGGTAGCCAAGTCAAAGAAAGCAAAATCGATCTTCTTGTCCAACAATATGAACAATTTGTCATCTTAGAAGATGAAGCTATTGATAGAGCTTTTGCTAGATTTAACACTATTATTACTAGTCTAAAAGCACTTGATGAAGGTTTTTATAGCAAGAAAAATGTTAGGAAGTTTCTAAGGGCCTTACATCCGAAGTGGAGAGCAAAAGTCACGGCAATCGAAGAATCGAAAGATCTCTCAACTTTATCACTCGATGAACTCATAGGCAACTTGAAGGTTCATGAGATGATAATTTTGAAGGACTCGGAATTGGTAAAAACCAAGAGTGAAAGGAAGTCTCTTGCACTCAAAGCCAAGAAGGCACAAAGCGATCATGATAGTTCCTCGGATAGCGATGACGAGGAGTATGCATTGGCGGTGAGAGATTTCAAGAGGTTCTTCAAAAGAAGAGGTCAACACGTGACGTAACCCAACAATGACAAGAAAACATTCTCAAAGAATCGGTTTGCCAAGAACAAAAAAGGTGATAGGAATTGCTTTAGATGTGGTGATCCAAATCATTTCATTAGTGAGTGTCCAAAGCCTTCACGCGATAAGAATCACACGACATTCGTTAGTGGTTCTTGGAGCGATAGCGGTGAAGATGTTGATGACAACCCCAAAGAGGAGAAATGTATTATGGCTCACACTTCTAAAGAGGTACATTCCGAAACCGAATATTATAGCAATGATAGCTCCACCTTAGATGATATTGAATTAGATGGCCAATATGATAATTCACACAAACTTAGCCTTAAATTCATAGAAAAGAACAAAACCTTAAAATCAACTAAAACTAAGCTTGAAAATCAGATTAATGAACTTAGGGAAAAATTAGCCAAGCTTGAGAAAAATAAAGAAGTTGATGTAGGTTGCGTAAGTTGTGAGAAACTTAGATTAGAGAATGAAGATCTCAAGAGCACCTCCATTAAACTGGAAAAGTTCATGAAAGTTACTAGTGCTCTTGATGATATGTTAAACAAACAAATTCATTCTATGGAAAGACTTGGTGTAGGTTTTAACTCAAATGAAGCATCAACCAGTGAACCTAAACAAGTTAGATTTTCAGAAAAACTGTCTGCTGTACGCGGTCCTAGACTGTATGGGGCGGTTCCTTATCAATATGGAACCGCCACCATAGATAAGGAACCGCGGCCAGAAAGTGTTTTTGATGAAAATCTTGAACTTTCTGAAAAGTCAAATTTAAGTGAACATCCTAAGCATCTTATTGTTAACAAGGTCAAATTACCCATACTTGACGACAATGCCGTTGATAAGTTCTATAAGCCTTTGAGTAAACCTCTAATGGGAAATATAAGTTTATCAAGACCATCCTCTACTCCACCAAGAGTACGGAATGAGTCTAGGCCTAGAAGTAGAACGACAACACCTAGAAGAGATAGTCAAAACAATTCACGACCTAGAAGTAAAACTCCAACACCTAGAAGGAATGACCATAACTCTAAACCAAGATCAAATACACCTAGGAGAAATAATGAACAACAAAATGGTTATATGAATTATTATCCTCCTCCCTTTTGTTCCCCATGGGGAACCCCTCCTCCATTCATGCATCCCAACCAAATGCAAGGGATGTTTGGAACTAACAATTTTGGACCCATGAGATATTAGGGACCAAATGTTTGATCGTGTGTGTTGTTACCTAGATATGCTTGGGAATTGATTTGGAGCCCGACGAGTGGATTAAGGATAGTGGTTGTTCTAAACACATGACGGGTAATCGAAGTTTGTTCTCGCGCTACAAAGCATATGATAGAGGTAACGTCACATTCGCTAGTAGTCTACGTGGTAATATCATTGGCAAATGTACGGTTTCTCTTGACTCCATGACTACTGAAAATGTTGAGCACGTAGATAATTTAGGGTTTAACCTTTTAAGCATAGGTCAAATTTGTGACAATAAGTGTAAGGTCATCTTTTCGGAAAATGACAGTGAAATCGTAAAAGATGGAAATGTCATTGGAAAAGGTGTTAGAAAGCATGGGCTTTATGTCATGAAGGTCAATAAGAAGTCAAAAGACAACATATGTCTTGCGACTATAGATGATAGTTCTACTCTTTGGCATAGGAGATTAGGTCACGCTAATATGCGTCTAATTCAATCTTTAGTCTCTAAGGAGTTGGTAAGACACCTCCCCAAGATGAAGTTTGATAGTCACTTTTGTGATGCTTGCAAAGTTGGAAAGCAAGTTCACTCAAGTCACAAAGCCAAGAATTTGGTTTCAACCTCTCGGTGCTTAGAACTCCTACATATGGATCTCTTTGGACCTTCCGCCATACAGAGTTATGGAGGTAATCTTTATACCCTAGTTATATTTGATGAGTACTCTAGATTCACTTAGACTAGATTTTTGGCATCTAAGAATGAAGCTTTCGATCATTTCGAAATCTTTAGTCGAAGAATTCAAAATCAACTAGGATGTCCAATTGTCTCTATTAGGACGGATCATGGTAGGGAATTTGATAATGAAATGCAATTTGGTGCCTTTTGTGAAGCTCATGGTATTACCCATAACTTCTCGGCTCCTCGCACTCCACAATCAAATGGGGTAGTTGAAAGGAAGAATAGGACTATCCAAGAGATGAGTAGGACGATGTTAAACGAGCAATCTTTGCCTCAAAAGTTTTGGTGCAATGCCGTGGACACATCGACTTATATTCTCAACATAATTCTTATTCGACCTTTCCTAGGAAAGACCCTCTATGAGATTCTTAAAGGTAAGAAACCCTCATTGGAATACTTTAGGGTGTTTGGAAGCAAGTGCTTTATCCTCAACACCAAAGACTACCTTACCAAGTTCGACCCAAAGTCTTACGAAGGTATCTTTTTAGGTTATTCCCAAACTAGCAAAGCCTACATAGTCCTCAATAGAACCTCGGGCGTAATTGAAGAATCACTTAACGTGACTTTTGATTAAACCCCTCCTTTAACCAAGACACCACCATTGGTTGATGATGACTTGGATGAAGTAGAAGTAGTTAGAGCCAAAGAGGTTAGAAAAATAAGAGTTGAAGACCTTAGTGTTGAAAAGGAAGTAAACATTAAGGAGTCTAAGGATCATACTCTCAATAATATCATTGGTGACTTAAATAAAAGGACCCTAAGATCTCAAGTCCAAAACCAAAGTAACTTCTTTTGTTTCGTCTCCTTGATTGAACCAAAGAGTGTTAAAGAAGCTTTGACGGATGAGAGTTGGGTCATTGCGATGCAAGAAGAATTGAATCAATTCGTTGCTAATGATGTTTGGGAACTTGTTCCTCTACCTAGAAGTTCTACCATTATAGGAAACAAATGGGTATATAGGAATAAGCTAGATGAGAATGGTGTTGTGTCTCGTAACAAAGCTAGACTTGTAGCTCAAGGCTATAATCAACAAGAAGGGATTGATTATGACGAGACATATGCACCGGTAGCTAGATTAGAATCCATTAGAATCCTTTTAGGCTACGCTTGTGCTCTAGATTTTAAGCTTCAACAAATGGATGTAAAGAGTGCGTTTCTTAACGGTTTGATCAATGAGGAGGTATATGTGGCTCAAACTCCCAGCTTCATTGATTTTGAGAAACCGGATCATGTTTACAAGCTTAAGAAGGCAATTTATGGTCTTAAACAAGCACCCAAAGCTTGGTATGATAGCGTTTCTTGTTAAACATGAGTATACCATGGGGATGGTAGACAACACGCTCTTTACAAAGAAGAAAGGTTCTCACCTCATAATCGTGCAAATATATGTTGATGACATTATATTTGGCTCAACTTGTCAAGAATTGTGTGATGACTTTGCCAAAATCATGCATGATGAGTTTGAAATAAGTACGATGGGAGAACTTAACTTCTTTTTAGGACTCCAAATTAAACAAATGGATGATGGTATTTTCTTTAGTCAATCTACGTATGCTAAAGAAATGCTAAAGAAATTTGGATTAGAAGAATCTAGACCAATGAAGACCCCAATGGCCTCGGATACTAAACTCACCGTAGATGATGATTGTGAGTCGGTAGACAACACCAAATGTAGAGGTATGATTGGTAGTTTGTTGTACGTAACGACAAGTCGACCGGATATCATGTTTAGTGTTTGCCTTTGTGCTCGCTTCCAAGAGGCTCACAAAACCTCTCACCTTGAAGCGGTTAAACGTATCTTCCGATACATTAAGGGCACTATACATTTAGGATTATGGTATCCTAAAGGGACCGGCGTAGAAACCATTGTCTACGCGGACTCGGATCATGCGGGAGACTATGTGGACCGGAAAATCACTAGTGGTGTTTGTACCTTCATGGGTTGTTGTTTAACTTCTTGGTTCTCTATGAAACAAACCGCTCTTGCGATATCCACCACGGAAGCCGAGTATGTGAGTGCCGGAAAAGCATGCCAACAAGCTCTATGGATGAAACAAGCGCTTGTTGATTACGGGATTTCTCTTGATGATGTTCCCATCATGTGCGACAATAAAGGTGCTATAGACCTTAGCAAGAATCCCGTGTAACATTCGCGAACCAAGCACATAGAAATTCGCCACCATTTCCTTAGGGATAATGTTCAAAAGGGGAACATTTCAATTGAGAAGGTACCCTCCGAGGATAACTTAGCCGACATCTTCACTAAGCCACTTAAGAGGGAACCTTTTAATTACTTGCGTCTGTTGGGGTTTACTTCGTTCCAACAGGGTGAAGATAATCAATAGCCTAACTACGTACCAATGAATGGTTACCGGATATCTCTTGAAGTCGTGTAATCACTTTACAAAGAAGATTATTCGACCCTATGCCTGGGTTAACACGAATATCTCCTTGGGATAAAACCAAGAGTTAGTTCTTGTTTTAGGCACAATCAAGAACTCTGTGCGTGTAAGTGTTTCTTGTTTCTGTCCCTCATCATGCAAAATATGATCACTATTTATAGTGATCCTATTCCTTTAAGGAATGTAACTCCTAGTCAAAGGTATTAAGAGCATTAATCGGCCTATTAATCTCATAATTACCTTCATAAGCATAGTGGTTACATGACCATAAACCTGGTCATCAAGTCAATATTCAACCCTCATTAACTGGTCAAAGAGGTTACAAAGACTTTGTGCATCACCAGGAGCAACGTCCTAACCAAGAGCAGCTTCCTAACCAGGAGCAGCTTCCTGACCAGGAGCAACTTCCTGACCAGGAGCAGCTTCCTACTGATATCACAACCACTATATTGAGTCTAGGGAGGTAAGGGACTTAATGGGTGTACACTCCGTACCTCCAAACCCATTTACAAGTATTACCCGTTCCCACAATTGCACTAAATTTCCAACAATCCTCCCCAATTTAGTACAATTCCTTTTTGCATGAACATCAACTTTAGCAAAACCAGTGCATAAATGAAAATGTCCTGAGGATTGAATTTCCATCTTAGTACATCACTCCAAATATTCGAGAATCAGAGTGTTCTAAGAATTGAACCCTTCAACTACTTTGAACACCTGAAGATAACATACACCCAAGTTTTCAAACACTTAAAACGCTCCTGACATCATACAAGCCATGTGTCCATATCCAATTCATAAATGTTGTAAGAGCCAAAGTCCATGCTCCTTGAGGCGGCGAAACCTCAACATTTACATAGGTGGTTCCTCTTTAGTTCATGCTCCTGCTTAAGCACTTTTTCAAAGAAATTAACCATTAAGAAGTTTATAACTTCATCCTCCTTTCAGCAGGTACAAGCACATCCTTGGGATGATATGTAAAACATGTGCTTCAGTCCCCTGAATGTTCAACTTTCCACATTGAACTCAGCTCCCAAGTTTCCTCAGGAGGGAGTTGGGTGTCCTAGCATTCAGTGACTAGAGTGGACTTTTAAACCCATCCCTTTACCAGACTTTATAACCAAGTCTCTAGCCAATCCCTTCGTCAAGTGATCAGCTAAGTTTTGTTGAGACCTCACAAACTCTATTGAAATCACCCCATTCGTGATCAACTCACGAATCATGCTATGTCTAACACCTAGGTGTCTAGACTTGCCATTGTACATCTGGCTATATGCCTTAGCCAATGTAGCTGCACTATCACAACGGATAGAAATGGGTGCCATAGGTTTGACCCACAATGGAATCTCAAGAAGCAAGTTTCTCAACCATTCAGCCTCTTTACCAGCAGCTGCTAGAGCCACAAATTCAGATTCCATTATTGAACCAGTAATGTAAGTTTGCTTCTTGGATGCCCAAGAAATTACACCACCACCAAGAAGGAATACCCAACCACTTGTGGATGAATTATCCTCAGTATTGCTGATCCAACTTGCATCAGTGTAACCTTCCAACACTGAAGGATATCCAGTATAAGACAAACAATAATCCATTGTTCCTTTCAAATACTTCAGTACCTTCTGAATTGCTTGCCAATGCTGAGTACCAGGATTACTAGTATACCTACTCAATTTACCCACAGCAAATGCAATGTCAGGCCTAGTACTAGTCATGGCATACATCAAGCAACCAATAACCCTAGAATACTCAAGCTGGGAGACAGCCTGACCATTGTTAGGCATTAGTTTCTCACTTGTATCCATAGGTGTACTTACTGGAGTACAATCAAAGTGATTGAATTTCTTCAGCACCTTCTCAATGTAATGAGACTGAGAAATTACAATACCATCACTTTCATGTTTAATCCTTATGCCAAGGATAACATCAGCCTCCCCCATGTCTTTCATGGAGAACTTTGATGACAAAAAATCCTTTGTCTGATCAACCTTAGCTTGGTCAGTACCAAAGATTAACATGTCATCAACATATAGGCAAATGATGACTCCTTTACCAGATTCCTCAAATTTGCTATATACACATTTGTCAGCTTGGTTAAGTGAATAACCATTAGACAAAACCACTTCATCAAATTTCTGGTGCCATTGCTTAGGTGCCTGCTTCAGTCCATATAAGGACTTAATCAGTTTACACACCTTACCTTCATGACCAGGCATGATGAAGCCCTGAGGTTGGTTCATATAAACCTCCTCATCCAAGTCACCATTCAAGAATGCTATCTTCACATCCATCTGATGAATAATCAGATTGTGAATACTTGCTAGAGCAATCAGCATTCTTATGGTACTCATACGTGCTACTGGAGCATAAGTATCAAAATAGTCTATCCCTGACTTTTGTTTAAAGCCCTGAATGACTAACCTTGCCTTGAACTTTTCAACAGTTCCATCTACCTTCATTTTCCTTTTGAAAATCCACTTGTTACCAAGTGGATTACAACCTGGAGGTAGATCAACCAACACCCAAGTGTTGTTGCCCATGATGGAATCCATCTCATCATTGATTGCTTCTTTCCAGAAAGCAACATCCTGGGACTTTATTGCTTCATCAAACGTTTTGGGATCATCCTCAACATTAAAGCAATAGTAGTACTGGTCAGAGACCTCATCCCTTGTTCCTTCAACTAGGTATAGTTGAAATTCAGGCCCAAAATTCTTTGGAGTCCTATGCCTTGTGCTTCTTCTAAGCTCAGGCTCAGGTTGCTGAACCACAACCTCATCAGTGACCCTTTCAGGTTCCACTGAAACACCAGTGTCCTCAGCTCCTATAGGAGTCCTAAGGCTTGGTCTAGGGACTGATGATAACCTAGCCTCATCAAAGTTAGCATCCCTTGATTCAATGATTGAGTTTATTGAAACTGAATCATTAGGTTCAATAACATAGAACCTATAAGCCTTGGAATGCTCAGCATCTCCAACAAAGATGCATTCAATGCCTCTTTCACCCAAGGTTTTCACCTTTGGATCAGGGAGTCTTACAACAGCCCTACAACCCCAAACTTTGAGGTAGTTCAAGTTTGGTTTCCTTTTAGTCCAGAGTTCATAAGGGGTAATCCTGTTCCTTTTATTAGGGACCCTATTTAATAAATAGCAAGCTGTTAACATAGCTTCTCCCCAAAACCCTTGACTCAGTCCTGAGTAGGACAACATGGAGTTAACCATCTCTTTTAGTACTCTATTTTTCCTTTTTGATATACCATTTTGTTGTGGAGTATAGGGGGCAGTTGTTTCATGGATTATTCCAACAGACTGAAAATACTGAGTATTCATGTACTCACCTCCCCTATCAGTCCTAAATCTTTTGATTTGGACTCCTTGTTGTAATTCAACTTCAGTTTTAAATACTTTAAATTTATCTAATGCTTCATCCTTAGTATGTAACAAATAAACATAGCAAAACCTAGAAGCATCATCAATAAATGTTACCAAGTATTTCTTATTCCCTAATGAGGGAGTAGCATGCAAATCACATAGGTCACTATGGATTAGCTCCAAAACTGTAGTTTCACGTTTTACATCCTGAAATGGTTTCTTAGTAATTTTGTTCAGCATACAAGTCTGACACTTATCAGTGTCCATGTCAAAAGCTGGAATTAACCCATCCTTAGACATATCTTGCATCCTCTTATAGTGGACATGGCCTAGTCTAGCATGCCATAGTGATGAATCATTCAGTTTAGTGGTAGTCATCAGGACAGAATCAACATTTATACTAGAATCAGTATTAAGCCTGAACATTTGATTACTCAAATAGCCAAAACCAATAAACACACCATGTTTAGATAAAACAAATTTATTAGATTCAATCACTTGTTTATAACCACAATTATTCAAAACACTACTAGAAACCAAGTTCTTCCTAATATTAGGAACATGCAAAACATTAAACAAAGAAACAATCTTTCCAGAACTAAATTTAAGATCTACACAACCACGTCCATGCACTAGGGCTGTTGACTCATTTCCCATGTGAAGAATAGATCCATCATTCATTGACTCATAAGTCTTGAACCAGCATCTATCTTTACACACATGTACTGTTGCTCCAGAGTCAACCCACCACGCAACATCATCATCCTGCACAAAATAAGCTTCAGATACATATGTAACATAATAAATCTGGAGAGATTCATTAAACATATTCTGACCTTTTGTGCCTGATCCATTAGCTTGGTTGCCAATGCTAACACCTTTGCAATCCCTTTTGAAGTGTCCAGGTTTCCCACACTTCCAACAAGCCACTGATGACTTCTTGTTAGGATTAGCTTTGGTGTTATCATGATGCTTACGTTTGCCCTTGTTGTCATTGTACCTGGTGGAGTTGTTATGCTCCACCATATTGACAACAGATGAACCAGCAACATTGTTGCTCTTTGGCTTATCACTTTCATGCACCCTGAGGGATTCCTCAATGCGCAAATGACTGCCCAACTCAACAAGAGTTAACTCCTCCTTCTTATGTTTCAAGGTGTGCTTGAAATCTTTCCAAGAAGGAGGTAGTTTGTCAATGACACACGAGACCTGAATGGTCTCATCCATGTTCATTTTATGTTGTGTAAATCTGCCAAGTATTCTAAGAAGTTCATTGTATTGTTCCATGACTGGTCTTGAATCAGTCATTTTGTAATTTGTGAAATCACTCACAAGGAACTTCTTACTTGATGCATCCTCAGCCATATATTTGGCTTCCAAGGAATCCCATAGTTCTTTAGCAGATTCAACATTTTGGTAAATATCAAATAAAGAATCAGACATACCATTTAGAATTATGTCGCGACACACATAATCATCATTCTCCCATTTGCTCCTTTTCCTCAGTTCCTCCAAAGTAGCATCATCACCACCATCAGGAATGGGAGTGGTCAGCACGTACACCACGTTCATGGTAGAGAGAAGAAAGTGCATCTTCTTCTGCCATCTCCTAAAATCACCCCCTTCAAACTTGTCCAGTTTGGAGAAGTTAGCCACCATATGCTTCATTGCCGCCGCCATTGATTATCACAAAATAATCTTCTTTGATTGTTGGGGTTTACTTCGTTCCAACAGGGTGAAGATAATCAATAGCCTAACTACGTACCAATGAATGGTTACCGGATATCTCTTGAAGTCGTGTAATCACTTTCCAAAGAAGATTATTCGACCCTATGCCTGGGTTAACACGAATACCTCCTTGGGATAAAACCAAGAGTTAGTTCTTGTTTTAGGCACAAATCAAGAACTCTGTGCGTGTAAGTGTTTCATGTTTCTGTCCCTCATCATGCAAAATATGATCACTATTTATAGTGATCCTATTTCTTTAAGGAATGTAACTCCTAGTCAAAGGTATTAAGAGCATTAATCGGCCTATTAATCTCATAATTACCTTCATAAAGCATAGTGGTTACATGACCATAAACCTGGTCATCAAGTCAATATTCAACCCTCATTAACTGGTCAAAGAGGTTACAAAGACTTTGTGCATCACCAGGAGCAACGTCCTAACCAGGAGCAGCTTCCTAACCAGGAGCAGCTTCCTGACCAGGAGCAACTTCCTGACCAGGAGCAGCTTCCTACTGATATCACAACCACTATATTGAGTCCAGGGAGGTAAGGGACTTAATGGGTGTACACTCCATACCTCCAAACCCATTTACAAGTATTACCCGTTCCCACAATTGCACTAAATTTCCAACAGCGTCTAGGTCTAGGATTAATGGAACATATTCCTTAATTGCTTTCCCTTTATTGAGTCTCTTATTTTCTTTTGAGTCTTTTATCACTTTGAGTCATTGAGTCTCCTAAAATCTTCTTGAAAATCTTCTCTTCTCCTTTTCAAAATCCTCAAAGTCTCTTTCGAAAATGGTCAATAATTTTTTTGACATTGTTAATTCAATCTAAAAACGTTTTTCATAGATTCTTGCTATTAATCTCAAGCTTACATAATTCATATGTATGATTCTCTCAAACATAGCAAGAACAAGATAGAATCATGGAGGATCATTGTGTCGTGACTTAAGGTCTTGTCTTACACACCTCCTACATCGATTTTTTAAATCCATGCATTTTGGTCAAATCCCAATTTGGTGAGTTAGTATGTGTTCTCTTTGTCTATCTCTGCTTTTAAGCATATCCCTATGATAAGTTAGACTAGAAAAATAAGATTTGCTGAAAAATCTTCCCTCACCACCAAAACACAGCCTCTGTAGGCGGTTCCATATATGAACCGCGGTCCCTTATCAATAAGGAACCGTGTGAAGCAATAAGGAACCGCGTACAATGCTTCCTTTTTCGGGTATTTTTGAAATTCCAAATTTGTTCCAACACTTTTGAGAATCTTTGCTTCAACCTATTGACCACCCCAAAAATACCTTGAGCCTTCCATATTTAACCATAAGCATTTTGCCATACTTCACATCTTAAAATGTCTTACTCTCCTAATGAAAGCCTTGATTCTCCTCCATTTTCCCCAATTGATTTCAATCCCAACTCACCCAAGAACACTTTTAATCCAAATTCACCCAAGAACACTCTTAATCACATTTCTCCTACCAAGAATGTTGATTGTGGAACATCTTTTCTTCCACCACCACCCTTTAGTGTTCTTCCTCCTTCTCATGATAATGTGATGCACCATGGGACATATTGTCATTGTTGTCAATATCAACATCTTGCTATGACACACATCTATGAGGAGTTGAGCTACATCAAGAGTCTCTTAATCAAACCTCCTCTTCACTTTGATTATGAGATCTCCAGCAAGCCACCACCACCACATTCTGCCACTACCTTGTCTTTCATATAAGCATTGGTTGCTTATCCTCAAGATACCTTATTCAAGCAAATCTTAGAATTCTAGATTAACTAGGATTAGATTTATGCTTTTGGCTTGTTTCATTTTTCATACATCTTTGTATGACTCTTTTTATTTTATATGACTTCACTTGGATCTTAGTCTTTGTGTTTTCTTCTCTTTTTATTTTATTTTTTTGTGACCTATAGCTATCTCTTGTTGGTTGTTTCTTTTGTTCAACTAACCCTTTTATGTAGCTTGTCACCATATCTCGATTCCTCGGTGCCCCAAGCAAGGGGGAGTAAGCACCAAGGGGGAGTCTTTGCAAAGTCCGTCTCTTCAACACCGACTTGTGCAACCTTTTTGCTTCGAAAAAGGGGAAGAAATGAATAAACTCGTCTTCGAAAATATTGTTTTTGTGTGATTGAGTTTATGTATTGTCGGAATAAAAAAGGGGGAGATTGTTAATGCAATAATGTCTAAAAACGTTACTTGCATTTTTCGGTCTCGCTTTGTTTTGATTACGAAAATATGTAAAAACAAGCATTTACGAAAACAATGAAAAACGAATTCTTGAGTTCAAGTATTTTTCATTTTACCCATTTTCACTTAAGGTATGAATAAACAAGTACTAACCTTAATCAAGTGATCAAGTGATTTAATCTTTTCTTAAAACTCACTCTTTATTAAGTGTGACAAGTTTTTAATTAAACTTTCTTTTTAAGAAAATGTTTTATTAAATTAAATATTTGAAAATTTGAAAATGGCATATTCTTTTTTGATTTGGAACATTCTTTCAGGATATTTTATAATCAGATAAGACCTCCACCACTTAAGGACAAAAAGGGAGCGAAGTCTAGTCCAGCGGTTCCCTAGCGCCTAGGCGGTTCCTTATCGATAAGGTACCGCCGGCTGAGATAAGGAACCGCGGGCAGATATAACCGTTGGCCCTTTGTCCTATAAATATTGGACCTTTCTTAGATTTTCAATTCACCTCTTTTGCACATAAATTTTCAGATTCAAACATACTTCTTAAATCACTCAAATCCTTGATCATTTGATTGATTACTACTTGTTTAGAAGTGAATCTTTCTCATCCATTCTTTCTTCTTCAAGTGCAAAGAGAAGAACACTATCATTGTGAAGTGTTGAGTCCACCACCAAAGATCCTTTGAAGATCAAATCTTATACAATTGTTGTTGTGTCATAGTTGTGAAGATCCAAGTAGTTGTGTCTATTTGGAAGTTGTGTATGTACTAAGTATAGTTGTGTAGATTGTTCCTAGCTACGATTAGGGCTCGACTTTTAGCTTAGAGTCGAAAATTGGTTAAGCGACGTGTACGATTTTCTCCATCATAAGGAGCTTGTCGTGTAGTGAACTCTCGAGTAAGGAGTACTCAAGGAGTGGAGTAGGAACGAGGAGTGAGCTTCGTTGCCGAACCACTATAAATCCTTGGTGTTTGGTTTGATCTTTCTTTACCCTTAACTCTTTACATTCTTTATTCTTTGTGCATATATATTAGTTAGTATTAGTTTAGTTACACTATCATTGTTCATATTGTGCATAAGAAGATTTCACATATTTCCTTAAGTCTAAGTTTTTGAGAAAAAGGATTTTTTGAAAACCATCATTTAACAAGTAAATATAAGAAACTATTCAACCTCCCTTCTAGTTTCTACACAAGCTTTTAAATTTCATTGTATGTGTCAAGTATAAGCATATATTATATTAAAGTATTTTTCTTTTTCTTCTTTCTTTTTTTTCTTTTTTTAAAAT
Source organism: Glebionis coronaria (assembly GCA_025667525.1). Taxonomy (NCBI): domain Eukaryota; kingdom Viridiplantae; phylum Streptophyta; class Magnoliopsida; order Asterales; family Asteraceae; genus Glebionis; species Glebionis coronaria. The sequence continues at coordinate 564,698,513 of CM046879.1, forward strand.
AATGAGAATGTTAGTCACCAATCACTATACACATTGGTGAAAAGAATGTAAAAGAAATCAAAAGTATAGAATAAACATACCAAGTACTAACCAGAAGTAGCAACCTTATCTGCAAGAATCCGGGCTTGAATGGATTCAACCAATGTGGTGGCCATAGCAGACTCATTACCATAAGGAGCATTTGACACCACCAAGTGACACTCCAACATAACTTCCATGCTAGCAATGGTAAGGGGATACTCCATATCAACAAGCATGAACACTCTCGCACCAGATGCCAACTCTAACACATGCACACTACACCCATCATATAGCTTCCACCTAGAAATGACCCATCGGGGTTGTTCCATCCAAACCCCAGGACTAGGAGTACCAGGAGGACAATCCAACATAACCTTCAAGTCCCCCCAAAGGACCAAACCAGGCCAGGAAGGAACAACACTAGGAGTTGCATGGATATCAACATCAACCAATCCATAAAGAAGCATAAGATCCCGACGTTCCGCCCAATATAATATACTTTGCAGTATAGAGAAATATTTATGGTGGCCATCACTTGTCTGGATCATATGAGTAAACGTACCAGCAACAATGGGGGATGGTTGAATTTCCCAATGCACAATCCTCCCACGACCAAGTGGGATATCATCATCGCTGTTAGAAGCGACATCAATCAAGTGTTATAACACCCCCAACAAATGCTATGCGCAACAGAACTACAACATTTGGGTGCTACTTAGTTATCATCACACATAAGCTATATTAAACGACTCAAAGAGACGTAAAAGTTTAAAAATAAATTTAAACATTATTAAAATCATATAAGTCTACAGTTTTCCAAATCCCAAGATAATACTAAACAGAGTTTGCGTTAGGTCCCCACTGAATCTCAACCCAAAAGTACATTTTTTTTCTCACATGACAGAATAATAAAAGAGTTTTAAGTTAAATAAGGGTGGAAAAACAAGTAGACCGCCAAGCCACAACAACTTCCATCCTCGCATGCTCCGCTGCTATCAACCCTAGTTACCTGAAACACATGCTTAAAACTGTCAACACAAAGGTTGAGCGAATCTATAGGTTTATCAAATCATAAGTTGAACATAAGTATTAAAAACCAATCATGACCGTTCAATAGCATTGTCGTACTCACAATCTATTATTCAAGGATATGACAATTGTGTTTAAGCTCATGACACTAATCCGTTAACTCAATCACCGGCGTAATAATTACCGGCGTGATTCAGATGAAACCAGTGCCCATACTAAAGGCATTAGTTGCAATTATACCTTATCTCTTATCACAAATTATCCGTCTGCAGGGGGTATCAACGTACTAGCCCTCGTCTCGGATAGGGTAGTCAACCCCATAGTACTATCACTTTGTATAAGCGGCTATTTCCCCCTTCGCAAGGGCAAGACAATAGTTAATAGTTCATGAATTTAGGGCCTTTTGCAACTAGGTACTCAACACAATTTCAAGGCGACATTCGGGTCCAACAATCATTCATGACTTATGTTCATTTTCATTTAAATAGCATGTATCCCCCTCGCGGGTAAAAACATTTGAAATAAGTAAAGAGCGAGGCTATAGACTCACCTGGCATAGTAGTAGTGGTTCTAGTGAAGACGTAACGAGAAATGTCACCGACGACGTGGATGCCCGGGATAATCAAACACTTGACCTAAAAGTCAAAGTACAAAAACCAAATCAACACCGCGTACATAATTGTACTAAACACACGCAATTCGAAACACTTAATGCTTATGAAAACTCACGCCAAAACCAAACAAGTAGTTGTTACTATACTTATACCATTTACCTACGTAATTAAAGTTACTATCCATTTTACGACTTCGCCGATACTTACCAAAAGTATGGGCTGTTTTACTAGACTTAACCCTTGTTATAAAAATTAAGAAAATTCTCAAAAATACCTTAAAACCTGTGGAAAACACATTTTTAATCCCTTTAAAAGTTTTCGCTTTTACAACCCGTTACTCAACACTTTACCAAAACTACATTTTTCGGACTGAAATTGCACTTTGACCAAGTCGGACTCATTTGACGCATTTAAAATATACCATTGACCTCTACGACACCTAAGTCTAATAATAGACTCAAATACACAGGTTTGAGACCAAAAATCAACCTTTGACCTTTTACCAAACTATACCTATGGTCCCCGGGATTTGACCTAAAACTATGCATAATTTCGGATTATGAAAGTTCTCATCTCCCGGTACACGATTTTCAAAACCTCATAACTTTTGATTCGTTAGGAGTCACAAGCTCTTCTTTATATCAAATCGAAGCTAAGACAAAGCTCTACAACTACATCCTAACCACAAGACCTGTTTACAAAATAATTTTTACGAAAACACCTCAAACTTTCTGCCTAAAATCACCCATACCAAAATCATCCCAACGCTCGTTTTCAAACCCATTTATCGACACTAGGCATCAACCTAAGCACTCCTAATCATACTCAAACACTCTAATCAGTCCTAACACCCAAATAATCAAAATCATCATAAAACCCAAACACAAATTCAAGCATGCAATATGTTTAAACCATTCAAACACACCCAAAACATCAGTCTAGACACAAACCCATGACACATTTCATCAAACACCTTGAACACACCCAACACCCCCCATATTTCATGGCTTTTAGGGGCTGTGGAAGACCAATAACATAAAAACCATCTTATTGTATGGATTAATTAGCATTATAAACACATGAATTAAACAATTAACGGGTTTAATTAGACCAAAATCCGTTTTTGGAAAATCACAAATTTTTGGAAAAATCAATGGATGCATGTATGTTATTTTAGGTGGGATTTACTTACAAGGATGATAGGAGAGGTGGTCTTTGATTAGATTTTCTCAAAATCAATTTTTGTGGTGGTTTTTGATGGTGGTGGGGGCTTGGCCGTCGGCTAGAGAAGAAGGGAGAGGGGAGAGAAAAATTTTGAATGTGAAAAATGAGTGTGTGTGTTTATTTTTGGTTTATATATAGTGGTGGAGGGACTAAAGGTATAATTATAGCTTTCTTTTGGCCTTACTAGTAAAACTAGTTATAAAGAGCAGGATTATGACTAGTTTTCGGTTTTAAAAATTTACGGGAGTCGGGGGTCGTCCCGAACACTCGAAAATACTTTTAAATGGTTCAAACGCACACAAAACGAATATTCATATGGTTCCGACTCGACTTAACACGTAATAAAATAAAATCTCGAAAAACTCAAATATCGATCAATCGATAATAAAATGTAAGTTTTGGGCATCCGTCGGTATCGTAGTCGTTACCGGTTCTTCTTAAATCGTCAAACGTTAAATTACGACCGTAAACGTCGGTTTCAACTTAGACCGTCAAATATATATAACAAACGAAATTTCTTAAAAATTTCAAAAATATTCGTAAAATAGGATTAAATAAATGACGTTGGGCTCGGGATATCACGTCCACAAGTGAGCCACAACTTAAGAGAGATGCTCATACTGAACAGCTCTTGAGACAATAACTTAGCATCATACGGCACTTTCACTGGTATTACAAGTGTGTATGGTCCCTCTTCTCACAAGGAACAGCCTTGCCACGATGAGCCTTGTTCTTGCGAATAGACCTGCGAGGCATAGGTGAAGAAGGAGAAGGTTCCTCCTTGAATTTGGCATGAGTAGCAGTAGAAACACCAAAAGCAGAGGGCTGATCATCATCTTGAATGGTCAAGTCAACAAGCATGGGATCGGTAGCAGTTTCATCAGTACCATGTGTAGGGGTTGGCTCAGAAACCGGTGGAGGAGTAGGATCAAAAACAGGGGTGGTAGTAACTTCAACATGAAATGAAGGGGTGGCATCAACTTTCAAAGAGGGACTAGATGGAACAGCAGAAGTACCCTCAGCAGCAGTTGGGATAGCAGATGTACCTTCATCATGAGCACCAGAGGATGGAGTTATGGCAGCCCTAGGAGTGGGGGTTGGAGCAACAGGAGCAGGTGGGCGAAATGTGGCATTAGCAGGCTTCAGCACGTCTTTTTGCTGAATCATCTTGTTGTACAAGTCCTTAAGATCATCATCAAATAGCTTCTTGACCCTCTTAATAGTCCAATCATAAGTAAAATAAGCTCCGGACTGGTTCTTAACATATTGCTGCATGAGCTTCTTCTGTTCAGCATAAGAAAGTGGCCTGTTGCGGCGAAGTTGACGAAGTTGAGCAGCCAAATCTTCCCTTTGCCTTTGAACCAGAGACATAGCCCAACGAACACCATTCCCTTGGTTCACATCCGCACCCAAGACATCAGTAAACTGAGAGACATAGGAGGTGAGAATGGTAACCACATCCATCCAGTCTTTGTTGTCCCAAAACATCGCATTGTGCTTCACCTGTTCATGGCGTTGTTCTTTTAAAGCTTCATCATCAGCCGCAGCCGCTGTGGCAGCCGCAGCTTCTTGCTTAAGCTCCTCTTGCAATTTTTGTGCAACCTCCTCTCCCAACCTTTCTTCCTCCAGTTTCCTATGGGTTCTCTTTCTAGGATGGGAGGGTGCATCAGTCATTGGGGCTTTACCCTTGTCAGCATGAGAGGGACCAGGAGTTGAAGTGGAAGGACCATAAGTGTCAGTCCTTGGCATGGGGCCAGCAGCAGATGTGGCAATTCTGGAAGCACTAGGAGGAGCAGGTAGGTCCTCACTAGCCTTGGCTGCAAAGGCGACTTTGGCCAAAATAGTAAGACCATCCTCCTATTCCTCATCAAAATCAGATAGTACAAGCTTCTTCTTTTGGCGCTTCAACAACTTCTCTAATGTCTTTACTCTATCAGCCAATGGGAGCACAAAATCCCTAGTGAGCTTGCGGTGCTTGTTGAGCTCTTCCTTCAAAGATAGAATCTTAGCATAGTACCTGTGCACCAAAGAAAGTAAAGAAGTGAGAGTAACTAGTTCCTCAGCTTCCCCACCAAGAGGACTTGTCTTTGGGGATGCTTTATTGGGACCAGAAGCAAAGGAATGGTCAGCTCTGGGATCATGAGAGCTAGAAGGCTCCTCAGTAGAAGGATGAGCAGGACTAGGAGGTGGAGAATCAAGAAAGGGAGACACATGTGGGTGAGCAGAAGAAGTATCCTTCGAGGTAGATGGCATTTCTACCACCACCTCTCTAGCAGGTTCCTCAACCTCCACATGAGGTACCCCAGTAGCAAGATCCTCCTCCTCCATAGGATCATCAACCAATTGAGGTTCCTCCTCGGCAAAGGACTGGACTGCTGCGGAGCAAGCTGAGAAGTTTCGCTGGACACTTCGCACTTCGGTCGCCAACAGATTGGTATGTGCTACATTCACTGCAGTGGCACAAGTGGCCGATGCAGCCCGTAAGCTCGAGATGCTTCAGGAACGAGAGGAGTTTGGTGATGACCGAACAGTGAAGAGGTATATTCAATCATCAAATGTAATCATTCATTTCCTTTCAGTATTTTCATCTTTATATCATCCCCTGTTCAATTTATCATTTCAGACAGAAGACTGAGGACCGGAAGCCTCCAACCACTCAGCAACAGTCATCCAAGGGAAACGGTCAGTCCTATGACCGTTCTGCTTCAGATAGGCGCGACGGTAATGACAATTACCGTAATAATGCCAACAACAGCAGGTCCCTATATTTATCTTCTTTTACGATTAAACTATGTTATGTTCATTTTCTGACACTCCAACGCTCGTATTCAGGAGCAATGGCAACGGAAGGGACCAGGACCGTAGAGGTTAGCAGCCTAACCGTTTTATCTCATCGTGTAATTATTAAACCTTCTATGTAATCATGTTTATGTTCCATGATCATGTCTCATGCATGTAATCTCAAAACAGGCTCACAGCTAGCTAGGACGCCTGCTGGAGGATTCACGCATCCTATCTGTCCTACTTGTTCGCGCAGACATTCTGGTGTTTGTCGTTGAGGTATTGGTGGTTGTTTCAAGTGTGGCCAACAAGGCCATCAGTCAAAGGACTGTCGCCAGGGTGAGATGGAAGGCACCTCTGGACATGCCGACTCCAAGTCACCTCCTACTTCTGGTCGCGTGTTCACTACTACTAGAGATTAGGCGAACAAGACTTCAAGTACCATCACCGGAAACCTCTTTATGAATGGTTTGGCAGCATGTGTTCTGTTTGATATTGGAGCGACTCATTCAGTCATATCCACTACTTTTGTTGTACGTGTTAGGATTTCCCTATGCCATTAGATAATGCCTTATGCATTTCCACGCCACTTAGGGACTCTGTACGAATCACTCAGGTGTACAGAGATCTTCCCCTAGAATTTGATGATAGAATTCGCAGAGTTGACGCATTTCCTTTAGACATGTGCGATTCTGACTTGATTTTGGGCATGGACTGGTTATCCAAACACCAGGCTACGATAGACTGCCACACTTATCGGGTTATCTTCGGTGATGTTAAATCTCCAGAGTACATACACCATGGTTTTCTGCCAGGGGGTCAGTACAAATTATTTCATCATGGAGGCGCGTGCATTACTATCACACGGCTTCCAGGGCTTCATAGCCAATATTCATGACATTTCTGCCGAGTCTCCGTCGATTCTAGATCAGCCTATTGTGTTAGAATTTCCTGATGTTTTTCCAGATGAACTTCCGGGCATACCACCTATTCGTGAAGTCGAGTTTGAAATTGAGCTCATCCCAGGTGCAGAGCCAATTTCCAAAGCTCCTTATCGCATGGCTCCTATAGAGCTAAAAGAACTAAAAGATCAGCTGCAGGAACTTCTGGAGCGAGGTTTCATCCATCGCAGTGCATCGCCATGGGGTGCACCGGTACTGTTCGTGAAGAAGAAAGATGGCAGCATGCGTTTGTGCATAGACTATCGTGAGCTGAACAAGATCACGATAAGGAATCGTTATCCTTTGTCGCGTATTGACGACCTTTTCGATCAACTTCAGGGCGCCAAGTATTTCTCAAAGATCGATCTGAGGTCCGGCTACCATCTGTTACGGGTTAAAGAGCAGGATATTTCCAAGACTGCTTTTCGTACACGTTATGGGCACTACGAGTTCGTGGTCATGCCATTCGGACTCACTAATGCTCCAGCTGTTTTCATGGATTTTTATGAACCGTGTCCTCCATGAGTTTCTGGAAAAGTTCGTTATCGTGTTCATTGATGACATCTTGATTTTCTCCAAATCCAAGGAGGAACATGAGGAACACCTTCGTACAGTCTTGTAGATTCTTCGTCAGAAGCAGTTGTATGCCAAATTCTCCAAGTGTGAATTCTGGTTAAGTAATGTGGCATTTCTAGGCCATATTGTATCTGCAGAGGGGATCACTATGGATCCTTCAAAGGTTGAAGCTATCACCAAATGGCTGAGACCTACATCTGCGACCGAGGTCAGAAGTTTTCTAGGTTTAGCTGGCTACTACCGCAGGTTCTTTGAGAACTTTTCACGGATGGCCTTACCTTTGACTAAGCTGATGAGAAAAGGGTGAGAAATTCGTCTGGACCGAGGAACGAGAGAAGAGCTTTGAAGACCTTAAAGCAGAAGTTAGTGACTGCACCTATTCTTACTCTCCCATCTGGCTCAGGTGGATTTAAGATCTATAGTGACGCTTCGGGAAAGGGTCTAGGCTGTGTTCTAATGCAACATGGGAAGGTTATTGCATACGCATCATGACAGCTGAAACCTTATGAAGAAAACTATCCTACACATGATTTGGAGCTTGCAGCAGTTGTTTTCGCATTGAAGATCTGGAGGCATTATTTGTATGGTGAATAATGTGACATCTTCACAGATCACAAGAGTCTCAAGTATATCTTCACCAAGAAGGAACTAAACATGAGACCGAGAAGATGGTTAGAGCTACAGAAGGATTACGACACCAACATTCAGTACCATCCTGGTAAGGGAATGTGGTGGCAGATGCTCTAAGCAGAAGGTCGGGTATGATTGCTGGCATATGGATTGCTAAAGAAATTATCCGTGACATGGAGATGCCTGACATTGAATTTTGTGTACAAAGACAACACGGTTACTGAGCTAATCTTAGAGTGGAACCAGACTTATATTCTAGGATCAAGGAAGCTCAGAAGGACGATGGTGATATTTGGGCTATCATTCAGAATCTTAATCAGCAAACAGAGTTTCGTGTTGATAATGACGACATCTTATGTTAGGGCACTAGAATAATGGTTCCTGATGACTCTACACTCAGGGAAGTTGTGCTGACTAAAGCTCACAACTCTCCATTTACCATACATCCTGGTTCTACCAAGATGTACCACGACATCAAGCAACACTTTTGGTAGAGTGGTATGAAGCAGGATGTTGCCACCTTCGTTTCTAAATGTATGATCTGCCAATAGGTGAAGATCGAACACCAGCGAGCTAGTAGTTTACTACAACCATTAGATATTCCAGCATAGAATTGGGACAAAATCTCCATAGATTTTGTTACTGGTCTTCCTGTGACTCAAAAGAAGAACGACACTACCTGGGTTATTGTTGATAGGTTGACTAAATCTGCTCATTTTCTGTCGATCCGCAAGGAGCATCCGGTCAGCAAATTAGCAGACACTTTTTAGAAGGAGATCATAAGACTAAATGGTACTCCATCAGAAATCATATCTGACAGAGATCCCCGTTTCACATCACGTTTCTGGCAGAGTCTGTAGAAAGCTTAGGGCACCAGACTCAAGCTCAGCACTGCCTTTCATCCTCAGACCGACGGGCAGTCGAAACGTACCATTCAGACATTGGAGGACATGTTGCGGTCATGTGTTGTAGAGTGGTCAGGGAGCTGGGATGATTATATGTTTGCATACAACAACAGCTGGCACACTAGCATCAAGTGTGCTCCTTTTGAGATGTTGTATGGTAGGAAGTGTCGCGCCCCAATCTGCTGGGATTAGGTGGGTGAACGACTGTTTGAGGGTCCAGAGATGATTGAGTTAACCAATGAGAAGGTCGTTGTCACCAAGATGAAGCTTCAGGAATCTCGTGCTCGTCAGAAGAGCTATGCTGATAAACATCGTAGATATGCATCTTTCAACGTAGGTGATCACGTTTTCCTCAAGGTATCACCTGCACGAGGAGTTAAACGTTTTGGAATCAGAGGAAAGCTCAGACCTCGCTTCATCAGACCGATCGACATCATAGAATGCGTTGGTGAAGTGTCATATCGTTTAGCGTTACCGCCTCAGCTATCACACGTTCACAACGTGTTCCATGAGTCCTTGTTGGGAATAAATTATAGCCAGTCTACTTGAGCGCTGACAAGAGTAAAACAAGCGTTGACAGGAATAATACAAACGCTGAAAGATCAAGCGTTGACAAGACAAAGTCAAGCGTTGACACATTGAAGATCAACACTGATGGAAGGATATACTCTACGCGTTTATTATGTTCTAGATTACTTCTAGTAAAGATAGGAACAACAATGTATTTTCTATATTTATCTTTACCTAGAATAGTTGATACGTAGATTATTGTACAATGCTTCTTATGTCTATAAAAGAAGACCTTTAGGTAAATGTTCAATATAAGTTTTCATACGTTAACACTTTCATTGTAAGCAAGTTTGATATCATTTATCAAAGTGAAAGTTTGTTTACATCTTGTGTGTTCTTGTTTAAGTGTTAATTCCGCATAACACTTAGATTGTCATATACATATACAAAGGTTTCTCTAAGTGTATTACTTGATCTAATCTCGTATACATAAAGCTAAATCGATCTAAGTTTGGGATCAACAAGTGGTATCAGAGCTTGTTGAGGAACTTTTGATCTTAAAGAACACAAGAACCCTAAAATCACCAAAACCATAATTCTCACAAAAACCCTAAAAACATCATGTCAAATCCAGAAGTACCCACCTCCGCCTCCTCACCTTTACCAAACATCAAGATTCCCATGCTTGATGCTGCCAACTTTGAATTGTGGAAATTCAACTTTGAGCAATATCTGGGGATCTATGACTACACTCTCTGGGAGATTATTGAATATGGAAACACATTCAATAAAGCCCAAAATATTGCTAATGCTATTGCTGGAAGAGCAGCTGTTGCTGGATGTTCAGAAGCAGATAAGAAAGAAAAGCAGGAGGATGGTAGAGCTGTGGTTGCTGAAGACATAGCAAAGAGAAGGGTTGATATGAAAACCCTAAACATTCTGAAACTCTCTTTGGGACAAGAGAACCAGCATAAATACAGAGGTTATGATTCTGCAAAAGACCTTTGGGCAGCTCTTGAAGTTGCATATGGTGGCAATGATGATACTAGGGAAGAGAAGAAGAAGCAACTCATGCATGAGTATGCTGTTTTCAAGGCTCAACCTAATGAGAAGCTTAGCAGTGTGAGAAGCAGACTGCTTGACATTACAAGCAAGCTGTCATTCATGGGGACACAACTTGGTGATGTTGACATCAATGCCACTTTTCTTAAAAGCCTTGGTGATGCGTGGAAGATTGAGGCAAGATCTATACTTGCCAACAACACTCACAAAAGTTCTACTTTTGATGATATCTACAAAAAACTGAGGCTGTTGGAGAATGAAACTCTTTTGGAGCATGGAAGCAAGTCTACCAACAGTAATATGGCCTTCTTCTCACATAGCGAAGGTCAATTTAATCAGAAGGACTCTTACATGCATCCAGTTACTGGATCATCATGTGTCAACGCTGGAACATGTCCTGTCAACGCCTCCTATTCAGACGCTGACACATACAAAAGTGACTCACCAAGAGTTAAACCTGCTGGTTTGGATCTGGATACTGTATGTGCTTATATTGCTTCTTTGCCCAATGGTTCAGTGATTACATATGAGGACCTTAAGCAGATAAGTGATGAGCACTTGGAAGAGATGGATATTAAGTGGAACATGGCTCTTGCTAGTATAAGAGCAAACAGATGGAATAGAAGGTTTAAGAAGAAGATGACCTTCAATGCAAAGGACACAGCTGGATTTGATAAATCCAAAGTTGAGTGCTACAACTGTCATCGTATGGGGCACTTTATGAGGGAATGCAGATCTCCTAAAAGATCTGATGCTGGCAAACCCTCAAGCCAAATTGTTAAGGCTCAGGATCCTAAGGCCATGGTTGCAGTTCAAGGAATTGATGGTATGGGATGGGATTGGAGCTATTTGGCTAAAGATGTGGAAGAGGATAAAGCTTTGGTTGCTGAGATTAAAGAAGAAGAGCATGTTCAATATACTCTCATGGCACACTCCTCCTCTTCATCAGATAATGAGGTATACGATGATGCTTTTTTTAGTAAGGGTTTTAGGTTAAATACTGAGAAACTTAACAAAGAGGTGTTAAGATTATTAGATGATGTGAGTACTGAAAGATGCAAACTGTCTAATTACCAACTAGCTCTCACTCAAACCGAGAAGACAGTTTCTGAATACAAGAAAATGGAATTTGACTTAAAAGATAAAATAAATATCTTAAAACATGAGTTAAATGCTAGTAATGATATTAGCAGCATCATGGAAAGGGTTAATGGTGAGCTACAAGCTAAGTTAGATGAGGCCATTAAGAATAAAGATAATGTTGGCCTTAAAATTCAGAGATTTGATAAGGCCACACAAACTCTAGGAGAGTGTGTTAATAAACAAATGGATCCTAAGGACATGACTGGGATTGGGATGAAAGACTACTCTGTGGTTCCACCACCAGCTGGTGACTTCTATGGTGTCCAAGAAAAGGACCTATCTTGGACTGGTTTACCAGAACTCCAAGAGGAGGAATTCATTCCTCCACCAAGAGTTGTTACCCCAGTTGAAGAGTATCAACAAAAGTTGACTGACTTGAATGAATGGAAGAAAGCCAATCCTACCTTATTTGTTAAGGGTGTCTTATTATGTGAAAGTCCTAATGAGTCAACCCCTATTAAGGTAACAAACCCAATCACTGGTAAGGCTGTTGACCTTGGCCCAAACACTGTTAGAAAAACTAGTGTCAAGTATGCAGAAATGTATAGGAATACTAGGTCACCTAAAAGCGAAGTTAGTAATGATGGAACAGGCTTCTTCTCTTCTAGACCTAGGGTTGTGTCTAGAAAAGCCTGTTACACTTGTGGTAGCTTTTCACATTTAGCATATAAGTGTGTCAACGCTTCCAAAGTCAACGTTGTTAGAAAGTCAAACATTGTCAGACCCAAACCTTGTGTGCAGCAAAGTCCACAAGTTGTTAGACCTGCCCCATTCTTCACTAGAGGGTCTAACACTCATGGACAAAGACCATTTCAAAAGACAAATACTTGGTCTAATAGGCAATGGGTTTCTGTAGCAAACCCTTGGTTCAACGCTGACAAGGGTAATTTCAACGTTGACAAGACCAAATCCAACACTGACAGAAACGTGACCAGACCTAAATATTTGCAACCACAGGGTAAGGGGTCTAAAGCTTCTTAAAGTTTGACATGGAGACCTAAGAAAGATCAAAACCCTAATGATAATGGGATTTCAATGACCCGCAACATATTTAATTACATTTCAAAGGTCACTCAAAACCTATTGGGGTTAACTGGGTATTTCATCCAAAGAAGGATGAACAAGGGGTTGTTATGAGAACCAAGTCTGTTCTTGTTGAACAACCAGATGAATCCAAGTCTGCTAAGGCTTGGGTTCCCAAAGAAAACTAACTTGTTTTCTTTATGTGCAGGGCATTCAAAAACAGGTCAATGATTATGGATATTGGGATAATGGATGCTCAAGGCACATGACAGGGAAGGAAGATTATCTGACTAACTTCACTCCCATTAAGGATGGTGATAAGGTTTACTTTGGAGGCGGATATGGTACTATCACAGGCAAAGGAACACTTCTCACCAAGAACTTGCGTTTTGAAAACGTATTTTTGGTAAAGGAACTTGATTACAATCTTTTTAGTGTATCACAAGTTTGTGATAACAAAAATAAAGTTCTATTTACTGATACTGAATGCTTGGTGTTAAGCAAGGATTATAAGATCCCTGATGAGAAATATATTGACTATAGAACACCTAGACATAAAGACATATATAATGTGAATCTGAATGGGATCAGAATGAATAGCAATATGTCATGTTTTTATGCTAAAGCTTCAGTAGATGAAAGTAATATATGGCACAAGAGACTAGGGCACATAAACTTTAAGAATATAATCAGGCTTGTGAGACTGGGCTTGGTTGATGGTTTGCCTGAAAAGGCCTTCCACAATGACCACTCTTGTATTGCATGTCTTAAAGGCAAGCATCACAAGGTCTCATTCAAGTTCAAACAGGTGCACTCTAGTACTAGACCTCTTCACTTGCTTCATATGGACCTCTTTGGTCCAACCAATATAGAAAGTTTGAATGGTAAATCCTACTGCTTTGTCATCACAGATGACTTTTCTAGGTTTACTTGGACTTTCTTTTTAGCTATGAAGAGTGATACAGCTGACACTTTAATTGATTTTATCACTCAGATTGAGAAGAAGACTGGTAATGAAGTTAAAATGCTTAGGAGTAATAATGGTGGTGAATTTAGGAATAAAGTGTTAGATGTTTTTTGTGCCAGGAAAGGAATTACTAGGCAATTTAGTGTTGCCAGAACCCCTCAGCAAAATGGGGTTGCAGAAAGAAAGAATAGAACCCTAATTGAAGCAGCCAGAACCATGTTGGCTGATGCTCATTTCCCTATAGCTTTTTGGGCTGAGGCTGTTAATACAGCTTGCTATGTTCAAAATAGATCATTGGTCAACAAGATACAGAACAAAACACCTTATGAGTTACTTTGGGGAAGAAAACCCAATATTGGTTTTCTCAGACCTTTTGGTTGTCATGTAGTTGTTTTAGATACTAGTGATGCCTTAGGTAAATTTAGTGCAAAAGGTAATGAAGGCTATTTCATGGGGTATTCAGTGCAGAGCAAGGGATATAGGGTTTATCTTAAAAAGGAAAAACTTATACTTAAAAGAGTACACGTTAGGTTTTTAGAGAGTAAACCTAGTGATCCACTTGGAACCTTTATCTAGGACTTTAAATTATATGCCTGTCACTAATCCAGACATTGTGAAGGTAACTTCAAATGTTGTGGAAGAACAAGTTGTTGATGTTTCAGGTACACAGGTTCATGAAAAGGTTGGATCACAAGCAGAAAAGTCATCTCCTATGCTAGAGTATGTCACAATTCCCATATGGACAGATGCTTTTGCTGCTGCTACTGGAAAAGATAATGGTGGTCCCCAAGTACCACCAGATAACAACATGCATGGTCCTTCAGGCGCTGACAAAGGCAAATCTAGCGCTGGCAGGACAAGTTCAGACGTTGATGGCTCAGACGTTGACAACAACAGTTCAAGCGTTGTTAGCCCACACGCTGACAACCAAGGTTCAGGCGCTGACAACACTTTTGCACATCTTTTCTCTTCTACTTTTGAACAAGGTGAACCTTCTAATTTATATGAAGAGGTTCATCCTCATATTGATGAAAGAGAGTCTGAAGAAGAAGATATTGGCAACATGGATAATGAGATTGAAGACACCAGACTTTTTGAAGGAGGAGTTCTCACTTCTACTATGAAGAATCACCCTACTTCTCAGATCATTGGTGATATTATGACTCCTGTTCAGACTAGAAGATCTCATCAAGGTCTTGGTGGATTCATTGCCAATATTCACAAGAAGGTTGATACCCCTCTTGTGCAAGCATGTTTGTTTTCTTGTTTTCTGTCACAACAGGAACCCAAGAAGATATTTGATGCTCTCAAAGAACCAAGTTGGGTGGAAGCAATGCAGGATGAGCTTCACCAATTTGCAATTCATGATGTTTGGGAGCTGGTTGATTGTCCCAGATATGTCAGACCTATTGGGACAAGATGGGTTCTAAGAAACAAGAGAGATGAAAGAGGTATTGTGGTCAGAAACAAGGCAAGGTTAGTGGCTCAGGGATATACACAAGAGGAAGGGATAGACTATGATGAGGTCTTTGCACCAGTTGCAAGGATTGAAGCTATAAGGATCTTTCTAGCCTATGCATCCTGCATGGGCTTCACTGTCTATCAAACGGATGTCAAGAGTGCCTTCCTCTATGGAACAATTGTTGAGGAGGTGTATGTCATGCAACCTCCTGGTTTTGAGGATCCAGAGAATCCAGACAAGGTGTATAGAGTCAAGAAGGCTATGTATGGACTTCATCAAGCCCCAAGAGCATGGTATGGTACTTTGTCTACTTACTTAGTGGACAATGGATTCAAAAGGGGCACCATAGATCAGACACTGTTTACAAAGAAGAAAGGTAAGGATGTGTTGCTTGTTCAGGTCTATGTTGATGACATCATTTTTGGATCCACAGATCCAAAGATGAGTGAGGATTTCTCCAAGCTTATGACAGACAAATTCAAGATGAGTGCTATGTGGGAGATGAACTTCTTTCTTGGCTTACAAGTTCAGCAGAAAGAAGATGGTATCTTCATCTCCCAGGATAAATATATGGCAGAGATCTTGAAGAAGTTTGGCTTTTCTCCACATGAAAAGAGGGCTACTACTCCTATGGATAGAGAACACCCTTGGGGAAAGATTGGATATGGAAAGGATGTTGATGTTAGGCACTATAGATCAATGATTGGTTCATTGATGTATCTCACAGCCTCTAGAACTGACATCATGTTTGCTATGTGTGCTTGTGCACGCCATCAAGTGACTCCCAAAGAATGTCACCTTTATGCTATCAAGAGGATCTTTAGGTACATAAGATGCTATCCTAGTCTTGGCTTGTGGTTCCCAAAGGATTCACCATTGGAGCTGATTGCATATTCAGACAGTGACTATGGAGGTGATAAGTTTGATAGGAAATCCACAACTGGTGGATGACAGTTTCTTGGGAGCAGATTGATATCTTGGCAATGCAAGAAACAAACAGTGGTGGCTAATTCTACAACTGAAGCAGAGTATGTGGCTGCAGCTGCTTGTTGTGGACAAGTTTTGTGGATTCAGAACCAGCTGTTGGACTATGGGTATAATTTCATGCATACCAAGATATTTGTTGATAATAACAACACATTATGCATTATTAAGAATCCTGTACATCATTCTAAAACTAAACACATAGAAATTAGACACCATTTTATAAGAGATTGTTTTAAAAAAGGTTTAATACAACCAGATAGGGTTGACAGAGAAGAGAATGTGTCAGATTTACTAACTAAACCTTTTGATGTTGGGAGGTTTCAATACTTGGTAACAAGTATTGGAATGATCAATCTCACATAATATGTGTTTTGAGTCTTTTTGTAAAAATATGTACAAGATAATGCATTGTTATTGGTCTTTTTGAGGATTTAGATTTTCCACTATATTTTTCTAACACTGAAAAAGGTTGCTTGAACGCTGATAAGTGTTTTTGTGACGTTGTCAGCAATATATTTGTCTAACGCTGACAAAGCTTCCTTCAACGCTGTCAAGTGTTATCGGGGCGTTGTCAGCAACAATGTTAGTTTTGTGGTTTTCAATCTAAATGTGCAGGAGGTGTTAGCATTATACCATTGGATACAGAGTTGCTTATGGATCATTGGAGAAGCATTTGGGCATGTTTTTGTTTATGGATGATGGTTGGAATTTTAAATTCCTATCTTGACATAAATTTTTTATGTTCATGCATGTTTTTGGCAACTTTTGTATCACAGTTTAAGGGGAGGTTTTAGGAACCTTTAGGATGTTTGGGTATCCATTTGATACTCTTATCACAATTCTAGATTGTGTCCACAGGTGAGTATGAGTTAGTTTTACTAAATCATGAGGCACTGTAGCATGCAAAGTTGATATACTATGCATGCTGCCAAGACATTTTTGGCCTAGAATTGGTTGTTGTTTGTTGGGAGACTTGGGAATGATTTTGTCATGGGTTTTACCTGGGAGTAACAAGGGATTTTATAAGGTAACTTAGTTGTTAAGAGTTTTGGTTAGCAAGGGACACTAGAGGACTGTTATGTCTATCTTGCATAAGCAAGTGTGCATAACTGGACAGTGCTTGCCGCCCTATAATAATTGTCAACTTTTTGGTTATCTTCTCTAGGATAAATTACTTTGTTAAGGTCATTTTTCATTTTTAAACATTTTTATTTTTGGACGCTGACAAGTATTTTTCCAAGCGTTGTTGTGACCAATTTAGACGCTGTCATGGCTTTGGCAAACGTTGAGAAGAATATAGCCGTTGGGCGTTGATGGGTTATTTTTGACCGTTGACACTCAATGGGACCTACCCAGTTGTTCCTTTTTGACATATTTTTGGGCCGTAATTTTGGGAGCAAATAACTCTCATTTAATGCATGAGATAAACTTATTCTTTTTAAATATTTTCATGATTGCATTTTGAAAATACTTGCCTATTTTTGGGCCAATCACATGCATTTTCTTCTCCTATATATTTGGCTCCTATTTTTAAACAGGGTACCTATTATTCTTGTCTAACACAATTTTCTCGTATAAACTTCATCTTTATCAATCATTCAAACAGCTTTCAACAATGGCACCAAAATTCAAACCAAGTGATTTGGAATTGGGGTTCAGAAGTCAACACAACATGGTAGCATATCTTGAAGCTGATGATACTCTGTTTCCCTAATACACACAAATGGTGGCGTATTTGAACGCATCCCCTTTTAGGTATGCTCTTTCTCATGCTCCACTCATTCCTGTCACACATATTAAACAGTTTTGGAACAATATCAGTTCCTCAACAGTTAATAGAGTGACTACATTATCTTCTATTGTTCATGGGCGCACATGGGTGGTTACTGAAGCTTTGGTACGCCAAGCTTTGCATCTTGATGATGCTGATGGTATAATCACCCTCCCCATTGGTGAAATAGAACAAGGACTAAGGGCTTTGGGTTATCCTTTTCATGCTGAAGGAACTTTAAATAAATATCATAAACAGGAGTTTCCCCCAGCCTAGAAGTACCTAATACATGTCCTCTTGCAATGTTTGAGTCCCAAGTGTACTGCACACAATGAGATCAATAGATCTATTGCAAGTGCTATTGTGTGCATTGCTACTAGGAAAAAGTTTAATTATTCCAAAATGATTTTTGAGGGCATGTGTAAAAATAAAGGGAACAAAATGACTTTAGCTTATCCCATATTTTTACAAATGATTTTTGACGTCCAAGGTTACTGCACAAAGGATCATGATGATTTTTATGAGATCCCTGTGCAAAAGAAAGCAATTTTTATGAAGATGAACTCACCCCCACATCGTGACCTACCTCTCACCCCTGCTATGCTTGTTGTCATTGAAGCAGCACAACCCCAACCAGACCCCCAACCCCAAATTGACCCAATACCTGAACGTTTACCTTCACCACAACATATGTAAAATGACCAAGAACCCTTCAACGCTGACACGTTAAATGTTGGCGTTGATGTGCCTATTCCAAACGTTGACACAAATCCTTCGCAGACCCAAACACCCTTAACCAACCCACATCAACCCAATCCACATCATCATCTCCACCAACACAATATAGGTTTCAAAAACACCAAAGGACTACTGGAGTGTTCTCCTCTAGTGGTCCTAGCCATGTAGCAGAGAGAACCACCACCACAAGTGTGGTTGGTGCTATGGATGAGGCTGGGACTATTGGTTCTGGCTTAGAAGCTGGTCAAGGCAGTCCTACCATAATTAAAACCTCATCCATGCCCAATGAATCTAACTTGGGAGGTCAAATACCCATTTTAGAAGAGGGCAGATTGGAACCAATGACTTTGATGGAATTGACGGCAGTCTGCATGAGCTTGCAAAAGCAAAATGTAGACTTGGTACAAGTTGTCAACACACAAGGCCTTGAACTCAAGCAATTGAGGGAGAGGATTGTTATTTTGGAAACAACTGAGTCAAGGAGAAGGCAGACAAGGGTCCTTTTATCTGAGGAGGATTCTTACAAAAGGGAGGAAGCTGCTACAGAGCCTGTTAATTTGAGTGATAAAGGCTCACATGAAGCTGCTACAGAACCATTTGTTGAGAGTGGAAAAGGTTCATATGATGAAGAATCTTTGGGTGTTGCTGAAGCCCTTACTGGTTTGAAGAAACAAATAGGTTTTGATACGTCTCTAGTCTCTCCTACAAACTTAAATTTGTCATTTACAGCCATGTTGGAGGAAATTACAAGAGGCGCTGAGACATTTAATTTGAGCGTTGACAAGCAGAATTTGAACGTTGACATGAGTATCTTGGGCGCTGACAAAGCAGAATTGGGCGTTGATAGACCTGCAAATGAGGTTGATGTATTCCAGTCATCATCCATCATCAAAGAGGTTTCTTCACAGGTATTACCATCTACCTTACCAACAGTTAATCCATTAGATAAGGGTAAGGGTATTATGGTAGAAGAAGTTGTTCCAAAGAATACAGCACAAATTGAATTTGATAGAAAGTTGGCTGCACAAATTGTGGAACAAGAAAGAAAGGAGGTGGGTGAATCACCTTTTGTTGTCACTTCAGAAGAGCAAGAAGGAAGTGATGAAGCCAGTTTAGACTCAAGTGTTATGATCATAGAACAACCAGAAAGGCTTGAGTATGGTGATGAATTGGCAAAAGAGAAGTTGAATGAGCTGAAATTGCAGGTTGATTTTGATATGCCAGAGGTTGTTTAGATGTACCATGCTTGGGAAGATAGGTGTATGGAGAATCCACATTTGACCATTTCAGATCAGATATGGGGTTTGGAGATTCTTCTCAGAGTATAAAAGGATTGCAAGGTCATTCTGAAACACAAAGCAAGCAATGTTCTCTCAAATTTGAAAGGGATAGAAATGAGTTGTACTTCATGCTGCTCAGATGTCATGGAACAGGGTGGACTTATAAGAAATTGATTGGATTGACATTTGAAGAGTTGGAGTGTAGAGCTTATCCCATTTGGGTTAGAGTGCAGGAAGAAAACACTCTAAGACTTCTTTCTGATGAAAGAAAAGAAGAACTTGCAGAGGAAATGGAGCTTAAGAAGGCAATGTTTGTTCCCAGACCCGTGAAAAAGGGAGTCCCTCTTGAGTTTCCCCAATATATGGATCCATTACATCCAAGTGAAGCTGTTATAAGAAGGAGCCTCAAGCTCTCACCATTAGAAGCTTCAGATATGGTACAAGTGTTACCACTTGATTCCAGAAACCCTATTATAAGCTATGAAGAAGATGAATGTGGGTTTTGGAAGATTGGCAGGTATGGAAAAGAGGTTTACACTTTTACCACCCTTATATCTTTGTTTGCAAGTTTTGATAGAGAAGACTTGGTAGACCTATGGAGGTTGTTAGAGGCCAAGTATGAGACTGAAGCTCCCACTTCAGTCAATGGAATAAAACTGTGGTCAACATTCAAGAGAATGTGTGGACCAAGAGATGAAGATCCTGCTATTTGGAAGGATCTTGAAGATGACCTCAATGGTCTTCAATGGAGATTGTATTCAGTAGCTGGTGTTTATTATTTGAGTTCTACAAAGTTTGCTGAGTATCTACTTGTAAATGGTCAGTATTTCATGTCCAAGGAAGTCTTGGAGAAGATGAAGAACACACAGCTGGAAATTGATTATTCAAGTGATGTGGCCAAAGATTTAATCAGATTTGTTTATTACCAATATGAGAAGGTTTGTAAGATTCCTCCTAGTCCTTAATGTTTATTCAGAAACTTGATTACTATAGTAGATATCAAGTTTAGGGGAGGATTGTTGGGAATAAATTATAGCCAGTCTACTTGAGCGCTGACAAGAGTAAAACAAGCGTTGACAGGAGTAATACAAACGCTGAAAGATCAAGCGTTGACAAGACAAAGTCAAGCGTTGACACATTGAAGATCACCACTGATGGAAGGATATACTCTACGCGTTTATTATGTTCTAGATTACTTCTAGTAAAGATAGGAACAACAATGTACTTTCTATATTTATCTTTACCTAGAATAGTTGATACGTAGATTATTGTACAAGGCTTCTTATGTCTATAAAAGAAGACCTTTAGGTTGATGTTCAATATAAGTTTTCATACGTTAACACTTTCATTGTAAGCAAGTTTGATATCGTTAATCAAAGTGAAAGTTTGTTTACATCTTGTGTGTTCTTGTTTAAGTGTTAATTCCGCATAACACTTAGATTGTCATATACATATACAAAGGTTTCTCTAAGTGTATTACTTGATCTAATCTCGTATACATAAAGCTAAATCGATCTAAGTTTGGGATCAACAGTCCTTACTCAGAGGATACAACTGTCATTTAGTTCATGTTGTCTAGTATCCACTTGATCATATTCGAGAGGATCTTTCATATGTCGAAGAACCCGAGAGAGTTCTTGAGCGACAAGATCGTTTCATGCGGAGGAAGACGACCCCTTTCGTCAAAATCCTCTGGAGGGATCATCCTGAGCGGGAAGCCACTTGGGAGACGGAGGAGTCTATACGAACTTCTTACCCTCATTTCCAGTTCTAATTCGGGTATGTTTTTCTTTCAGTTTATGTTTCTCCAATTCGAGGACGAATTGTTCTTTTAGAGGGGAAGAGTTGTAAAACCTGCATTAAACTACCATGAACAGTACACATGAACAGTACACACACGAAAATAAGATAAATTTAAAACTTTCCATTTATAATATATTCCACGTGTCATGATATTTAATAACATGTAATTACGTAAATATATTATAAATGTGTTAAGTACACGACATATAAAAAATCACGATAGTTAAACATGAACGTACACGTAAATAATTGAACTCGAGAAAACTACGGGTTTCCTCGTGGGCTCCCTTTAGGCCGCGTCTAGACAAGAGGAAAGGAAGGGATGGGCTTGGCCCATGACCCAACTTAAAATACATGTTAACCAAAATCACAAGAAAACATAAAACATAAATTAGGTTACAAAAAAAGTTCTCCTCGTGCCTCCTTTTTGCTCTTGCCGTCGGCCACCACAAACCACAAGAACAAACCGGACGATTTTGGTGATTTATTTATTTAGTGTACGTGATTGTGATCTCATACCCTTTTTCCTACACGAGTTCGGTATAATCAATCACTTCCTTTTCTTTTAAAATTCTTTATGAATTCATGTTTATTTTAATTAATCATAAAAACAAGATGTAGAACATGTAGATTAGTTAAAACATGATTTAAAGGGGGTGTTTGTGTTTGTTTGTTTCGGCAGAGCACCAAACCGAGAGCATGGGGGCTCTCGGTGGTGTTTGATTCGCCCAACCGAGACCTCATGGTCTCGGTGTTGGGGTCGTGTGGTTCGAACGCAACAAAGGGGACCCCGACTTGGTATCGGGGTGGGGTTTTGTGTTGAACCGAGTGCCAACCGAGACCTATAGGGTCTCGGTGGGGCTTTTTGATGCTAACAGTGGGAACCGAACAAAAGCAAGGGTAACCGGTCACAACCGGTATGAACCGGTTGTGAACTGGTGTGAACCGGCAGAACCGCCGGTGGGTACCGGGTCCGGCAGCGGTTAGCCACGGCTCGGGCAGTGGTAAAACCACTCGGACAGTGGCAACCGGCTAGGCCGGGTTAGCCACTATCAAGGGGGTTTGGCTCAGGTTATGTGTGAACCTGGGTTTCGGTCTCGGGTTAATTTTTTAAAACACGAGTTCGGGAAAATATTAAAATATGTTTAATTAAATTAATTACTAGACTTGTTAATTTAATTATATTCATGACTTAGGTTAAATATTAAAAATAATATTTCATGTATAACCTAAAGTATATTACTTAGCTTAATTTTATTAAAACATGTATTTTTAATTAAATTCTTATAACGTATAGTTTAATTAAATTAACCAGTTATTTAATGAGCTATAACCATGACTTGTATTATATAAATTAAACTTTACTTATTATGAATAACCCAGCTTATTTCTAACTATGGAAACTTACTATTTTTGGAAATTTTCTATTTTTGAAAACTTACTATTTATGAAAACCTGCTATTGTTAGAAAGTTACTTAGTATTACAACACAAGTATTATAATACGTTACTACATGATTAATACTTAACAGAACATCAGAATAAATACAGAATACACAGTAAAACAGTAAAACATAACAGAATACATATAATAAGCTAGGAACACTCAAAACCAGTAAAACACATGTAATTCAGACAACTCATACACATCCATATTTCTTATATAGTATTATCCGTCAAGGCGGAGTAGTCTTCATCGTTTTCATTAGCTTCTGCTGGACATAAGGTACGAATTTCCTGTCCTTCAGTAAGGACAACTTCTTCCTTTATTAGGATTTCTCGTATGCAGCCAATTGTTTTCCCAGTAGTTACAGATTAAATGCTTACGTTATTAGTTACCTTAGCCATATACATGCATGACTAGTTTCACCTAGTTATGGAGGTACCATAACCATAATCCTAGAGGCACTAGTGTTATGACTTCACCACGGCGGAGTGATAGCTCGTGGCGTCCCTTTCAGTTATTTGGCCATTATATTTATTATGTTATCATGTGGGGCGTATGGGTGCATCCTAGTTACATGTTTCAGTTAGGATTTCATGGTGAATGTGGTGTGTGCCTTGCATCCTTCACAAGGAGCTGATCCCTCCTACCCAGACCGGTATAATTAGAGGCACCCCCTCTAATTGCATGACGATGTCACCCCTCCAAGTATTCATGCACGTTGTTGACCTCATGACCTATATTGGCTTTTGGTATATTAAACTAATACAGATTTTCATAAGTAACATAAGCTATGCTTTTAGAACTAAAACCAGTAAACATGACATACATCTAGGTTTTCCCATGACATATTCATTTCCGCTACTATTCATGCTTTATGCTCTTTATATGCTTTCATATTCTATGTCTTCCATGCTTTATTTTATATCCGTGCACTGAGCGTTATGCTCAGCCGCCTACTTTTCCATGTTCCCAAACGACAGGTACCCAAGTTCGCAAATAGGATTTCAAGAGTATGTGCATTCGGATGGAAGCTATCCAGCCTTCATTTCTTTATGTATTTATTTCCTACTTTATCATACTTTACTTCATTTTGGACATTGTTTAGTCCTTTCATTTACAGTACTTATACTTGCTTGTGTGGGAGTTACTTGGACTACCGATGTTTGATTCTGGTATTTCCTTTTATGGTCATAAATGTTTAGACATTTCCTTGTACGCTTTGATGACACGCCATAATTTACTGTAGCATTCCATCTTAACAAAAATGGGGTGTTACACTACCCAACTTTGATCCTCAAGAGCATGTGAGATAGACCTAGGTTCCACCTGTGACAGAAACAAGCAAACAAATAGTGAAGAAAATCTCTATGATTATTCCGCTTTTGGTCTTCAATGTAGCTCACAAGAGCATGATGACCAGAAGTTTCTTTCTTATGCATGCCTTGAGTCTTGATAGTAGAACCAGGATCTCCTATGATTTGAGTTGTAGGATGTACTTTATGGATCTGCTGAATAGATGTAGGAGCTACTTCCACTTCTGGTGCCAAGTTATTAAGATCCCCAACAATGCCTTCATCATATGAAGCAGAGTCAAAAATACCTTCTATTGGTTGCTTATGAATATCATCCAGCTTAGTTGAAGACTTCTTTTGATAGTTTCCTAGGTCAGAAGGACCAGAGAACCTAGTTGTGGAAGTTGGATCAATAATAGGACTTCTAATAGGAGTTGGACTTTCTCTAAGAGTAACAATCACTAGGAGTAACTGGTACAGCAGGAGTATCCAAAGGAAACTCAAAGCATCCTTGGGTAGCTATAGTAGTAGCATCTTGTTGTTGCTTAAGCAGTGTATCAAGAGCTCCTTGTGAGTCTAATATGTCTGTTGAAGTAGCACCATCAGGAGTAGCAGAGGTGTCGGGAGCGACTGTTGTGGAATATGATGGTATGATAAAAATGTCATCGTCCTCATCTGAGTCCGAAAAGCTAGTAGTAACACCTACATTAGAACACACAAATACTTGTGGACCTGCATGTTGGTTAGTTTTGAAATGAAAATATCCCAATGAGTCGCGTAGATAATCAAGATCAAAATACCATTCATGACCTTTGCCTTGAATGTTTGTCTTCTCCTCAAAGTACCTTAGATTGATAGTTTTAATGACACGCTTAGCAGTGAGATTGTAGGCTCTATAGGCTCTTGAGTGAGCTGAATAACCTACAATGAAGCCTTCATCAGCCTTGCCATCAAATTTCCCCAAATAGTCACTAGTGTTGAGAATGGTGACAGGACAGCCAAACGGTTTCAAATGAGTAATGCTTGGGACTTTGGCTGTTAGTAGCTCATAGGGAGTCTTCTTATGAGGATTGGTAATGGAAACCCTATTCAACACATAACACGCAGTGTTGACATCTTATGTCCAAAACATAGTCGGAAGCTTGGAATCAGCAAGCATGGTTCTTGCAGCTTCTATAAAGGTCATGTTCTTCCTTTCTGCAACACCATTTTGTTGAGGAGTCCTGGCAGCACTGTATTCCCTTTTGATACCTTTGGAATTGCAAAGTGCTATGAGGTCTAAATTTTTGAACTCAGTCCCATTGTCACACCTAATCCCTTTTACCTTCTTGGACAGATGATTTTCAATGAGGGCAATGAAGTCTTTGAGAATGGGGCAGGTCTCACTCTTAGCAGCCAGAAAGAAAACCCATGAGAACCTGCTATAACCATCAGTTATCACAAGACAGTAGTGTTTATGGTCAATGCTCCTAATGGAGGTAGGACCAAACAGATCCATATGTAGTAACTGCAAAGGTTCAGTTATTAAGTTGAGAGCAGTAATGGCTTTGAAGGATGCTTTGTGATGTTTGCCTTTGCTGCAAGCAAGGAAATTGATGTCATTCTTGAAATTTTTAGGAGGTAAACCAGAGACCAGGTTCATATTTTCCAGCTTGTGAATGGTCTTGAAGTTTACATGTCCCATCCTTCTATGCCCTTTAGTGGCTTCATCTTCTAATGCTTTGGCAACCAAGAAAGCTAGTTAACCAGTAGGATTAACTTCATTCAACTTGATACTGTAGAGGTTATGTCTTCTTGGGATTTTGAGTAGAACTTGGGAGTCATCCGGTAGCTTAAAGTCTTTGGACAACACCAAGCAATCAGTATCCGTAAAGAGGACAAATTGCTTCTTGTCACAAATCTGAGAGACAGAGATCAAGTTGAAGTGTTAAAGTTCTTCCACATAGTAAACCAGCTCAAAATTAAGGTTAGGGGTCTGAATGGTTCCTTTGCCAGAGATCCTTCCTTCACCACCACCAAAGTACACCTTCCCGCCTTGAAATGGTACAAACTTAGTCAAAAGTTCTCTGTTCCCCATCATGCTCCTAGAGCAACCACTATCTACAATTCCAAGAGATGGATCTTGGTATGGATTAATCTACAACAACACAAAAATATGTAACAGTTTATGTCTTAAGGGGACCCAAACCATTTCCGGCTTGAGTCTGCCTTGTGGATCATTATTAGATAGCCATGGAGATTGATGAGATCCACTGTTGTTCTTGTGTTGCCTGTGCATCATATGGGTTTTATTTTGTGACCAAGAACAAACTGCTGAGGGCAAAAGAACTTAAATTTCCCAATCCAAAATGCATTTGGTCTGTAGTAGCAGCATAACTCTTATGAAAATTTTGAAAATAATTGCTGGTTGGTCTATTAGTGGTACTGGTATTGCTTCTCCAAGTAGTAGAAGCTGAAGGAGAGGTCCTCCTAGTAAAAGGAAAAGATTGGGCACATGGATTTAGTCTTCTAGAAGCAAAACCCACACCAATAGGAGCAGCTCCTGGTGGACCAGGAGTACCATAAGAAAGATAGCCAGTAGGCTTTTGATCATAAAAATTACAATTTTTAATCAAATGAAATTTACTACCACAAACAAAGCATGTTTTAAAATACCTTTTATTCAAATGACATTGTTTTGTACTGCTATTCTTATTACAAACAACTCTAGGAGAACCAGTATTCCTAGAATTCAGAAAACTAGAGTAAAAAACAATAGAAGTAGAAGCACTAGCAACTCTCTCATCACTCATCCTAGCATTAGAAGCAGCAGTGTCATTTGGCTTGGGACTCGAAGGAATTGACTTCACTTGAACCACATGATCCATAGTCACTTGCCTTGTCACTGAAAGTACAAGAGACAAAGTCATTAGTACTAGTAGAGCTTTTTAGAGACTCGTGCATCTGTGATTCATCCAAGTCTTTATGCATTGATGTAGGCATAAATGTTCATGTAAGAGGTGGAGGAACAACATGCATTGCTACAGCTGGTTTAAACCTATCGTAACTAGGTTTTCCCTCCTCCTCTTTGTCAGGATCAAAGACAATTTAAAAGGATAAACCAAAAATATCATCTGGGCCAATATAGTTGTCAAATCCTAACCCCCTTTTAGTTCTACCAGTCATACTTCTATCTATTAGCTTGGAAAGATTGTTGGGTGCTTTTTGCCATTTATCAAATTTTAATAGAGTAGCATCCAATTTTTCTTCCATATCTTGTTTTGCCTGAAGACTCTTAGTATTAAGTTTTTCAGTATACGTAAGCAAGTTAGTAGTATTCTCTAAATCAATACTTAATACCCTAATCCTATCTTCATACTCAAGTTGAGTAATTTGTAACCACTTCTTTTGTTGTTCTAAAGTTTTGAGAGAACTCTTATAAGCCTAAACTTCTAAAAAATACTTGTCATTTTGAGCATTTAGTTTATTGCATTGTGTTAAGTGGTCAGAATATTTATCATCACAACCAAGAGGGCAGTTTTGTACATGGGGAGAGATTCCCATTAGAGCAAATTCCTCCGCTTCCTCTGCCTCAAATATGTGACCAACAATCATAGCAAACACATCAATAGCAGACTCAACTGTTTCTAAGGTTGGAGTCTCATGATCATTCCAGTTAACCATGGTATCAATAGATACCAAAGCTTTCTTTTCCTCCTAGAGCTCTTGAACCTTGAAAGCTGAATACCTGTTCTTCTCCTGGTCATTTTTGTTTGGACATTCCCTAGCAAAATGTCCTTGCTGATGATAGTTGTAGCATTTAACTTTACTCCTATCAAACTTGGTTGGCTCTCTTGGGTTGTAGCTGAATTTTCTTCCAGCCTTCTTTTCAAACTAATGAACACGGAGAGTAAGCATAGCCATCTGCCATTTGAGGTCCATTTCATCCAAGTCAAGCTTATCAAACTGTTTGAAGTCATCAAAAGCTAGCTGCTGTTGAGGGTCAACATCAGCAACAAAGGAGTGAAGAACAATTTCAACCATGCTACTAGTCTTGACTTTAGAATCAGGAGTAGGAGTATGTTGTGAGGACAAAGTATAGCTTGGGCTACTGGTATAGGGCATTGGACTGGAGCCCATGGAACTCACAAAAGCAGAATTAGCAGGAGTAGAGTAAGAATCACTTGGGTATCCTCTCACATGAGACTCAAAAGTTTTAAGTTTGTAAAATAAGTCATCAAAAGAGAGATACTCAAGTCCTCCTTTTGCTTTTAGAGAGATGACTACATGGTTCCATGAATGAGGCAGAGCTCTAAGAAACCTGGCATTGATGTCTTCATTTTCTGGTTTGGACCTGAGTTGATTCAATTGGCTGAGAATCTTTTGAAACCTGTCATACCCTTGATGAAGACCTTCTGTCTCAGAAATCTTGAATTCTGTAAATTCATCTCTCAACATTGATATGCGCATCTTTTTGGATTCCTCATTCCCTCCAAATCTTGCCTTGATGCCATTCCAAATCTTCCTAGCATCATCCAAGTGATAGAAATCACCCATATGATCACCAGGAAGAGACTGAAGCAAAATAGTTTTTGCTTTGATTTCCTTCGGAACAGCCGTGATTTCTTCATGAGTTTTAGGATCTAGAATGGTGATATTACCATTCTTGTCTCTACTAGTAGTCTTCTTGTTGTTTCCATTTTGAACAATCTTCCACAAGTCTAGATCGGTGTTGATGATCTAGCACTCCATCTTCATGGCCCAACGGTCATACTCTTCCTTCTTCAAGAGTGGGAATTTTCCATTTGTATTGGAAACAGTAGCAACGATTTGCTATGTTTGTTGTGTTGTGGTGGTGCTTGGTTGTCCTGTTTCATTAGAACTAGAAGCAGACATGATTAGACTAAAATGTTAGTAAAAAAATGGTTCTTCTTGTGCAGAGACTCTCCCAGGCTCTGATACCGCTTGTTGGGTCCACTAGTTATAGATCTTGCAGCCTGTTAAGGATGGTGAACGACTTCTGTAATCACAAGTCTATTCACAGAGACTCTAATGAAATACAAAGTATAAGTGTGGAATACAAATAATAGGAACCAGAAGAAACAGAATAACTAGATAAATAACTTGATCCTTTCTAAGGATTTCTACTATATTGATATGAAATGAAAACTGGTGAAGGTGTGTCTAACCCTTCTGCCAATGGGTTCCTTTTATACTACATGGAAACCCTAAAATACAATAAACACAAAACGTGTAACTACTGATATGCATATTCTTTCCTAAGATATTTCATACATATCCTAACAAACTACTAAGAATACTATTGTTTGACTTTCTACCAGACTAGGAGCACGTGTTTCTTCTACTACCACTAGAACCAAGAGGAACTACATACCTCCTAGTTCATCTATTACAAATAACCTATTACATAGGTCCTAACAATCCTCCCCTAAACTTAAATTTGACTGGTTGAGTTCAAGTTTCTTGGTAGATCGTGCAAAAACAGCTTAAGGGTTGAAATAGCATAACCATAGCAGCAAAATAACCATCATCAGCGAAAACACAAAGCATGCTGCAACTAAGAACTTGAGAAGCTTCTGGAAAGCTTGGAAAACATCAACAACGCTATCTATTATCGATAGCCCTCAATTTATAACTAGTTATCCCACCCAAACACAACAACACTATCTACTTGCTAGATACGTTAGTATAGCTAAAGATGAATTAAATTATTTTTCGATTGTGGACGATCATACTTTCCCTAACAACAAATGCTCCATACCTATCCCACATCTTGTTAGCCTCCTTTGTGGATACACACTAACATTTAATTCTGTCAACGGGAGCCAAGATGATGTGGACGTGAATGACATGATGGCTGTTATTTGGAATCTTCTGTTGGGAAAGCTGTTGGTGTTACCGTATCTAAATCATTGAGTCCACCTACTGGATTTACTTTTATTGGTTTCGGGGTTTGTTGCAACACTAGTGACCCTATGCTTGTAAGAATCAATACTTTTGGTATGCCAACTATGGTGAACAACTGGAGGGTGGAGGTTTTTATGTTAAGTACACGTGCCTGGAAAAATATGTCTAAGATTCGTTCTGCTTCTAAAACTTGTGGTTTGACGCCTCCTAATGTTTGTATCGATGGGTTTGTTTATTGGCTAGGTTATGATAGTATTAAAGTGGCTGATAGAATTAAGTATAATTTGATCATTTCGTTTGATTTGAGAAGTCATGGATTTGGTGAAGTGTGCCTTCCAGATAGGTTAGTACACACGCAATTGGTGGTATCGAAGGTTTATGAGTCGCTTGGTTTGTTTGAGTATTCTAATGAAGACAAAAGGTTTTGTGATGTGTGGATAATGAAGGAGGGTGTTACCAAGTCATTTACTAAGATTTTGAGTATTGAGGCATCACCAGGTAGTAGTTGGGTGAATAATAGAGTAGAGTTAAGAAAGAACAGTGAAGCTATAATTGAACATACTGATCATATAATAAATTCGTTATACTTGATTTTCTTCATCAGTGATCACTCCAAGGAGCCTACTGGATTCGACATGCACTTCTTAAGGGGAAGACGATCCCTTTTTGAGTTGATGTGACAAAAAGGGGAAGAATGCATGGATCGAGGGGAACCTTAGCCTTCATCTATATTAGCTTCAGGGGAAGCTTGTGCTTACTGGTTTTGTCAAATCAACTAGGGGAAGATTGTTGGGAATTATATATCTTGAGTTGATATGACAAAACAAGATGAAGGACCTAATAGTAAATTAGTAGCTTCTATAGTAAGCTAGGGTTGTGATGTAACCCTAGTATCTCTATTATATAAAGAGGGTTAGACACACATGGTTATTCACTGATTCAGAAACAATGTAAACCATAGGTGTGTGTTTTCCTCCTGGCGTTAAGCCTATAAGGCACCAGGAGTAGTTAATAAGCTTATTAATAGTAATCATTTCATTAGTGAAAGCCTTGTTCTCGGTTATGATTGTGTTTATTATGATTCCACTATGCATGTTACAATCATGATCATGATATCCCAGATGAGTCTAGATCCTAAGACTCAACACTAAACTTTTGTAAAAAGTTTATGCAACTTATGTAACTTAAAATGGAAAAACAAAAATGGACCAAATGTCGACTTCTACCCCCTTTGTATCAGATATACAAATTCAACCAAAGCCACATACATTTTTTTCTTGTGATACTGGAGAAATATTTATGAGGCAACACGACATCCTATTATATTGTCTATTATATTGTCTCTTGTGATTTAGATCTTTGTACATTTCAAGATCGATTACGAAAAATATCTATTCTGAGATTTGATCCTTCAAGGATTCACTTTGTGTGAATGTGTTACGAGTTACCTACACGATCACCATTGTTGTACCCATTCTTCTACCTTCTTGTGTAATTGTGTGGTTGGTGTTGTAAACCACAAGTATATAGTGTATAAGGAGTTGTTGTGCCTTTGTAAACAACACGACATCCTAGATTAGGTGTCGTTAAAGATTGTAAGCTTATGTGTGAAGGTTTCTCCACCGGTGTAAAGAAGATTCGTTTACTAGTGAAGTAGAACTCTTAAGTGGAAACTCAAGGAGTGGAAGTAGGGGAAAGATAAGTGAGATCTTTCTAGGTCGAACCACTATAAATCATTGTGCATTGTGGTTTGTTTATTTATTACTTCACTTCTATTACTTTGCTAGTCACACTTCATCTATATCCATTAACAATCAAGAAAAAGTTTCGAAGTATTTAAAACTAATCGATAAAAACTATTCAACCCCCTTCTAGTTCTCTACAATTGTTATCAGAGCTACATACTCAATATCTTTAAAGTATATTGTACTTTAAAACTTGAATCGATCCATGGATTCTGAGAATTACGAAGAAGGGAAATCTATTCAAAGACCACCACTCTTTGAAACCGATGGTTTTACATATTGGAAAAATCATTTTGAAACTTATATGAAATATAAGGATATAGATCTTTGGTATATATTCATTGAAGATGATTATACACCAACGGTTAGAAATGTTACTACTAACTAGTTTGAATCGGTTCCACGCGAAAAGCAAATCGGTGATCAAAAGAAAATGTTGGCGAAAAATAATGAAGCTAAAATGATGCTTTATAATGCTCTACCTAAAAAGGAGTATGAAAGAATTTTTATGTGTCAACAGCCAAAGAAATTTGGCACTCACTTATAGTCACACATCTAGGATACTCACAAGTCAAGGATAATAAAATTGATCTACTTGTTCAACAATATGAGAAATTTTCTATCCTTAAAGAATAGTTAATTGATGTGGGATTTGCTCGGTTTAACACTTTCATAACATCACTTAAAGCTCTTGACGAGTCTTTCTCAAATAAGAACTTTGTTAGGAAATTTCTAAGAGCCCTCCATCCAAAATGTCGAGCCAAAGTCACGACGATTGAATAAACTAAAGATCTCTTAAGCTTGTCACTAGACGAACTCATCGGGAACCTCAAGGTATGCAAAATGGTGATGGAAAAAGACTCAAAAATCATCAAAGGAAAGAAAGAAAATCAAAGGTCACTAGCGTTAAAAGCTCGAGCTAAATCAAGTGATGATGAAGAGTCTGATAGCGACGACGAAGAATATGCCATGGTCGTACATGACTTCAAGAAACTCTTCAAAAGGCGAGGAAGACTTGTGAGGCAACCACTCGAAAACAAGAAGATATCTCGAAAGCCCTTTGACATCAAAAAGGCCAAGGACGAAATAAAATGCTTCCAATGTGGTAATCCAAATCACTTTATTGGCAATTTTCCAAAAGCAAATCCAAAAACACACAAAGAGATTTTATAAGTGGGGCATGGAGTGCTAGTGATGATGAAGGCAATGACTCTAAGAAAGAAGAGCTAGCTCTTATGGCACACGAAACCAACGAGGTACATTCTGATTCCTCTTATTATTCTTCCTTATTAAATGATGACTCACTACAAATTGAATATAACAAAATGCGCGAGTTAAGCCTTAAAATCATAAACAAAAACAAACGTTTGAAAGCAAAAAATGAAAGTTTATCAACTAAAGGCTAAACTACAAATATTAGAAAAAGGCAAATCATCTAAAGATAAATGTGAAACGTGTTAACAACTCAACCTTAAAATTGAGAAACTTATAGTTACTCAAGAGGCGCTAACCAAACAAAACATAAAACTTGAGAAATTTAACAAGAACACTAATTGCATT
This sequence comes from Glebionis coronaria, assembly GCA_025667525.1. Classification (NCBI taxonomy): domain Eukaryota; kingdom Viridiplantae; phylum Streptophyta; class Magnoliopsida; order Asterales; family Asteraceae; genus Glebionis; species Glebionis coronaria. Next base: position 564,731,930 of record CM046879.1, read on the forward strand.
GATGAAATGCTAATTTTTCAAAGAAATAGAAAAGACAAAACAGGGCTTTGGGTTTGGGAAACAAGATGTACCTTCCAGATCATCTACACCACCAATAAAACGACATGAAAAACACTTCAAAAATATTGTCACAGAGACTCACGGAACCCGTCAGACCCCTTTGCATAGGGGGCCGACAACCTTCAAGGGGTTCGTGGGTCTAGCTGAAGAACAAAAAAAGATCGCGCCAAATTCGTGGTTGTGTCTCAAAAACCTAAACAACTTAATCCGGAAAGGTATAATACAAGTTTTATAAACATAGAAAGAAATACTAGAGCTAGAAACATACAAACTCAACCTAAACCATCTTATCCCAAACACCCATTTCTAGAAAGTAACCAAAATGTACTAGGAAGATATAGTCATTTACTATTCAACTATGACTACCATAACCAATTCTCAATGGGTAATTTGGTCCCTTGGGATGTTTTTGGCAACACTCAAATCGAGATTGCCATGACAAGTATGTTTAACCTAAACGGACCCATGAGACGATGGGAACCAAATGCTTGAATTTCATAATGTGTAGGTATGCTTAAAGGTTGGACTTGAACCACATGAATGGATCAAGGACAACGAATGTTCAAGACACATGACGGGTAATAGAAATCGTTTTAGAATCTACACATCAACGGACAGAGGTAATGTTATTTTTGGTGGCAATGTCAAAAGCAAAATCATCGCCAAAGGTATGATTTCCAGTGACCATATCACCATACATAATTTAGTATTAGTCAACTTTATAGTAACAAATGCAAAGTTCTCTTTGAATAAAACGATATTAAAATCCTAAAAGATGGAATAACAATAGCAAAAGGAATTAGGAAAAATAACATATATGTGATGAAGTTTGATTCATCAAAAGACGCTAAATGTTTGATCACTATAGATGACACCTCTACCCTTGGCATACGCGTCTCGGTCATATCAACATGGGTCTTTTACAATCTTTTGCCAACAAAAGATCTCGTTATAAATCTACCAAAAATAAAATATGCACAACACTTTTGTGACGCGTGTAAAATCAGAATGCAAACACACTCAAGCCATAAGGCCAATAATGTTGTCTCCACGACTAAATGTCTAGAACTCTTACATATGGAATTGTTTGATCCATCCGTGGTGCAAAGTTATGGAGTTAATTTTTATACTTTGGTTATCGTATATGACTACTCAAGATACACTTGGACAAAAATTTTGAAAACTAAAAATGAAGCCTTTGACCATTTTGAGATTCTAAGTAAGAAAATTGAAAATCAATAAAATTGTCAAATTGTGTCAATTCATACGGATCATAGCCGGGAGTTTGATAATGAAGGGCAATTTGGAGCATTTTGTGACACAAAGGGTATCACACAAAATTTCTCGGCTCCTAGAACACCTCAATCAAACGGGGTTGTTGAACGTAAAAATAGAACACTTCAAGAAATGAGTAGAACAATATTAAATGAGTCAAACATGCCTAAAATTTTTTGGTGTCATGCGGTTGATACTTCAACTTATATTTTAAATCGGGTTTTAATTAGACTACTTCTAGATTAAAAACCTTATGAAATTTTAAAAGAAAAAACCGACCATTAGATATTTTAGAGTGTTTAGAAGCAAATGTTTTATTCTTAACACTAAGGATTATCTAAATAAGTTTGACCCAAAGTCGTACGAAGAATTTTTCTTGATTATTCTCAAAATAACAAAGCTTACGTTATCTTAAATAAACAAACCGTGTGTGTCGAGGAGTCGTTGAACATAACATTCGATGAAAGTCCACCTCTTTCTAGAACATTACCTTTGGAAATTTTAAAAGAAAAAAAACACACCTTATGAAATTTTAAAGAATAAAAACCGACCATTAGATATTTTAGAGCGTTAGAAGCAAATGTTTTATTCTTAACACTAAGAATTATCTAACTAAGTTTGACACAAAGTCGTACGAATACGTTTTTCTTGGTTATTCTCAAAATAAAAAAGCTTACATTGTCTTAAATAAACAAACCGTGTGTGTCGAGGAGTCGTTGAACATAACCTTCGATGAAAGTCCACCTCTTTCTAGAACATCACCTTTGGAAATTTTAAAAGAAATAAAACACACCTTATGAAATTTTAAAAGAAAACAACCGACCATTAGATATTTTAGGGTGCTTAGAAGCAAATGTTTTATTCTTAATACTAAGGATTATCTAACTAAGCTTGACCTAAAGTCGTACGAAGGAGTTTTTCTTGGTTATTCTCAAAATAACAAAGCTTACATTGTCTTAAATAAACAAACCGTGTGTGTCGAGGAGTTGTTGAACATAACCTTCGATGAAAGTCCATCTCTTTCTAGAACATTACCTTTGGTAGATGATGATCTAGTTGAAAGCCAAGAAAATAACCACAGGTTAATCTTGAAAAAGACAATGGAAATGTTATTCTTTAGAAAATGTTATTGATAAATTAAATGAACCTAAAAATATTGATGATGCCATTATTGATGAAAGTTGAGTTTTTGCTATGCAAAAAATAATTAAATCAATTTATGATTAATGATGTTTGGTAGTTGGTAACGAGACATAAAAATCAAATGGTAATTGGAACAAAATGGGTCTTTTGAAATAAATTACATGAAAACGGTGTAGTGTCGAGAAACAAAGTTAGGCTTGTTTCCCAATGGTATAACCAACAAGAAGGTATAGATTATGAAGAAACCTATGCTCCGGTTGCTCGGCTTGAGTCCATAAGAATTTTACTTGCTTATGCTTGCGTACACGATTTCAAAATTTATCAAATAGATGTTAAAAGTGAATTTTAAATGGATTTATTAATGAGGAAGTGTATGTTGCACAACCTCTCGGTTTTGAAGACATTAAAAAACCGAATCATGTTTATAAACTCAAAAAGGCTCTTTATGGTCACAAGCAAGCACCCTAGTCATGCTACGACCGACTTAAGTCCTTTTTAATTGAACATATATATTCAATGGGTCAAGCGGACAATACGTTGTTCACTAAGAAAAAGGGGTGACACCTAATAATTGTTCAAATATATGTTGACGATATTGTTTTTGGGTCTACATGTCGAGAACTTTGTGATGAGTTTTCTAAAATCATGCATGACAAATTTGAAATGAGTATGATGGGTGAACTTAAGTTTTCCTTGGGTCTACAAATTAAGGAAATGGAAGACGACATCTTTTTCAACCAATCAAAATATATAAAAGAAATGCTTAAGAAATTTGGACTAGAAGAATCTAAACCAACAAACACTCCAATGTCAACCGAACCAAAGATGATACTAATGACTATGTTGATAGCACCAAATATCGTGGTATGATTGGTAGTTTGCTTTATCTTACAGCTAGTAGGCCGGATATTATGTTTAGTGTTTGTATGTGTGCTCGTCTCCAAGACAACCCAAATGTGTCACATCCTGAAGCAGTAAAGAGAATTTTTAGATATATCAAAGGAACAACTCATCTTGGACTTTGGTATCCTAAAGGCACGAGAATGGAAATCGTTACGATTTGGACAATGCCGGTAACTATGTTGATAGAAAAATTACAAGTGGTGTGTGTACATTTATCGGATGTTTTCTTACCTCATGGTTCTCGAAAAAGCAAACAGCACTTTCCATTTCTACTACCGATGTCGATTATGTGTCGACGGGCAAAGCATGTTAACAAGCATTATGGATGAAACAAGAACCTGTTGACTATGACATCAAGTTAAAAGGTGTAACAATAAAGGAGCCATTGATCTCAACAAAAATCTCGTGTTGTATACAAGAACCAAACACATCGAAATTAGGCGTCACTTTCTATGAGACAACGTCCAAAGAGATAATATCTCCATAGCAAACATATCTTCGGAAGATAAAATAACCGATATTCTAACAAAACATCTTAAGTGTGGGCCATTTAACCTATTGAAACTAGGTTTAGGACTAATGTAAATCTCGTCTTCAGACCAATACATTTTGTCCCCTACAAAACCTCTTAAGTGTGGGCCATTTAACCTATTGAAACTAGGTTTAGGACTAATGGAAATCTGGGGTGTTACTTCAAGGTACCATAGTCACAATAATACAAAATTCCAAAAAGACACTGTATAAAAACTAACGTTATTATTCATTTATTAAAATTAGAGTTGATAAAAACTGTACATACACAAGTTTCCCCAAATATCTAGTTTTATAAATAGAATGATAACTTATTCTAGACACCACCCTTCGCAACACGCCAGTCCTCATTCACCTGAAATATATGCCTTAAAGTCAACACAAAGGTTGAGTGAATTCATAGGTTTAAATAACATTTGAATACCAGTATGACTCTAGGGATACAGTGTTATACACCTAAATTTCAAATTCATCGATTCTTATTGCACTAGCTTATGACCCCGCGACTAGACATTATCCAAAAATCCAACAAATTGCCCTTAGCAGGTAGATTGCCAGACTATCTAGAGTTTAGCAAAATAAAGTATATCTGTTTAGCCTAGGTAGGAACAATTAGCTGCTGACAAGTGCGACTTTCCTATATAGGATATGTCAGTCTCTAATAGTACTATTCATAATATTAGCGCTCATTAAATGATTAGCGGTCCACGATTAAAAAGGCACTTAATGGCAATAAGTAAACATAGTGAATAATCATATAGGCAGCATAAAAAAACACTTGTATTCTAGTTTTAGCATATAACCCCCTCACGAGTTTTCAAATCATTTATAAAATTTCAAAAGTGAGGCTATAAACTCACCTTAGCCTATAGAGCCTTGATTTATTCTGCTCTAACCAACCACAACCTTCTCACTAAATCTGAACTGACACACAATATGTATATATATCAAGTCGTAATCTCTGAGTTCAATATTTTCATATAGTATTTTGTATACATATTCTTTGATTCAATTATTTTGGAGTTATAGTATCATTGTTCGGACCAACGTACTCGGAAGCCATTCTATAAACGTTTGAGGAGCGAGGGCACTTTAAATCGTAAACCCAACCACTCAGTCAGAACACACTCAGTCAGAACGTAATATCAAGTTGAAGCATTTGGAAAAAGTTCCCTACTAACATGACACAATGTATTTTATTACATTTTAGGTTCTTTAGTTTCAATATTGGCAAAATAGCCCTTATAGTTATATTTTTATCATAATTACACTTTTAACCCTTTGAAATATAGTTTTACTATTTACAATTTCAACCTTCAATATTTAACCTTAGGATCTCAAACTTTACAAAATTTATTCTTATATCTTTTAATTTCACAAAAAGACACTTTTGGCCCAAAATGATAAATGGTGTCAAAAATGACAGTTTTAGTCCATTGACTTGTAAAAATCACATAACAAGCTCAAAAATGCTCCAAATGATCTAGGATTTGAAAAAAAAAGTTTGTGAACACATTATAATCCTAATAAAAGCATTTCTTCAGGATTATAGCCTTTGAAAAGGTTTTTTGCTAATTATTTCATGTAAAATACCAAACTAGGGTTTTAAGACATTTTTAGCTTATACCTTTCATTTAAATTGATGAAATGAATTAGTTCTTTTTGGATCATCTTTCTAGCATAATTTTGGCATTATAAGAAGTCTTAGAATTCATTATAACAAGATCAAAGCTTGGTTAACATAGAGATTACCTAGGTGGCTCTAAAATGGCTCCTTATGGCTTTCTATGAATAGAACTTGCTATCAAAGATTAAAGGGCTTCAATAGCTACCTTCTAGACCTGGTTTCTGGTCTTGGGGGATGTCCTAGGACGTATATAGAAGTGTATATGAAGAATGGGTAGGAGATACTTAAGAAACGGGGTGCAAGTATAAGCTTAGTCCATACGCCCCTATTTATACCCATTTCAACCCATAGGATCCAAATTAAGGATTAGGACGTGTAACATAGATAGATTACTGACTAAGGATATCTGGTGAAGCTCTACACAAGTTTATAGACCATAGATTCAATCCAATCTTCACTTGTGGCTCAAAATAGGTCACGACATACTATTGATAAGAATGGTGATGTATAACACCCAAAGAGGTGATTAACCTACTTGTTTGCACTTCTGAAATATCCTAAAACATATAAATATTTGGTTTTGAACTTGGAATGGGAGGGAAAGTGTTTAAAATGAGTTTTGGAGGGAAATTACAAAACCGGGTTTGAAATCTAAGGTTTCTAGGTTATGCTTTATGATTTTGGTGATTAGGGACTTACGAATGTGATTAGTTAATGATTTGTGTTTAATTAGGGTATATACATTGTGTATAAGAGATTTGGTTTCTTGGTTTTAAGTTTAACAAAGGTTTGAGGTGAAAATGGGAAGAAAACTTAGGCGGGTTAGGGTTTCTAATGATTTATGGTTAAGTCTTAGTAAAAGTGATTACCCTTCCTTTAGATACTGATGTAATCTTAATTTAGGTCTTATACATTGTGTGTTAGGTTTTCAAAGAGTTCTTCCACTTGGTTTGATGGTTTAGTTTAAGTAAACATGTCTAAAGAGTAAAACTACCTATTTTGACCTAATTTATAAGTCATGCATTGAAATCTTGTACCTTGTGCTTTAAGATACTTGTACATTGTCTTGTGATAATCTTATAACCTTAATGAAGTGCTATGAGTGTTTTTAAATTGGTCCTAAAAGACTAAGTTATGATTTCATGTAGTTTTCTTAATATAAGGGCTCTAAGATCATCAAGCCTAATGAATTTCTATCTTGGTTAATTAGGGTTTATATCATCATGAATACTTATTTTAAGTCTTATATGATATTTTTATGACTTCTATGGATTTTACATTGTTAGTTTAAGGGTTTGTATGGGTTGATTATATTCTAGGGTTGATTAAGTGCGCTTAGGGTCCTGTGCTTTGCAAACTTGTACTTTGTGCTTTAATAATTTGTAACTTAGTTTGATATAAATGTATGATCATAATATGATACTTAGTTGAGTTTTATATTTATTTTCAAAAGATTAGAATTTGATTTATTATGGAATGAGTTTTATATGATAATCCAGGTTATTAGGTCTTATACTTGTATTAAGCTTTAGATTACTCATACTTAGCGTTTTGCATCAATTACTTCTCTTATATGGTAGTTTAATACTTATACATCTGAGATTCATATTCATACTTTGATAATATGTAGTTATATTGCTTGAAATATTAGTTTACAAGGGATTTCTTTGGCTCTTTAGGGCATCCTTGTTGTATTTGAGTTGTTCTTATTCATTGCTTATACATATGGTTACTTTTAGAACTCAGACTTGATATATACATATTGTTTACAACATATAGGCATATTTTGATGTGGCAATTGTGATAGTAAGATCCATATATTCAACAATTCAATCACATGCCATAGTGAAAATACAAAAATTTCTGAGTAAAATCACCTCTTTATTTATAAACATGGATATTACATTAGTCAAAACTATTGGATGTTATACATTTCCCTTTTGACTAACTTGGAAAAATTATGCTTTAGGATAAAAAAAATGCCGACCGCTTAGATACCTATGACCATAATGACACCTCTACCTACATACCCAACAACCATAGATCCAAACACTTATCTTCTGCACAGAAAGCTTTGTGCAAAGAGTTAGAAAGTCGTACCTTCTAGTTCCACAAAGGGAGTATTCCACCTGTACTTCACAAATAACACCAACATCCTTGAAGTATTCTCTAGGATCAACTTCGATTGCCTTCTAGATATAAATGAGCAAATTTTTCCTGAATTGTTCTAAAATTCTATATGTCCGTAAAACTAACCTTTGATGAAAACCAATTTTTTTTTGTAAACTTTCGGATAAATATGGTATTGACTACTCCTACCCCCTAGACGAATTTGCTAGTATTCTAAGGATGACAAACCAAGGAGCATGCTTCTACTCGGATCTTCACTCACTTACAGCTTTTGAGAAAACAAACATACCTAGGGATGCTAAAATAGGTATAATACTAGACTTGACGACAAGGATCTTGTCAAGGCAACCATTTCAAACGAAGAGTCTATAACCATAGACTATCAAACACAAACAGGGTTATCTACAAAGATCCATATGGAATGGAGGCTAAAGAACTAAAGGACAAGTATTAGAAATGGGAAAAGATTTTAAGGTATGATGTCATGAGCCTAGTGGGAAACAAGGATCATATACATGCATGTAAAAGCTACATGCTTTATAGTTTATAGACCGAGAAACCTTTCAATCTTGCATACTACATAGTGAATAGGATGTCTCATATCCAAAGCCTTGTCACATCCGTATTTCCATATGGAATGCTACTCACTCACCTCTATCACTACATAACACCCATTCCACCGAGCCCTAGTGTCCGAGAGGGAATATATTGTTGGAAATTTAGTGCAATTGTGGGAACGGGTAATACTTGTAAATGGGTTTGGAGGTACGGAGTGTACACCCATTAAGTCCCTTACCTCCCTGGACTCAATATAGTGGTTGTGATATCAGTAGGAAGCTGCTCCTGGTCAGGAAGTTGCTCCTGGTCAGGAAGTTGCTCCTGGTTAGGAAGCTGCTCCTGGTTAGGAAGCTGCTCCTAGTTAGGACGTTGCTCCTGGTGATGCACAAAGTCTTTGTAACCTCTTTGACCAGTTAATGAGGGTTGAATATTGACTTGATGACCAGGTTTATGGTCATGTAACCACTATGCTTTATGAAGGTAATTATGAGATTAATAGGCCGATTAATGCTCTTAATACCTTTGACTAGGAGTTACATTCCTTAAGGAATAGGATCACTATAAATAGTGATCATATTTTGCATGATGAAATATACGAAAACAAGAAACACTTACACGCACAGAGTTCTTGATTTGTGCCTAAAACAAGAACTAACTCTTGGTTTTATCCCAAGGAGGTATTCGTGTTAACCCAGGCATAGGGTCGAATAATCTTCTTTGGAAAGTGGTTACACGACTTCAAGAGATATCCGGTAACCATTCATTGGTACGTAGTTAGGCTATTGATTATCTTCACCCTGTTGGAACGAAGTAAACCCCAACAATCAAAGAAGATTATTTTGTGATAATCAATGGCGACGGTAATGAAGCATATGGTGGCTAACTTCTCTAAACTGGACAAGTTTGAAGGGGTTGATTTTAGGAGATGGCAGAAGAAGATGCAATTTCTTCTTTCTACCATGAACGTGGTGTACGTGCTGACCACTCCCATTCCTGATGGTGGTGATGATGCTACTTTGGAGGAACTAAGGAAAAGGAGCAAATGGGAGAATGATGATTATGTGTGTCGCGGCATAATTCTCAATGGTATGTCTGATTCTTTATTTGATATTTACCAAAATGTTGAATCTGCTAAAGAACTATGGGATTCCTTGGAAGCCATATATATGGCTGAGGATGCATCAAGTAAGAAGTTCCTTGTGAGTGATTTTACAAATTACAAAATGACTGATTCAAGACCAGTCATGGAACAATACAATGAACTTCTTGGAATACTTGGCAGATTTACACAACATAAAATGAACATGGATGAGACCATTCAGGTCTCGTGTGTCATTGACAAACTACCTCCTTCTTGGAAATATTTCAAGCACACCTTGAAACATAAGAAGGAGGAATTAACTCTTGTTGAGTTGGGCAGTCATTTGCGCATTGAGGAATCCCTCAGGGTGCATGAAAGTGATAAGCCAAAGAGCAACAATGTTGCTGGTTCATCTGTTGTCAATATGGTGGAGCATAACAACTCCACCAGGTACAATGACAACAAGGGCAAACGTAAGCATCAGGATAACACCAAAGCTAATCCTAACAAGAAGTCATCAGTGGCTTGTTGGAAGTGTGGGAAACCTGGACACTTCAAAAGGGATTGCAAAGGTGTTAGCATTGGCAACCAAGCTAATGGATTAGGCACAAAAGGTCAGAATATGTTTAATGAATCTCTCCAGATTTATTATGTTACATATGTATCTGAAGCTTACTTTGTGCAGGATGATGATGTTGCGTGGTGGATTGACTCTGGAGCAACAGTACATGTGTGTAAAGATAGATGCTGGTTCAAGACTTATGAGTCAATGAATGATGGATCTATTCTTCACATGGGAAATAATTCAACAGCCCTAGTGCATGGACGTGGTTGGTGTAGATCTTAAATTTAGTTCTGGAAAGATTGTTTCTTTGTTTAATGTTTTGCATGTTCCTAATATTAGGAAGAACTTGGTTTCTAGTAGTGTTTTGAATAATTGTGGTTATAAACAAGTGACTGAATCTAATAAATTTGTTTTATCAAAACATGGTGTGTTTATTGGTTTTGGCTATTTGAGTAATCAAATGTTCAGGCTTAATATTGATTCTAGTATAAATGTTGATTCTGTCCTGATGACTACCACTAAACTGAATGATTCATCACTATGACATGCTAGACTAGGCCATGTCCACTATAAGAGGATGCAAGATATGTCTAAGGATGGGTTAATTCCAGCTTTTGACATGGACACTGATAAGTGTCAGACTTGTATGCTGAACAAAATTACTAAGAAACCATTTCAGGATGTAAAACGTGAAACTACAGTTTTGGAGCTAATCCATAGTGACCTATGTGATTTGCATGCTACTCCCTCATTCGGGAATAAGAAATACTTGGTAACATTTATTGATGATGCTTCTAGGTTTTGCTATGTTTATTTGTTACATACTAAGGATGAAGCATTAGCTAAATTTAAAGTATTTAAAACTGAAGTTGAATTACAACAAGGAGTCCAAATCAAAAGATTTAGGACTGATAGGTGAGGTGAGTACATGGATACTTTGTACTTTGAGTCTGTTGGAATCATCCATGAGACAACTCCTCCCTATACTCCACAACAAAATGGTATATCTGAAAGAAAAAATAGAGTATTAAAAGAGATGGTTAACTCCATGTTGTCCTACTCAGGACTAAGTCAAGGGTTTTGGGGAGAAGCTATGTTAACAGCTTGCTATTTATTAAATAGGGTTCCTAATAAAAGGAACAGGATTACCCCTTATGAACTCTGGACTAAAAGGAAACCAAACTTGAACTACCTCAAAGTTTGGGGTTGTAGGGCTGTTGTAAGACTCCCTGATCCAAAGGTGAAAACCTTGGGTGAAAGAGGCATTAAATGCATCTTTGTTGGATATGCTGAGCATTCCAAGGCTTATAGGTTCTATGTTATTGAACCTAATGATTCAGTTTCAATAAACTCAATCATTGAATCAAGGGATGCTAACTTTGATGAGACTAGGTTCTCATCAGTCCCTAGACCAAGCCTTAGGACTCCTACTAGAGCTGAAGACATTGGTGTTTCAGTAGAACCTGAAAGGGTCACTGATGAGGTTGTGGTTCAGCAACCTGAGCCTAAGCTTAGAAGAAGCACAAGGCATAGGACTCCAAGGAATTTTGGGCCTGAGTTTCAACTATACTTGGTTGAAGGAACAAGGGATGAGGTCTCTGACCAGTACTACTATTGCTTTAATGTTGAGGATGATCCCAAAACATTTGATGAAGCAATGAAGTCCCAGGATGTTGCTTTCTGGAAAGAAGCAATCAATGATGAGATAGATTCCATCATGGGCAACAACACTTGGGTGTTGGTTGATCTACCTCCAAGTTGCAATCCACTTGGATGCAAATGGATCTTTAAAAGAAAGATGAAGGTAGATGGAACTATTGAAAAGTTCAAGGCAAGGTTAGTCATTCAAGGCTTTAGACAAAAGTCAGGAATAGATTACTTTGATACTTATGCTCCTGTAGCACGCATAAGTACCATAAGAATGTTGATTGCCTTGGCAAGCATTCACAATCTGATTATTCATCAGATGGATGTGAAGACAGCATTCTTGAATGGTGATTTAGATGAGGAGGTTTATATGAACCAACCTCAAGGTTTCATCATGCCTGGTCATGAAGGTAAGGTGTGTAAACTGATTAAGTCCTTATATGGACTCAAACAGGCACCTAAGCAATGGCATCAAAAGTTTGATGAAGTGGTTTTGTCTAATGGTTATTTACTTAACCAAGCTGACAAATGTGTATATAGCAAATTTGATGAATCTAGTAAAGGAGTCATCATTTGCCTATATGTTGATGACATGTTAATCTTTGGTACTGACCAAGTTCAGGTTGATTTAACCAAAGAGTTTTTGTCATCAAGGTTCTCTATGAAAGACATGGGGAAGGCTGATGTTATCCTTGACATAAGGATTAAACATGAAAGTGATGGTATTGTAATTTCTTAGTCTCATTATATTGAGAAGGTCTTGAAGAAATTCAATCACTTTGATTGTACTCCAGTGAGTACACCTATGGATACAAGTGAGAAACTAATGCCTAACAATGGTCAGGCTGTCTCCCAGCTTGAGTATTCTAGGGTGATTGGTTGCTTGATGTATGCCATGACTAGTACTAGGCCTGATATTGCTTTTGCAGTGGGTAAACTGAGTAGGTACACTAGTAATCCTAGTACTCAGCATTGGCAAGCAATTCAGAGGGTACTAAAGTATTTGAAAGGAACAATGGATTATTGTTTGTCATATACTGGATATCCTTCAGTGTTGGAAGGTTACACTGATGCAAGTTGGATCAGCAATACTGAGGATAATTCATCCACAAGTGGTTGGGTATTCCTTCTTGGTGGTGGTGCAATTTCTTGGGCATCCAAGAAGCAAACTTGCATTACTGGTTCAACAATGGAATCTGAATTTGTGGCTCTAGCAGCTGCTGGTAAAGAGGCTGAATGGTTGAGAAACTTGCTTCTTGAGATTCCATTGTGGGTCAAACCTATGGCACCCATATCTATCCGTTGTGATAGTGAAGCTACATTGGCTAAGGCTTATAGCCAAATGTACAATGGTAAGTCTAGACACTTAGGTGTTAGACATAGCATGATTCGTGAGCTAATCATGAATGGGGTGATATCAATAGAGTTTGTGAGGTCTCAACAAAACTTAGCTGATCACTTGACGAAGGGATTGGCTAGAGACTTGGTTATAAAGTCTGCTAAAGGGATGGGTTTAAAGTCCAAACTAGTCACTGAATGCTAGGACACCCAACTCCCTCCTGAGGAAACTTGGGAGCTGAGTTCAATGTGGAAAGCTGAACATTCAGGGGACCGAAGCACATGTATATCATCCCAAGGATGTGCTTGTACATGCTGAAAGGAGGATGAAGTTATAAACTTCTTAATGGTTAATTTCTTTGAAAAAGTGCTTAAGCAGGAGCATGAACTAAAGAGGAACCACCTATGTAAATGTTGAGGTTTCGCCGCCTCAAGGAGCATAGACTTTGGCTCTTACAACATTTATGAATTGGATATGGACACATGGCTTGTATGGTGTCAGGAGCGTTTTAAGTGTTTGAAAACTTGGGTGTATGTTATCTTCAGGTGTTCAAAGTAGTTGAAGGGTTCAATTCTTAGAACACCCTGATTCTCGAATATTTGGAGTGATGTACTAAGATGGAAATTCAATCCTCAGGACATTTTCATTTATGCACTGGTTTTGCTAAAGTTGATTTTCATGCAAAAAGGAATTGTACTAAATTGGGGAGGATTGTTGGAAATTTAGTGCAATTGTGGGAACAGGTAATACTTGTAAATGGGTTTGGAGGTACGGAGTGTACACCCATTAAATCCCTTACCTCCCTGGACTCAATATAGTTGTTGTGATATCAGTAGGAAGCTGCTCCTGGTCAGGAAGTTGCTCCTGGTTAGGAAGCTGCTCCTGGTTAGGAAGCTGCTCCTGGTTAGGAAGCTGCTCCTAGTTAGGACGTTGCTCCTGGTGATGCACAAAGTCTTTGTAACCTCTTTGACCAGTTAATGAGGGTTGAATATTGACTTGATGACCAGGTTTATGGTCATGTAACCACTATGCTTTATGAAGGTAATTATGAGATTAATAGGCCGATTAATGCTCTTAATACCTTTGACTAGGAGTTACATTCCTTAAGGAATAGGATCACTATAAATAGTGATCATATTTTGCATGATGAAATATACGAAAACAGAAAACACTTACACGCACAGAGTTCTTGATTTGTGCCTAAAACAAGAACTAACTCTTGGTTTTATCCCAAGGAGGTATTCGTGTTAACCCAGGCATAGGGTCGAATAATCTTCTTTGGAAAGTGATTACACGACTTCAAGAGATATTCGGTAACCATTCATTGGTACGTAGTTAGGCTATTGATTATCTTCGCCCTGTTGGAACGAAGTAAACCCCAACATATATCACCTTGTTGATAGAGTCATGACTTCCATTAGTGATGAAAAGTGACAAGAATTATGACAAACCATCCCTGGGGTAAAGATGAAATACCTCAACAACCTTCTAGCTCATCGTCTTCGGCTAGTGAAGACGATGGTCTTCCTAGTTCTAGGCTATCACCTCTAAAATACCTTAGTCAACTACTCGAAAATTCGAATGCCTCCGTGGAGTTCAAGCAAACAAAAAGTATGTGCAAATGCCTTGGAAGGTTTCTCACCAAGATGGACAAAAAGAAGAAGTGAAGAACGATAGTTTGAATGGGTAACAATGAACATTTTCTCACGGTTTTAAGACAATAGTGATTGTAAACACTTAGAAGATGTACTTTAATTGTTAATTTGATTATTTGATTGTTAATTTTCTTTTGAAAGGTAGTTTGAAGTTTAGAATTTAGATTACTAAATATTTAATTTGAATTTTCTTTAATATATATTTGTTTTATATATTTTTATTGATGTATCCATGCCGTTCTCGTATCTTGATTTTTTTTTCCGTTTCCCGTTCTCGTATCGTTCCCGTATCCCCGTGCCGTTCCCGTTTCGGTGCTACATTGATGTGTATGTCTTGATTCTTGAAGGTTTAGAAATAGCCGGGTTATAATCTTTGACCGATTTTCAAACCAAGATCTTTCACATCTTCCTAAAAAATGGGTTTAGGCTTGTCAACCACAGGGGCACCACGTTATAAAATGACAAGTTGACAACTGATATACCAGCTTATCAGGCAAGCTTATTGAACTAGTTAGATGTACTCTAAATAATAAACCGGACTAATAGTGTCTCTGGGTAGCCGAACACTCATTTAGCCACTACTATGATACTACTCCTAATACAAAGTCCTAGAAAAACAAGTTGAGGGTTACATTATTTTACATCTAATATACACACTGATTAAAGAAGTTACCACCTGATTTAGTCCGGTGATAATCATTTTTGCTGCGATGCCTTTCCACATAGTCGCTTAGTTGGCCTTCCACGTGGCCTCTTTCCCACCTCGAAACAACTATCCACGGCTTCCACGTCACCTCTATGTCCATGCGTCTCCCACCCCTTTTTCCTCTTTACATTTTCTGTCGCCTGTGACGCTGCTGGCCACCCTCTCTTCCTCTTCACAACATCCGTCACCGTATTCTTAACATTTTCTGCCATCGTAATTTTGGCTGGCCGCCCCCTCTTCCTCTTCACAACTTTGGCTGGCCGCCCCCTCTTCCTCTTCACAACTTTGGCTGGTGACGACAACCTAGTCTGAGTTTTAGATTTGGTGACTTTGGCTAGACAAATTTTATCTTCGCTTGTAATGTACTTAAATACACACTCATCACCTTCCGACATACTGTTACTTCGCATGAAAGCTGGCCATCCCATTGACAAGCAGTGATGAGTCGAGTTATTTTGTTGGTAGGACTGCAGGGCCATTAGCCTCTCATTTCCGTCAAGACTTTTAATTATTATGTTCTCCTTGCCATCTATTCCGGACAACCCCACAAAAGCTGATGGCAGCCGCTAATACCAAAATGAAAAAACATAAGAATGATTTAGAGGTGCTCCTTGTTTGTCACTTCCAATATCATACGAGTACTATTTTTACTTTTATAATCAACGGTTTTAACAAAGCAGATGTAACTAGTTTTACTTTTATAATTGGATAAAAACTATTTTCAAGTTATTTAAGCAAATATAAGTATGCAATATAGCCTTACGACTTACGAGTGCAATCAAATATGTTCTAATCTTAAGAAAAATATAACGCGGTCATAGATCTTACCAGCATTGACTTGTGGATTGTAGTAATTGTCACTTCAAAGAAAGGATCACCACCATCGACACCATCAGCAAGTTCAACATTTTTATCTGCATCCTTATAACTATCAACTTCCACATCATCGTCGTCAACTTCAGTTGGCTGAGCTTTGGTGATTTTTGCTAGACATAGTCTATCTTCACTTGTAATAAATTTAAATAAACATCTATCGCCTACCGATATGTTAGTACTTCGCATGAAATCCAGCCATCCTTTCCTCAGAAAGTAACGTTTCGCCGGGTAATGATAATCTGATGCATATCGCACTTGCAGTTCCTTCTCATATCCATCAAGACTTTTTAACATTATGGTTTTTTTGGTATCTATTCCAGTCGACCGCACAAAGTCTACCGGCATGCGCTAATACAACGGAAACAAATAAATTAAGTTGAAGGTGTTTCGCGTAACCTTGTTATTAAAGCTGATTATTCAATTATTTTAAATATCAATACATGCCAAAAATAAAAATAAAGTTAAAGGTGTTTCGGGTTTTGTTATTAAAGCTGCTTACTCGCTTATTTTACACGTAATTCTACACTTTATAGCATAGTCACACGAAACGCGGTACGCTTCGGTACGGAAACGAGAAACGGGTACGCGGTACGCGGGTCCTTAAAATTGGGTACGTAGGGGGTAGGCTCATTCCGGTACGCTCCGGTTCGCTTCGGTTCGATGTACCATATAATTTGGTACGATGTACCCAATTTGATACGACGTACCATATTAATAATATATTTCTAAATTAGCGTAAATATAAACCAAATATCTAGATAATATATCAATACCCAAAAGATTGTGCTTGAACATTCTTTCCAAAAGATTTTGTCTCAGCATACATGTTCATGTGAGATGGTTTTAATTCTGAAAAACATACCAAAAGATCAGAATGTTACACATATCAGACAATACATACTACATCAGATACTAACGATAAAGAACAATGCCAAGCAGTTTAGTTTAAGTTTTGCTAAAAGCAACTTTAATTAAATAATTGTACTTTGGGAGTGTAATAAATATGTGTAATATTTTAAGGTTTGTTTAAGTTTGTAGATAAATGTATCTGCTGAATTTAATACGTCGTACCCTCTCACTTCGGTACGTCGTACCGATCCGTTCCGGTACGTCGTACCGGTCCATTCCGGTACGGCGATCCTATACACTTCGGTACGCTGATTGACAATGTTTGGGGACGCCGAATATAGCGACTCAGATCGCGTTTCCGAGCGATCTGAGTCGCGATCGTACCGCGTTTGGGTACGAACGATTCGAAACGCGAAACGCGGCCGAGTCAGCGTTTCCTGTGACTATGCTTTATAATCAAATTGCTACCTACTTAATTCTACACTTTATAACATATTAACATCTTTAATTTTTCTAATCCCAAACAACCCTAAAGCAAACCACTATATTCATTAGGGCAACTTTAGGGGCGTTTTCCTTGTTAAAGCTGCTAATTTGATGATGTCTTGTAGAGTAACCAATTTTAAAACCGTGTATCGTTAAAAACTGTTATATGTTAATGAAACTTTCAGCAATTCTAAATTCATAATAATTCCAAGTTAAAGCTTCTTAATAGTAAAGCTAAATTGATAATAAGTGAGGTTGAATAATTCCGACAATAAATCTTACCACGAAACGGTTTTTAAAGCTGTGTTGAGTAATAGTCGCCACAAAGAAAGGATCATCGTCATCAACAAGATCAGCCTCTCCATCTTCATCCTTATCATTATTATCCTCTGTGTCCTTATCACCCAAACTATCATCATCTTCCGCATCCTCAGCATCAACTTCCGTCTCTGTAGCTACGGCGACTGGAGTCGACAACCTTGCCTGAGCTTTTCTCTTGGTCACTTTGACTAGACACATTTTATCTTCACTTCTAATGTACTTAAATACACATTCATCACCTAGTGATATATTATTACTTCGCCTGAAAGCCGGCCACCCGATTGAAAAGTGGTACCGTATCAAGTGGGAGTGTTTGTACGTCCGTATGGCCATTTGCCTCTCATTTCCATCCAGACTTTTTATTATTATGTTTTCCTTGGTATCTAGTTTGGCCAACACTACAAAATCTGGCCGGAGCAACTAATTATATCAACATGCAACCAAAAAATGGATTAGAGGTGTTACATGTTTGTAGTTATACAACTAGTTTATAACATATAGGCAACTCCCCCACCCCAGGGCGTCTCGTGAAATTTGTGCCATAATTCGAAAATACGCCCCTCGACCCGAAAATTGAAATATCCTTATACTTGTAATAAGTTTGATCACATCTAATAAGATGAAATTGCAACTTCCGAATCATATTCTAATTTAGGTGCACCTTTTCCTATATTTTTTTATGTGTAACTGTAAAAGAGCATTACTAAAACATTAATTTAAAATCATGGATATAAGCTGAAAATATAGTTCGGTAATTAAAATTGGGTCTACAATACAAATAGAAGTGTGAGGGCCCCATGGCTTTGGATTGGCTTCTCCAATAAAACGCAACTAGAAGCTAATTCCTTTTTTTCTTTTCATGAACCATTTTTAGTTATTTTACCGATATCTAACTGTTTTAAATAAGCATGCAATAAACCATTTTAAGTGAAATAAAAAAAAACACGCTTTGTAGGCTAAATCTTACCAGTATAAATTTGTGGCTAATAGTCACCACAAAAAAAGGATCTGCATCGTCAACACGTTCAACATCTTCATTCTCATCTTTAGCATCATCATCAGTGGGAGGGAGGGGACTTGTTGGAGTTCTTTTCTTGTTGACTTTTGATACACATAATTTATCGTCACTTGTAATGAGCTTAAATAGACATTTATCACCTACCAATAGAGCATTATTTCTCCGAAACGCCGGCCACCCCTTTGCCACGTAGTATCGTTTCGACTCACCCGCTTTATAAGATTGCACGGGCATTTCCTTCTCATATCCATCAAGACCCAATAAAGTTAAGGTTTTTTTGGTGTCTATTCCAGCCAACCGCACGAAGTCTACCGGCATGCACTAGTACATGCAAACAAAATTAAAATTAAATTGATGGTGTTTCACGTTTGTTATTAAAGCCACTTGCTTATTGCTTAATATAGTCAAATTGCTACCTAATTATTTCTCAACTATATACACTATGTATAATGTCTAATCCCAAACACTCCCTAAAGAAAATTATATTAAGCGTTGTAGTTATCTTAGGGGTATTTGCTTAAGCTGCTAAAGCTTATTCTGTAAAAGAACCAATGTTAGAACCAAGTATCATTAGAAAACTTTTGGAAATTTTAAGTTCACAGTATTTATGGTTATTTATGCGTTGAAAGTAAAAAGCATGCAATAAACTCTTTTATAGTACAGCTAAAAATCAGAATAGGTGAGACTGAATCACGAGACTACAAATCTTACCAGCTCACGCTTGTAGGAAATAGTCTTCACAAAGAAAGGATCTCCGTCATCAACAATTTCAACGTCTTCATCATAGTCCTCATCCTTATCATTATCATCCTCTACGTCCACGTCCTTCCCATCCACACCATCATCGGCGTCAACTTCCGTCTCTGGAGCTACGGCGGGAGGCGACGACCTTGCCCGAGTTTTTCTCTTAGTGACATTGACTAGGCACAATTTATCTTCACCTCTAATGTACTTAAATACACATTTATCGCCTTCTGATATATTATTACTTCGCCTGAAAGCCGGCCACCCTATCGAAAAGTTGTACTGTATCAACCAGCGGTTTTGTTTGTATGACTGTATGGCCATTTGCCTCTCAACACCATCAAGACTTTTTATTGTTATGTTTTCCTTGGTATCTATTTTGGCCAATGCTACAAACTCTGATGGAAGCCGCTAAATATATCAATATGCAAAAAAGAATGAATTAGAGGTGTTCCCTGTTTGCAGTTATTACTCATTTGATAATATATACAGTAAGAAATAGGCAAGCCGGTACTGTTTTATTTCAATACTATATAGACACTTGAGCCAAACTAGCAAGGTTGGATCAGTTGGAGACAGAGGTCAAAGGTTCGATCCTTACTCCTTGTAAGGCCGGAGGTCCTTTTCTACCTTTGCTAGTACCGGACCTTTGGTAGGGGTATGACTGTCTACGTCTCAACCTCCCCCAAACACCGTCCTAGACGGTATTGGGACCCATAACCTGTGGAAGACGGTATGGGGTGTTACCTTTTTTTAGACACTTGAGCCAAATTCCCACTCCCCCCTCCTAAAGAAAACTTAGATTTTGGCTGTTCTTTAGTTTTCACAGCATCTTATTTTTACTACGCTTTTTTTTGAAGTCAATTTTAAAACCAATTCAAAACTGTTTATTGTTTTTAAATAAAAACAACAGTTCAAGAATATCTATGTGTTTTAGTTATGCTTTTGATAGAGAATCACATGAAACACCTTTTTAGTAATTTTGAGTGTAGAATATCTATCTGTTTTAAATAAAAATGCAATAACCCTTTCTAGTTAAATCCAGTACACACTCTTTGTAGGCTAAATCTTACGACCATAAATTTGTGGCTAATAAAGGAAGAATCCTCATTTGTGCCTTGTTCATAGGCCAGTTTAAGAAAGCAGATATAATCCAGTACACACTCTTTTGGGGCTACTCTCAAAGACAGGACAGTCTTTGTTTTGAGAGTATATAGTTGTCTGTTAGATTCTTTGGAAAGAAATAGTGAGATCACAGATCTTACCAGCGTTGCCTTGTTCATTGTAGTAATAGTCACCACAAAGGAAGGATCCTCATAATCCACATCAACTTCCTCATCAACATCAACTTCCTTCACCACAGCTTTAACGATTTTTGCTAGACACATTTTATCTTCACTTGTAATGAACTTAAACACACATTTATCACCTTGTGATATATTATTACTTCGCATGAAGGCAGCCCATCCCTTTGACAAGTGGTAACGAGTCGTGAGGTTTCGTTTGTCATTCCCTACAGCCATTTTATGCTCCTTTCCGTCACGGCTTACCATTATTATGTTCTTCTTGGTAACTATCCCGGCCAACATGACAAACGCGATCGGCAGGTTCTAATAATGTAAACATGAAAAAAAAAAACGAATTAGTGGTTTTCCGTGTTTGTCATAATTACTTCCATGGTAATTTAATAAGATATAGGCAAGTTGGTATCTTTGTATTTTATTAGTACTATATAGACACTTTAGAGTAAGCCAAATCCAAATCCCAAACACCCTCCTAATGCAAACTATTCGAGTAGGCCAGTGTTCTTTAGTTTTTTATACTGTTTATTTGTTTGATGTTTCTTTCTTCAAACCGATTTAGTAACCAAGTATTAGTCATTTAGTCAAAACAGTTGAATTGCTTCTAAAACAAAATCAACACTCTAAGTAAGCACAATGAACCAGTTCATTTTTGCTGATCAAGAATCAAATAAAAATCAACGATAAAGGGCTTTAGTCAAATGGTTGTGGATTAATTCAAGTCCTGCTTAGGACATGTGACATAGATTTGTTTTATATATACCGTGAGTTAGTTGCCCTTCCAAAAAAGTCAAACAGAAATCAACAGTCTTTGTCGGATTGCACGGGCATTTGTTTCTCGTATCCATTATCATTTCTTAAAGATGTGGTTTCTCTGTTATCTATTCCCGCCAATGCTACAAAATCTGGCGAGAACCGCTAAAATTACCAACAACCGAACAAATAAAGTTGAATTAGAGGTGTGTTTCGTGTTGGTTATTGAAACTGTTTATACAATTATTTTATAAGGAAGTAACTCTATGTATGGGCGTCTGAGTTTATGTTATAGGAGTATGTTTTGTATTTTTTTAATTGGAAGATGAGAAGAAGAGAAGTGATAAGGTTACTTTTGTCCACTTGGAACACTTCAAAGCCCACATCTAAATCCACTCCTACTAGAGTGAGTTAAAAAAACACAGTTTTTGATGTAT
Organism: Glebionis coronaria; assembly: GCA_025667525.1. NCBI lineage: Eukaryota > Viridiplantae > Streptophyta > Magnoliopsida > Asterales > Asteraceae > Glebionis > Glebionis coronaria. The sequence goes on from CM046879.1 coordinate 564,753,935, forward strand.
TCGTAATTAAAAACCTTTGTCATTTTATGAACCAAACATGATAGAGGAGTGGTTTTAAAATACAAAACCATCCAAAACCTTCAAATATTTGCCAACCAAACAGCCCCCAAGTGTTTGTTGATTCTGACTGGGCTAAGTGTAAGGCTACAAGAAGGTCTGTAACTGGATATATATATTCTGTGTTTTTTGGACAGTACTTGTGAAATATATGTTCCTATACATTGTGATAGATTGGTTTTCATTATTCTCACGCACAGTTTCACACAGTTGTTGGTGTTCTTGTTTTTTGGGTTGTAATCGTTCAGTATTGATCTCAACCTTTGAGATCTTTTGTTTCTTTCAGTTGTATTCGTATGATCACAAACCTTAGTTATAACATTTGAAGTTATAGCTAGAGGCAGTTTTAATAAAAGAAAAGGGGGGGTTGGTTGTTAATCTTGATCTTTGTATACTTTTCCACAACTATATTGCTAATAAACACATGTAACCAGTTTTACGGTTTTACCTATTTGGCTACACTAAAGAATAAAAAAATTCAATAGCTTTGCACACCATGCAATTAATCAACCCTTATAAAGCAACTTTTTTAGGCTAACATTCAAAATAATATGCTTACCAACTTTGATTTGTTGGCGTTTGAGATAGTCAGTATGAAGGAAGGATCTCCATCAACATCATAATCATCTTCCTTGCTATCATTAACATCATCGTCATCAACAAGCTTAGCATCTTCACCCTTTCCATCCTTATCGTCCATATCATCGTTACCAACTTTTGTAGGCACCAGCGTTGCCCGAGTTATGTTCTTGGTGATTTTTTCTAGACACATTTTATCTTCACTTTTAATATACTTAAGTACACATTCATCACCATCAGATATATTATTACTTCGCTTGAAAGCCGTCCATCCCACTGAAAAGCAGTACCGTGTTAACCATTTTAATTTGTAAGACTTTAGGGCGATTTGTGTCTCCTTTCCGTCAAGACTTTTTATTATTATGTTTTCCTTGGTACCTATTCTGGACAACGCCACAAAATCTCTTGGCAGCAGCTAATGTCAACATGCAAAAAAGACAAAATTGAATAAGAGGTTGTCCTTGTGTGTTATCACTACTTGTATGGTTATAGGGCGGAGGTCCTTTTCTATCTTTGGTAAAACCGGAAGCAACCTCTCTACCTGAGGTAGAGGTAGGGTTGTCTACGTCTCAACCTCCCCCATACACTTCGGAAGACTGTATTGACCCATAACCCGTGGAAAACGGTATTAGGAGTTGCTTTATATGGTTATTTTGTTATAAATAAGGCAAGTTAGAACCATTCTTTTTAATACGAATAAGACGCTCTAGACTAACCAAATTCCAATCACCCCCTAAGCTAATGCCCCTAAGCTAATGCCCCTAAGCTAATGGTTTATTATTTTAAAGATGCTTAGAAAACGATTTCATAAAACAAAGAATGATTCAAAATTGTTTTACAGTTAACAGTTTAAATAAGCAATGTAATCAGGATTGCATATATTTCTAACAAAGAATCAGATAAATCTGATATTCTACAGGGTAAGGCTATAATCTCTACAAAAATTAAATTTGATCGTGAATCTTACCAGCATTGACTTTTGGGATGGACTAATAGTCGCCACAAAGAAAGGATCCGTCTCATCAACAAGTGTGACATTGTCATCCTCCACAGAAGCTTTCGAGATTTTTACTAGACACATTTTATCTTCACTTGTAAGGTACTTAAATACACATGTATCACCTTGTGATATATTATTACTGCACATGAAGGCATTCCACCTGTACAAGTGGTAATGTGTCGAGAACTTTTGTTTGTGCTTCCGTACATCCATTTGACACTCTTTTCCGTCAAGGCTTATCATTACTATGTTTTCCTTGGTATCTATTCCAGCCAACCCCACAAAATCGACCGGCAGGTACTAATAATATCAACATGCAAAAAAAGAATTAGTGGCGTTCCGTGTTTTTTCATTATTACTTACACATTAATTTTATAGATATAGGCAAGTTGGTACCTTCGTTTCTTATTACAATATAGACACTTGAGAATAAGCCAAATCCAAATCCCAAACACCCTTCATCCCTTCTAAAGCAAACTATTCAATTAGGGGCGTTTTTTGGTTTTTTAAGCTGCATATTTGTTTATTTGTTTTTCCTTCAGATCGAATTTGAAACCAAGTACAAGTCAAAACAGTTTAATTGCTTTTAAAACAAGATTACATAATAACATGTTTTATGTAACTAAAAGTGTTTCATGTCTAGCTGTTAAAAAGAAGCATGTAATGAACCCTTTTGAGTGCAATAAAAACGTCTTTGTAGGCTAATATCTTACCAGCCTAGAATTCTGGCTTGCGGTAATAGTTACCACAAAGAAAGGATCTACATCATCAACAGGTCCAACATCTTCATTCTCGTCCTTATCATCATCATCATTAACTTCAGTCGCTAGAGCTTCGGCGCCTGGCCATGGCTTGGTGATTCTTGCTAGACACAGTTTATCTTCACTTGTGATAAATTTAAACACACATTTATCTCCTTCTGATATGTTAGTACCTTGCATGAAATCCTTCCACCCCTTCAGCAGAAAGTACCGTTTTGCATGATAACCGTATTGTGTATCAAACTGCACAGGGATTTCCATCTCTTTTCCATCAAGACTTCTTACCCTTAAGGTTCTTTTGCTATCTATTCCAGCCGACCGCACAAAGTCTGCCGGCATGCGCTAATACATCCAATGAAAGTTTGTCAGTTTGATATTAAAGCTGCTTATTATTTCCTTATTTTACATGTAATATTAAGTTTAATCAAATTGCTACCTACTTATTTCTACACTATCTAAACTCTTAAAGATCTTCAATCCTAAACATCTCTAAAGCAAACTGTCTTCTTTAAAAGAACCAAATTTAAAACCAATTGTATCTTTAAAAACTGCTTATTTGCTAATGCATAACTTTCAGCATGTTTAAGTTCATAATAATTTATGTTTACTTACCTATCTTAATGTAAATAAGCATGCTATAAAAATTTGAAGTGCAATCCATAACAAAATTTCTAGTAAAGCTAAGATCGAAGTAGGTGAACTTGAATAACGTTGACTGTAAATTTTACCAGCACACGGTTGTGGGTTGGAGTAATTGTCACCAAAAAGAAAGGATCATCTTCATCAACAAGTTCAACATCTTCATCCTCATCCTTATCATTATCATCTTTCGCGTCCTTATACTCCATACCATCATCATCTTCCACATCGTCAGCATCTACTCCCGTTAGTGGAGCTTCTATGGCTGATGGGAGGGGCCTTGCTGGAGTTTTTTTCTTGGTGACTTTTGCTAGACATATCTTATCTTCACTTGCGATGAACTTAAATACACATTTATCACCTTCCGATATACCATTATTTCGCTGGAATTCCCTCCACCCTGTGGCCACGTAGTAACTCGACGACTTGCTCTTTTTATCGGATTGCACGGTCATTTCCTTCTCGTATCCGTCATCATTTTTTAAGGTTATAGTTTCTCTGGTATCTATTCTGGCCAATGCTATAAAATCCGGCGAGAACCGCTAATAGTACCAACAAACAAACAAACAAAGAAAGTTGAATTAGATGTGTGTTTCTTGTTCATTAATGAAGTTGTTTATATAGTTACTTTATAGTAAGAAATATGCACCTAAATATATTCAAGTTGGTAACTAACTATTTGTATACTACTTCGTATTATATATATAAGGTATAAACTAATACTTACTATAGTCAAATTAGAGGTTTTTCCTTAAGTTCTGAGAGCAACTAATTTCATTAACGTTTTTGGAGGGTAGTGACTTCATGTATCATATAGATCTCTTGTATTATTAGTTTTCAATAGTTTATTTAACCCATGTGAAGACTAATATCCTTTTGTCAATGATTTATTTAACCCAACTAGTGTTTTGGACAATTAGTGTTTTGGGTCAGTACCCTAATATAATGTGGATACTAGTCAAGGTTGGAGACCATATAATTAAGCCCATTTAAAAATGGGTTATTTTGAAGTTATAATCATACACAATTTTTTATTCTTAAAAAATGAAAAGAGTATTTTGTCATATAGGTGCAAGTGTGCAAGTGACCCAACTGTTCCACTGCTAATATACTAAAAATACATAAACTTAAATCATCTCATTTAAAATCGTTCCATCATTCCCTCTAAAATTTTTACACACTTCACTGTTCCACGTCGCCGCCTCCCGCCGTCGACTACTTTCATCAACGTTCAAATCGTTAGTTTGCCCTAATTTAAGTGATTTTATTCGTAATTGTTTTGGAATTATGTAATTAGCGTACTCTAGGCTCGATTGTGTTGAGGTTAAGCCGATTATGTTCTGTAGTCAATTATCGATTCGTGTTAATGTAGCTAAGTGTAAAGGCGATACACATATATAAGTAAATAATCGATCCAAATGATTACTTGTTACAAAATGCAGTAGGCAAGTACACTTATCAAATGTCATAAATCTATCTCTATTTTCAAAAACGCATCTGCTATCATAAGGATTATTTAGAAAAAGATTATTTTCATCTATAAGATGAAAGTATTAAAGGAAAAAGATGAAGTTAACCCGTATAATATTTTTAGTTGGTTTGGTCCAAACCTCTTGATAATATGTCCCCAAAATGGGCAAGTGTCATAATCGATCCAAATGATTACTTGTTACAAAATGCAGTAGGCAAGTACACTTATCAAATGTCATAAATCTATCTCTATTTTCAAAAACGCATCTGCTATCATAAGGATTATTTAGAAAAAGATTATTTTCATCTATAAGATGAAAGTATTAAAGGAAAAAGATGAAGTTAACCCATATAATATTTTTAGTTGGTTTGGTCCAAACCTCTTGATAATATGTCCCCAAAATGGGCAAGTGTCAAGTGACACGCAACTATTTGCCTGTGCCTCCACCAACTAGTCCTACTGCCAACATTAGTGAGGTAAATCAGAATGTCCCAATATATAAGATACGACTAGTAAACAACCACCTCCTTACTTTAAAGTACATATCTTATAACAAATTGTGACTTCCATTTTATTTAGTTCACATACTTTAGTAAATAGTTTTTACTGATGACAATTTCTAATAGTGTACATTGTGTGCCAAATTTAATATGAGCTAGATAACCAGCAACTAATTGTTTAAGCTAAACTAGTTGGAATTTGATAATTTTTTATACGCGACTATGCAGATTTCACAGACCTCTTAAACTGTGCATTGAGTTATCCTGAGTCGGACCATGAAAAAACAAGTCAATATCACTGTTTGAGAGTTAAATTTATAAAGCTATTTCAAGGATATGAAGATTGACAAATGTGTAGTTTTTTCAAGTGCAAACACTGTTTTAAAAACATCATCATACTTGTTAGATTATAGTTTAGTCATCACTTAGATTTGGTATATTTTATGGCGCGATTAAAAGAATTCCACTTAAAACAATCCACGGATTGTCTAGCTAGTACAAGGTTCACTATTGATTTTCATTCATTTTGACGTAAAACGGTCTCAAAAGATTTTAGAATGCATGATCAAACCTCCATTTCTCATGTTTTCTAAAATGAGGCTACATATTGCTTTCATCTATTTATAAAATTTACTAGTTATGACTAGAATAAGCTTATTCCTTAAGCAATGTAAACGGAACAAGTACTGGAAACACTATATATGTTGGTTTAGTTTAAATATTTAATTCTTTTGTGTCTTTGAAGGTGGCTCGTTTGAGGCAGAAGCTCTTCCAATCAATTGCACCGGGAAATTTAGCCGGTGATAGGCGAGTAGTAGTTCCTGCTTCAGGTTTCTCTTTCAGCGCACAACAGTTCTGGAAAGTTATTAAGGAGAACCGAGACCTTGAATTGGCTGCTCACAAGGTACTGGTTGTAAAAATTATGATGAAATCACAGATACGGTCTAGATGTTGAAGGGGCTTTTAAAATATTGCAGGTTATGGTGGAAACTACATGATGTGAAGTAATTGCTAACGAGGTTCATATTCTTGTTACTATTTAGCAGGTCACATCTTGTTTAGATATTTGATATAAGTTAAATAAGTCTTTCAGGATTGGCAAGAATTGAAGGGGTTGACAATCTCAGCTTGTCCAAGTTTTTATCCAGGTAACCGGAGTCTGTTGATTTAACTTCTTTCAAAGCGTTTATGACTCATTGCATAGTTACCATGTATTCATAATTTGTTTTTAGCTATGATGAGGAACCTACTTTGAGGACAGCGTTAGATCTTCAAAAAGGTCAACTGGAAGAGAGATTGTTACAGGTAATGTTAACCGGAGTCTGTTGATGGCATGAGTTGTGGTGAATATGTTCTTTGTTAATCTAGTTTTCACACCTTAATTAATCCCCCTTTCCCTCTGTATTTAAATAATTTCATTTTGTATCTAAAATAACAGAATGACTTATTAGCAGCTCCTGTAAAACCACCCTTTATGGTTCATCTTCTTCTTTGGCGCAAATCTAATATTTTCACTATTTTCTGTTATCTTAATGGTGCTCATCAATGATGATGCTTAACGCAATGCAGGATATTGACATACAGACACTTCTGGTGCCATTTGGATTAGGACCGTCAAGTTCAAAGATGTGTCCTTATCTGGGGTTTGGACTTTTTGCTCAGCTGCCCTGAAGACCTACACTTGACTGCCTTTTTGCTGATCCGACTAGAGATGGAAACGGTTGCAGCTGGCATTCCAAAAGGCGCTCGTTGTGCCACCTTCAACTCTCTTCGTCTGATGGTATCTTCTCCTATAACTCGTGTAAAAGCCATGCATTCAATTTTAGGGGTTGTCTGGGATTGGCAGTAGAGGCTGTTTGAGATTGCGCGTCAAGGACATTACTAATTTTCATTTAGAGATCAAAATTTTGAGATGATTGCTTATTAAGGTTTTTTGGTTGGGTGCATTTACATATTACTCGAAATGACTCGTTAGGACTTTATGGAATTACTTATTGAACTAGCTGCTTATAGGGGTTGTTTGGGATTGTTTTTTAAGCTAACTTAGTATATTTTTTTTATATTTATATCTTTTGCTTTCAAGTTTACATCTTTTTAACAGAACCGTTACGTTGTAACAGGTAGCATATGCTCTTCCTTGATGTAGTAATGGTTGTTTTATTTTTGTATGTTTATTCACTTTTAGGTAATGTTTAGCAAAATCATGCTTGTAGATGAGTAGTTTAGTTAGACACAGCTTGTGAGACAGTACGTTGACATACCTAAATTATACTTACAGTTTGTAACATCATTTCATTTAATTATCACTTTTGAATATTGGGTGTGTGGAAATTAGGATTTTTCTAGCTAATTATTATCTAGATTATGTAGTTACAGGGCTTCGGATTATGATAGTTGTTTAATGGAGGTTGTTTGTGTAGCAGGAGGAAGTTATGCAAAACTGTGGTCAGTGGGAGCCTCATTCGATGCTTGCAGCTTTCATCAGTGATCAGTGGCCGCCATACTATTTTCAAGGACTCTGAAAAGGTAAAAATGATTGGCAAAGGGGACTACAACGACGGTAAAATAATCATGTTAAAATTTCTCACTCTCTGTTTTGTTATACAAAAACATATGTTTGGCCAAAGCTGTGACAAGTTTGACAACTAGGCTGACATATTTTCTGAAAGAGTGTTCGATAAAAATGATTGGAATTGATTTTTAATTCACTCAGTGAACGTGTTGGTATAAGAAATAAATGGAAATAGTGAAGGTGAGAAGCTTTGGTTTATGTAATGGAGTAATGGACTTCTGATCTGTTGTACAACATACCCTTATGAAACAGTCATGGAAGAACATCCTTAGAGTAAATCAGCAAGCAATTAACCATTTTTAGCGCAATACACTCTAAAAAAAAAAATAACTAAGATTAGGTATGTGGTTGTTTTAGCTTATTTACCGAGTTTAGAAGCCTATGTTATTATGGAAAGCTCATAAGCCCAATTTCTCGGCAAATGAGCTTATCTAAGGCCACAACTTCAACTTGATAAGTTCGTAAACCCAATAAGCTAACAAAAAGACCTCCTAGAGAATGCGATCAATAAATCTTACCAGCTTATCTTTGTTGCTTTTTGAGCTAGTCAATATAAAGAAAGGATCTCCATCGTCTCCGTCAACATGCACGTCATCATCATCGTCATCGTGATCATCACCATCATCATCGCAATCATAAACAAACTCAACATCATCCTCATCTTCCACATCATCATCATCATCCACGTCGTACAACACATCATCGTCTTCTTCCATGTCATGATCCTCATCATCATCATCATCATCATCAAACTCAACATCATCCTCATCATCCACATCATGATGATCATCATCATCCACATCATGATGATCATCATCATCCACATCATGATGATCAGCATCATCCACATCATGATGATCAGCATCATCCACATCATGATGATGATCATCATCTTCCATGTCAAACACCACATCCTCTTCTTCTTCCAAATGATGATCATCATCAATACACCCATAATCCACAACCTTAATTTTAGGAACCAAAATCTTTTCACAACCATTAACACTATAAACATGCATCAAGAAAACAGCAGAACGACCAAAATATCTAAACAACAAAAATTCCCCAAACGATAAACCAACATCCTTAACTACATTACACCAACCATCAACCAAACAAAAACCATGATCATCATCCATTTTCTTCATTTTTAATTTCCATACATACCCTCCATTTGCACTTTTAATTATTGGGTCTTCCAAGATTTCATTTCTCAAGTGCTTGGTCACAAATATCGATGGCAATAGCTGCAAAAAAGTTATAAAAATATTACATGCAAACACATTTGAGTTTTAGAAACATATTTTAATGAGTCAAAGATGTAAAATAGTTATAAATAAACACATGCAAACACATTCGAGAGTAGTAAAGTACCAGATGAGATGAAGATGGGTTGATCAAGATATGGAAGAAAGACGGTGGCCGTTGATCACCAGCCATTTTCCGGTGACTTTTCATTTTTTGAGTTTCCTAGACTGGAGAGTGAGTTATATAATGTATAAATCAAATTATAACATTTTTCTTTTGACATATTTATTTTTTATTTTCTTAGTTTAAAATTTAAAAGTTGTATTTTTTTTTAAACGGAAAACTATTTTTTCACTTTTAGTTTAACAAATATATAAATTTGTGTTTCGTCGCGGAGTGTACGTGTCTATCAATGAAATTATTAGATTTCGTTCCGACAAGTATATTTTGCTACAACGAAATTATTTTTTTACTTTTGAAATTTTTTTAGAAAAGCTTATTTTGCAATGCTTAAAAATATAACAAAACATTTTTTAAATAGTAAAAAGGTTTTTGTTATTTTTTATATTGTGAATGCTTTAAAGTTCAACTGGCTTGTAAAAGAAAAAGTGTAACTATTTTTTTCAAAAAAATAAAATAAAAAAGATAAAAGTGACATGACATAAAGTAGAGGTCACAATATTAAAGTAAGTTAAATGCATGGGTTGTCAAGTTATCTAAATTTTGTTTTTATTTGGATACAAGAATTTAAGTTGAGAAATGGGTGTAAACTTGAAGGTTTTGGAGGGTATACAATATGTGATGGTGCTAAGGCGGTAATTAAGCTAAGTTTTTATTAATTAATTTGAGTTTGAGTTTGATTTATTAAGCCAAGTTTTTATCAAGTTTAAGCGTTAACTTAAGCTTAAAAAATAGCTCGAAACTATATCAAGTTTAAGCTTTTGATAGCTCAGTTCGAGATTTAATCAAGTTTTTTCAAGCTCTATTAAAAGTATATTTTTTGTAATAAATTTATGTAAACAACTAATGGTTAATTTGAATACTAACATAATTTTAATAGTTAATTTCATAAATAAATAATATATTTTAAAAAGACTTTTAATTTTGATCACATTTATATTATTTTAGTTCTTTGTATTTTAAATAATTCTTATTTTTGTATATGTAATTATTACATTTACTTGGTACTTGGTGGAATATAATATTTGTATAAATATTTTTTTACTCTTTTTCATACTAAACGCGACGTGTTTAAATTGCGCTCACATTCACATCATGCAATGACATTTGAGACGTTAATCGTATTGGAGCGCAACACATTTTGAAACCAAGATTGTGCGATGATGTTATTATTGGTTTTATTAATGATAAATAAATCGAATTTGTTTTGAGTAATAATTTTTGTTTTTTTATTATAAAAAAAACTATACACATTCAAGCTTTTCAAACTAAGCTCAAGCTTTTATCAAACCAAAACTCAAGTCTGGATTGTTAAAGCTTGACAAGTTATCAAGCTAAGCTCAAGCCTATAATTTTTTATTCAAGCCAAGCTCAAGCTCTATTAAGCTTGAGCTCGGATCGACTCGATTACACCCTAGCTGCCGCACTGCCGCACAAAACCTCCGCTTAAAAGGGCAAACCATATATTTCAAGTTTATAAAAGATTTATCTTTAATATAGAAGTGTCATAAGGCCTCTTGGTTGTTCTCGTCTAGGGTCGCCGAAAACCAAAAAATGATCCAGGGTGTAAATGTGGATAAAGCGTATTTCACGGAATGGTACATGTTATCAATGAAGTGGTCTAGTTTTCGGAAACGTAACTAGTTATCAGAAACAGGCATTGAGACAGATGTGTGTTCATGTACATCAAGGGTGAAAGTAAGTTATACCTTTCAGAAGTCACAAAGGAAAATGCGACGACTATGCAGCAATTGCCGCTGCATCCATGTGGACATGGCAACTGCAACATGCCGGCTATGGAGTTTGTGCAGGTGGCGGAATGACCACATGGAAGGCCAGGTAAGCGGCCAACTACATAAGCAACCATATGGACAGTTGAATTTCTGACTAACTGTAACACTTTCTGAACTCTGAACATACACATGTTACGAATGAACAATGTTTGTAGTATTTGCTAATGGACATGTCCTAATATTGTGACCTTCGCCGTGACATGCCCTACATCTGTACGCCCTTTTTCGAGTCCACATAAGCTTTCTTTATCACCGGAATTTTGGTTTTGGTGGCGGAGGGTGCCATTTTTGGTTGAAGACAAGTCCTGCGATTATGCCCGGTTTTTCCACAAATGCTGCAAGAAGGTTGTTTAAAAGTTTTACCCTCTGATTTTATTGTATCAAATTTCTTGCACCTTCTTCTGTTATGACCCTTTTAACCACCTAAACTGCATTTGAACCATCGATATACTGATGTTTGATCAACCTCTGGACAGTAGTGTCTCTTGTGCCCTTCACGTCCGCAGAAGTAAAAGTTCACTCCTACACTGCGACAAACTCGGATGAAGTAGATAGAATATTAATTTTATTGAAACCCATGTACTTGTGAAATAATGGTTCGAATGGATTGTTAGTATATACTACATCTAAAGCCAGAACCAAATCTCCAAATTTACTTGAAAAGAGAATGGGCATAAAGTGCCGAAAATTTCATGTAAATGCATACAATCCCCTTAATCGACTACTTCAAACTAGTTTTTCCGATCACACTCAACAAACTTATAATTATAGCAAAAAAAACTTTAAAAAAATAAAATTGTTTGGGTCACCCACACAATTCTACCCATTACTCAACTCCCCTGAACTCCCATTTTGCCAACAAAAGGCTATTATGAACATATCGTATTTCACACTGTTTTGTGCTAGTGGCATTTTTATTCTTGAAATATTAATTACCGACTTATTAAGTACAATGTATAGATATGAACATACCTTTCATGGAAATGCTTCTCTTGAGTCGGTTTTCTGGATCACTAAAAAATGCTTTCGTGGTTTCGGAAGCATGTTTTCTTGCATCAATAGACCCTTTAGATTTCTGCAAGAATACACCCCGTAGTTTTGCTAATTAATCTTAAGGGGGGCGTTTCGAATTGCATGTTTTACAGTATAAAAAGCGACCATTAAAACCTTGATTGCTGCCACTCTTTGAGCACGAAGCTCGGGGTCATTATGGATCATTTTCATTCTGTTGGTAAATAGTCCAGTCTTTGCATTAAGGCTCTGCAATCACGCGACTAAAACCACAAGAGTAAGTTCGTGATTCGGTGAACAATAGCTGAACTATGTCTTCTTCGAGTACTTTACTGTTAAATATGTAAGGAAAGAAACAAAGTTGCTTTCAAAGATCTACTAATCTTCAAACTAACTTCTTGAGATGTAGATTTGTATACACGTTTTGATTTTTTCCTCGCTTCTAACTTTATTTCAAAATTGTCCACTTCATCGTCTTCCTTCACTTTCAACGGTGAACTGCATCCAAGAAATGTATATGACATTAGACATGTAACGCTAATGAGTTACAGTAAATATATTTATCTTAAGAAAAACGACCCATTTCTATGTAACTATAAAAGGAACACAACACTTTACAAGAATGAGAAGTATGAGACAAGTGTCAAGCATGATAGTTTTTTGTTATAACAATAATTGGAATTAAGGGGTGTTTGGGATTGCTTGTGGTTTTAAACGTTAATCATTCTAATAGTTATTTGAACATGAACGGATATAAAGAGGAAAATGTATAAAGCAAACTATATAAAGCAACTACGAGTAATATGCAAAGTCAAAGTAAGATTGAATATGATACATTGAACGGGCTTTTTCCCATGGACATTCATCAATGGACTCTTCCCCTATTACACATTCTCCCGAGCACTGTTGACATGTGACCTTACCCTGCGACATTCAAAATTACCACATGTTTTCATCAACAATTTCAGTTTGGGTGTTCATTTATATTTTAGACTACAAGAGGTGATAAACTATAAGAAAGTGATATAAATGCAGGCCTTGCTGTTACACTGTGAACAATCTAATCTTGATCTCTCAATGCCACACATTGTGCAAGGAGTGTATCCCCTTCCCCTGCAACTTGGGCAAGGAATCTCTCTAATATACTGACCGTTTGGACCAAACCTTGATCTTGGAGTAGAATTACTTGAAAGAGCCTTCCTGGAATAAACGTTTCTTGCTAAATAACTTGATAAAACCGTAGCAATAGAATTCACGGAGTGTTTGGCATTGCTTATTGAAAGTAATTACATTGTGTTTTCAAGTCAAAGGTTATTAGATGCTAAAACTTATTCTGATTATGTGATTATTTAATGTCATTATACACGCACAACTCTATAATCTGTATTTAGGGGGAGTGTTTGGGGTTGATTGTTAAAAGAACTTATTCTAATAAGTAATGAGAAATATCAGCCAACAAAAACAGCTTATGGTAAACAAGTAATAGTGAATCGACCACGGAATATAGAGTATAAATAACCAATCTAAAATCACTTATAAAAACAAGTTATATCTTCTTAATAGACACAAATGCTTAAAACACCCTCCTTTCCAATTGCTCTATCGGGTGTTTGGGTTAACTTTGTTTTTCTGGCTTAAAGCTTATTTGAATTTTGAAAAGCTCATGAGCCCACTTTTCTCGACTTATGAGCTTATCAACTTGAGCTAATGAACTTAAGGGGGTGTTCTGTTTCAGCTTATACGTGGGCTTATAAGCTTATTTGATTTTGTCTTATATTATAAGTTTATCATATAGTAATAAACTTATATAAGCCCACAAGTCTCAAAACCGAAAATCTGGGCTTATTAAATATAAGCCGAAATCAAATAACCTCATAAGCCCATATGCCAAAACAAACAGCTCCTAAATAAGTTCTTAAGCCATAAGCTCATAAGTCGAAAACAAGGTGAGCTTGTGAGTTATTCATAATTCTAGTAAGCTAATACGCCCAAAAAACTAAGCTAATCCAAACAACCCCATAAACATGGATCAAAATCCTCTCAAGTTGAAGGTAACTTGACTGATCATGTTGTCCAATCAGAATTTAGATAAATGTTTAAAAGTTTTTTTAGTGAAATGCAGGGGGCCCACATGCATTTAGCTTTGTTGTGATTGGAGAACTTGACCAATCAAATTGACTTCAATTTGAGAGGATCTTTTTCCCATAAACATAATCACTTTTAACACGCAATGCCGAACATAACCTCCTACAAACCAAACAAATCAATACTAATTTAACCCTCGTTCATATCTCTCTCATTAAAAGCAAACCAAATGTTACCTAGGCTGCAAATCAGCTGGAACCCCGAAAAGATCTTCAGAAGGATCATAACTCATCTGCAACAAAAAAACCAACAATTTATACAAGATACAATCATATATTCATATGTTCTTTTTTAGAATGGCAAATTAGTAGTTTATGATTTGAGCAGTACACAAGACACCAACCTTTGCCTTACAGGATAATCATAAAACCCACTCTTTTTTTCTACCCCAAAAGAAAACCCACACGGGAAGACTCGAACCGGAGACCTCATGCATGTAGTAACATCCAACAACCTCCTGCCATATAGTCATATGTATGAATAATAATTAATCAACTAACCAACTGGGCTAGCTCACTTGGAAAACAAAGTAACCTTAGGGATGTATAGAAAGGTCTAAAGTTCAAGTCTCACCAATATAACTCGAATCACTAACTACTAACTTGCCGTTTGTATACATAATAATAAATAACCATGATAAGTAAATATGCATGAGACGTTATATGGCGCCAATTATCATGTTTCAGGGGATTTTTGTCATTTTAAGTGAAAAAAGTTCGACATAGACCTCTCAACCAATCCTCTTGGACTTTTTCAATGAGAATGTGTGGAGAACAAGACCTAGTAGTTGACTCAATCCTCTCGGACAAGTTCACGAGAAAGTCACGGTTAATTAAAAAGTTTTCCAGGTTAGAATGGTGACCTTTTGGAATAAGATTCGGCAATTCGAGTTTTGATTCTTGTAACAATAAGTTTAGCTCATGTATTGCGAATAAGAACAAAACTATCCTTTCTATACTAATAGCACTTCTGGATCTGCATTTCTAGCATAAAAATATGCACATCTCACTGAAATCATAATCCAACGTTCATGCGAACTTAAGTCCACACATTGAGCTACACGCTAACGAAATGAAATGATAGTTACAAACTTTCTACTAGCTTACAAAACACGGTGATATGGTTATAAGTTTATATTAATCTCTCTATCGACGATTCTTCCTTGAATAACCTCTCCCTCACCTTTGTCGCCTGCACCACAAAAACACGTCATAGATGTCAGATAAGGTTTTCGCCACGCTTGTCAGAGGTCAAAGGAAGCTGTATGCCGGCTCCCACAAGTATCCCGATCCATAGACCCACTCCTCGTAATGAATTCCAGAACCCCAAAAAAGCAGCAACTGGAATCCCAGCAAGATAAAATGCAGCAAGATTGATGTATGCCCCTAAATGTTGCCAACCAACGCCCCTCGCAACACCTATTTAATCACATAAGCAACAAGTTTGTCTTCATTTTTCACATAAAACATAGAGGCGATAACATCAACTTTTTTTACTTTTATGGGCCAGTTCTAGATATGTTTGAAACACGTTGGACAAAAAGTGTTTTGGATCAACCCAACTGACCCGTGCCGTTATGACTTACACCAAAAGTTGCCCCTTTTGACATGTTAAAAAGTACATTAAGACCCAAAACTTAAGCTTTATTACCTGAAAGGGTTCCCTGTAAACTATCCATAAGAATGTTTAGGCATAAAAGAGGTGCTATTCTTGTGACATAATCGATAACTTCCTTCTCGCTGGTGAAATTGTATCCAAAAACGCGCCTACTGACAAAAACACTTGTACTAACTATACTCGTCTCAATGATGGAAATGATTAGGACAACATAGACAGCCACACGAGCGCCTTGTGGGTTTCCAACTCCTAGTTCATTGGATACTCTAGTGCTAAAAATACAATGGCAGTGTGACTACAAACATGAGTCTTAATTATCTGTTTCAAGATAAATGTCAAATATTATCACAGATATATGAAGCAAAAACACAAGTCTTTACAAACCTGATGCCAGCCCCAAATCCTGAAAGTTTATGGACTTAAAATTAATAGTCGTGAGATAGGATCGAACTCGGGATCACGGGATTGCACACATAACTTAAAGGGTTAAATTATTTATTAAATATATTTATTATATTTATTAAATCAAACAAAAGCTTAACTAACGATCGTTAATAAATAATAGTTAAGTTTTAACGACCATTATGGAAACAAATAGAAGGGAAAAGAAGAAAGACAAAAATTACGCAAACACCCCCTTGGGGGCTTGCGACCGTCGGCCAAATGAGAGGGGGAAAGGGGAAAGATTTTCTTTCCTAATTCTTGTTTATTACTTGGAGCCCAAGGATTGCAAAGCCTATATAAATAACCCCAAGGCCTTCATAATTTTGTGTCCCTCCCCTTCTCTTCCTTCCTGCGATCAAAACCCACACACCCTTAGGGGTTTTCGTTGGTTTTCGATTTATCTAGTCCTAGCCCCTCTCTAGGGTTGTTCGGTAGATATTCCATAAGCGTTGAAGCTCGGTTTGTTCGTGCTAGACTCACGGTTAACTCGCCGTATTACGTGTGTCAAAGAACGTGATATAGTCTTGTTTTAGACTATATTCTTGGTGGTGTTCGTGATAAACCCTAGTTGTCGTTCGTTCCGTCGTCTTGTGGATCGTGCTAGGATAAAGGTATGTAACCCTAATCTTGATTAATATAATTGTGTTAAATTAATGATCTTGTTAATTTGCTTCCGCTGCGTGTTCTTTGATCCATATTAGGGTTTTAATTAATTGTTATGGTAAATATAAACCTTCAGTGGTATCAGAGCCGTTTTAACATGATTATAATTATCAAGATCTAAATTTTTTTTAGCTAATATTGATTTGTGTTAAAAATTATATGTTGTTTTTTAGGTTTTATAAAAATTAAGGTTTTGTTTTTTTTTTGTTTTTTAAAATCGGCTATGCCGAATTTTTTATAAAAAAATTTTTGTAAACCCTAAAATTACATGGTAATTAACTTTAGATGTTTTGCATGAATTAATTGTTATGTCATGTGTGTTTACGGTCCGTAGTTTTTAATTGTTAAGAGAATGTGGGAGATCCATAATAAACATACATGTTTCTTACGGATCATATAATTTTGATTGTTATTTGCTTTATGTGATTCAAAGTTTTAAAATTAGGGAAGACTTTTTATGTTTATAAAAACCCTTGATTTGATGTTCTTTGAATAAATTGTTATGCATGTGGCTATTTGATTTAGTTTTTTTTTTTACTACTTATTTTCATGCGTTTTTTATATTGTATGTTGTAAACAAGGGTAATTTTTTCCAAGAAAAATAATATGGACTAAATCTTATCAAAATTAATGAATTGTTTTGAGATCTAAATTACATATGATTTGTGTTGAATAGAATTGCAATAGCAACTTAACGGTCTACTCAATTTTGACAAACTATAAAGTGGGTATAACGCACCGCTTGTCATGTGC
Organism: Glebionis coronaria; assembly: GCA_025667525.1. Lineage (NCBI taxonomy): Eukaryota > Viridiplantae > Streptophyta > Magnoliopsida > Asterales > Asteraceae > Glebionis > Glebionis coronaria. Next base: position 564,771,368 of record CM046879.1, read on the forward strand.
CCGGTTAAGGAAGGAGGTGTTATGCTTCAGCGCGGACCAAATTCCCGGCTCGCCTGTGCGTCAAAATTGGAATTACCTACGGTTGTTATTTGTATAATTCTTTAAGTTTGATTTTAACTACATTAATTCACATCCGAAACACAATGAATAAGTTTATTGCTTTGTGCTTTAGCTAAGTTCTTGAAAAAGTAGGGTGTGAATTTAGTTATGTGTAAAATCTTTAATTGGTTTAACCAATACTCAACTTACAAATATATGATGAACTTTTAGTCTCACCAAAAAGTTTACTAAACGTTTTTTATTAAACTTATGTTATGGAGATGTATGCATGCTTCTCCATACATGATTTTGACACCAAAATCTATACCCTAAAATTTAAGTCATGTGCCCTCTAATTGACGAACACTTGAAGTTATAATTGTCGTCATATAAGATATCGGACGATGTTGTAATGGAGAGAAAACTTCATGACTGAATAAGATTGGACATGAAGGTTTTACGTTCTTTAGATTAGTCGACTTAATTGAGTTACTTAGTGAGAACTGGAAACTTAAGGCATAAAGTAGGGATGAAACATGTTTACAATGCAAATGATTTTGGCAATGTAAATCCCTAACGTATCTAGAAATTGCAAATTTGTTTGTCAATTATTGTTCGACAAGTTACTGTATTGAATACATTTGTCACTAGCAGATCAGCTGATGTGATAAATCTATGTCAATATGGATTCTAGTTTTTCAAGGAAAATACTATGGTTTTATTACCGGGGTAATTTTATTTTCTTGAATTGTATTATCAAAAATACTAATGTTTGAACTTATTTCTGTAGAAATGGCTCAACCCGAAAACAATATGACAATAAGCTCGGCGTTCAAAGCTTTCTTTGAACGGCCTGAACTTACTGGCCCTAATTTCAATGACTGGTATCGCTCACTAAGAATTGTTCTGAGAGCAGCGGGTACTATCAATATCTTGGAAACTCCTTTTCCAGAGGATCTTGCTGAAGGAGCATCTGATGCGGAAAGGCTTCAACACGCTGCTAACGTTAAGAAGCAACATGAGGTGGCTGCTGTAATGTTAGGGAGAATGGCTCCATCACTTCAAATGAAGTATGAACTATTTTCACCTCAGCTAATGCTTGAAGAACTCAAGGCTGTGTATGAAACGCCGCAAGCTGTAGAGATCTATGATTTGGTTGATGCTCTACATAGTTGCAAGCAAGCTCCTGGAAAGTCCGTAAGTGCTCATTATATGGAGATGAGGGGTTATATGGAACAACTCATCACACTAGGACAACCCTTTGATCATAATATGGCTATTAACTTGATCAATAGGTCTCTTAATAAGGACTTCAATGATTTCGTTCGTAACTATAATATGCATTGCACGGGGAAGACGGTTAATGATTTGCATGCAATGCTCATTGACTTTGAAAAGGGGTTGAAAGATAAGGCATCCACTGCTACTCCTCAAGTACTTTATGTGCAAAAGGGTAGAGTGACGAAACCAAAACCGCAAGTGAATAAGAAGCAGAAAGGCAAAGGCAAGGTTGATAAGAGCAAACAAGTTGCGACTACATCAAAACCGAAGCAGAACTTTGTCAAGAAATCTCAGAAAGATGAGACTTGTCACTACTGCAAGATGACTGGACACTGGAAGAGGAATTGCTCTCTCTATCTCCATGAAATGTCAGAACATAAGAAGAAGGCTGAGCTAGCTGCTGCAGCACCATCTTTAGGTAACTTATTTATGATAGAGTTATTTAATCTTTCATACAAATCAAACTCCTGGGTATATGATACGGGATGTGTTATTAATATTTATAATACCCTGCAGGGATTTGAGTTGAAGAGGAAGCTTTCCTATGGGGAACAATTTCTGCAAGTGGGCAATGGCACACAAGCAGCGGTTGAAGCTATAGGAATATTTAAATTAGTTTTACCTTCGGTTTTAGTACTGTTTTTAAATAATTATCATTATGCACTTACAATTGTTAGGGGTGTCATTTCCTTTTCTTGTATGTTGGATCTTGGATTTAATCACACGATTGATAATAATAGAATTTCTGTTTTCAAAGATGGTTTATTCTATTTTGATGCAATTTCTGTGAATGGTGTTTTTGAAATTAACATGCATGATAAAAATTCCAAGAGGAAAAATAATTCTGTTTTTAGCATGAATAAGAAGAGAAAGTTAGACAAGAACTCTTCTTATCTTTGGCATTGTAAAGTTGCCCATATTTGGAAGACTCGCATACAAAAGCTTCAACGTGATGGTCTTTTGGAAAATATCAATGATGAATCATTTGATAAATGCGAATCTTGTATCTCTGGAAAAATGACCAAGAAACCTTTTAATAGCAATATTGAAAGGGCTACCGAACTACTTGGTTTGATACATACTGATGTGTGTGGACCACTTAGACATGTGTCAAGGAAAGGTGCTAGCTACTTCTTTACGTTTACGGATGATTATAGCCGTTATGGTTATGTTTATTTACTTAAACATAAACATGAGGTATTTGAAACATTCAAAACGTTTAAAGCAGAAGTAGAGTTACAACTAGGAAAGAAGATTAAAGCTCTTCGTTCTGATCGTGGTGGTGAATATGTCAAGAGTTTAAAGATTATTTAAGTGAGAATGGAATTGTTCAGAAACTTACTTCTCCATATACTCCACAACAAAATGGTGTATCTGAAAGGAGAAATCGTACATTATTAGATATGGTGCGATAATCTTACAAATTTACCATTATCCTTTTGGGATTATGCTCTTGAATCTGCTGTTCGTATTCTGAATATGGTTCCCACAAAGAAGGTTGATAAGACACCATATGAACTATGGCATGGCAAGAAGCCATATTTGTCTTATTTGAAAATCTGGGGTTGTGAGGCGTATGTGAAACGTGACTCTAGAAATAAACTCCAACAACGCTCAGTAAAATGTATCTTTGTAGGTTACCCTAAGGAAACTATGGGTTACTACTTTTATTATCCGGCTGAGAACAAAATAGTTGTGGCTCGGTATGGAGACTTCCTTGAAAGTGATCTTGTAAATCAAGAATTCAGTGGGAGAAATTATGATCTTGAAGAAATTCAAGAAGATACAATGCCTTCAGAAAATACTAGCGAAGAAATTCCTATAGAACCAGAAATCTGAGTGTTCCACCAGAACTAATTCCTCCACGTAGGTCTCAAAGAACCATACGTGCGCCAGACAAACTATGTCTTTACATAGAGGATGATGAGGAGGAAGTAAGGGATCTTGGTGAACCTGCTAACTATCGATCCGTAATGTCTGATCCAGAAAAGTCAAAATGGATAGTTGCGATGAATGAGGAAATGAAATCCATGGAAATCAATGATGTTTGGATTCTTGTAGACGCGCCTAAAAATGCTAAAGTAGTGAAAAATAGGTGGATCTATAATACTAAGCTTTTACACTAAGTATAAAATATTATATCGTCCGATCTCTTCGAATTGATTTCCAGTCTAAAGTGCGACTCAATTGTCTTTTGGTGAACAAGAGAATGGTTTGGTTTGATTATCTATTTTAAACTAAAAGCAAGTATGGAAATGACGTTGAGAAAAGTGGAAGCTTTAAAGAATTTAAACTAGAAAGTTATTTGGAAAAACACTTAAAACATAAAACTTTGTAAAACTTAAAAACTTAAAAACTTAGTCTATCGGAATATAACAAATCCTTTCTATCGGAATGCACCAAAGTTGAATCCATCAGAATATAATTAAAACAAGTCATCAGAATAATACAAGTGAATGTCCATCGGAATATCAAAGTCCATCCAGTCGCAATGATGACAATCGGAATGTCCTAGATCGCAATGTCCAGATCGGAATATTCTAAATACCTCTGTCGCAATGTCTAGATCGGAAAGTTGTAAACTAAAATTTGGCAGAGTTTCGTCTTAAAAAGGACCTTAGTCCCGTCGGAATATGCGATCGCAATGAGCGATCGCAATCCCAGATCGGAATAAGGGGGAAGTTACCAAGTGATCGCAAAGTAGAACCACAAAGGGTTATTGCGATCTAAACAAACAATCCGTCGGAATGTTGAAATCCCTAAGATTGCGATAAGCACAAAAGTAACCCGAAATTGATGGAAAGCAAAGATTCAATAAGCACTAACAATAAGCTGCCCTATCCGAATCTTAAACAACTCAAAAAGCTTGAATTTGACAACTTTTAAAACATAAAAGATCATAAACTTTATGAAAGGAACTTTAAGATGACTAAAACTTTTAAGAAATCCGAAGACCAATAAGCTAAAACTTGAAATAAGCCCATAAGCATAAAGAGCTCATAGCTTATACGTGTATGAGCTTATGTAGAAACAAGAAAGATTAACCTTTAATCACGAAAATATCAAATCAAACGAATGAAGTATGAATTTCGGATCTAAAGATAAAGTAAACCAAGAAATGTAGAAGGAGATTAAAGAACTTAAAACTTAACTTGAACTTGATTAATGGAATCCAAAATACAAAAAGCTTAAATTTGAAAGATTAAAAGAAAGAAAAGATGAAAGACTTAGTGAGAGAAAGTTTAGAACTTTCTCTCTCTAAAAACTAGAAAGGAAAAATTAAAAGTGCAACTAGCTAACCACCCTCTAATGTGATTAGGAGGGTATTTATAGGCTAAGTGGGAGGTGAATGTGTGGTGTGCTTCCTTCTTTCTTTTCTTCTCGAATCGATTAATTCTTTGTCTTTCTCGACGTCGTCTCGGGATTTGAACTCGTCTTAATAATTTTCTTCTATAATTTAGACTTGAGTTCTTCTACTTCATTAAACTTCCGTCTTTAGACTTTTTCTTCGATAAATCTTCAGAATAGGTCTTGGACATCCGTTCTTTAAACACTCTTGATCTCTTGACTTCGTCTTTTCTCGTTTTCTTCGATAAAATCCCGTGAAAGCCCGTGTTTTCTTCCTTTTTCATCTTTTGGTCCAAAAACATAATAAAAACACAAACCACGCATAATTTCGACTTTTACAACATAAAATACACGTTTTGGTCTTGTTATTATTGGAAATAAGTGGTAAAAGGATAAGTGTTTTTACACTTATTAAATCCCCTACACTTGACCATTGCAATGCCCTCATGCAATGCATTAATTTTAAAGCACGGTTTACATTTTCCATCATAAATAACCCACCTTGGCCTTTATTAAATAAAAAGATAGAAACAAGTAAAGAAATCAAATACTTACATTGGGGTTTTGGCTGCCATGAACGTTTATCATCCTCAAGTTTCACGTTCCCCATACCAAGCTTAAAAACGAGATCATTGTTATTATAGTTAGCAAACTAGCACGAATTCATGTGGGCCAATTATTTACTTAGACTCCCTTATTCCTAGGTGTATCTCTTATATTTTATTTTTGTCTTGAATGATCACGAGGATGCATTGTTTGACTTATTTCGATAGTTATTTAGGCCGAAAATAAAGTGAACGATTTAATCAAAGTTAGCTAAAGGACAAAATCTTTTAAAACTGCTTCTCGGGACCTTTTAAAGTTCATATCTTGGCATAACTCGCTTCACGATTTGAGACCTTTCTCGGACCGATATTTGGCAGCGACTTCATACTTCAAATCTTGAGAGACGTTCTTGAAATTATGGTCTTCTCTTCATAATAGGAATTTCTCCACTTGAACTTTCTGAGAGATTCTTCATATTTGGACCACGACTTCTTTATTTTTCTCCAATCTTTATTTTGGACTTTGATATACAATGATCCGCCTCCTTTTAGGAGTTGGATCTATTTATCCTCATACCTTGTTAGGGCCTTTTTGGATAGATTTCTCCATGATCTTTTGGGGAGTATTTGCTTTTCGTCGTGTGTCTTGATCCTTCATATTGATGTTTGACAAATGATTCTTCACATCACTTTTGGATCTTTAGCAACAAACTGTAGCCCTCATGCCTTGTTAGGGCCTTTTCGGACTCTCCAATCTTCGCATCCCGCTTCAATAAGTTATGCCTTGGCTATGAACTCTAATTATTACCGAGCAACTTTTAAACGATCTTGGGCTAGTGATGAGACTGTATTTATACATAGTCTCATCGTCCAAATCGGGCTTAAAACGCTTAAAATATCATCAAAATACCCAAATATATACCTGTGTTTGTTCATTGTGTATTTTAGGTGCGGATATCGTGAAATCAACAAAAGATCAAAGGAATCAAGCAAAAACGAACACGGGAAACGAAGCCGCACAAAGAACCGGACCCGAATCATGATTTTCCTATCAAGTCCTTGAAGTTTGAAGAATTGGCAACATTGGTCCTCCAAGTTTGAAGATTAACACTTTATACCCCTCAAATATTCATAAATATGAATAGGGTCCCTAAAGTTTGAAGACTTTACACATTTAGCCCTTGAAGAATGCCAAAGATACATGAAAGACCCTTGGAAAGTTTATACATGTGTATGTGCCAAAAGTGACAAGATGAGCAAAGTTGTTTTCAAAGGATGGAAAGTTTAGAGCTGTTTAACTCAAAGTGACAAGAGAAAGGGAGTAGAAGGGGAAAACCTGGCCAGACAACATTCTTAAACCCACCACTCCTACTACGCCACGTCATCCCCCAACACCCTTCCAACCAATCAACGCCCCCCTCTCCTCCACGTCCCCATTCCCTCAAACCATTATTAACAACTTTTTAAAAAAACGTGGTTTAAATAAAGAAAACGTGGGAAACATTTGTTTAAACTATAAACCTAATCTAACACAACTATTAAACTCTCCCTAACCCAGTTCATCCCATAAACCCTAAAATCCCATTTACCCCAAATCAAAGGGGTTTGACCCAATTGACTCCAGAATGATGATTGATCTTATCCTCACTCGAACCTACCAACAAAATCCCCTTTCCCGTGACTTGTGGGTCCCCCACGTGGCTCCCATTTGATTTCGTGTTCCCAAAGGTTATGACAAACGGCCAAGATCATCCTAACCTAGCTGGAATCACATGTGACCACTGCCATCTTCACATGAGCTCAGATTGACCACTTTTCAAGTTTGAAGACCAAGGGTATTTTAGACAGATCATGTAGTAGGGTTTATGATTTCTAGAAAGTACTCAACACTTGTATAAATGGTTCGACTTGTGAACCATTAGAATTGTTCCAATTTTTATTGTAAAAAGTTTTTATGATTAATGACAATGAAAGTTCAAATTTTTGAGCAATAAACTGAGTTCCCTTGTTTACTGTTTTCATAGTTTAAATGTTTACATAATCTTGCAATTTAGTTTAATTTTCCAAGAGATTTTATTTGTCTAAAAATTTTATCAAGAATCATTTTTTTTCTTTTTTTCAGGAATCCAAAATCACAAGGAAGTGATAGTGGAATTGTGATTTTGGTTTGTTGAATATAATCATTGGTTTGGTTATCAAAGTGTGTTCCAATTGTTTTTTTTAGATAATCAGTTTTCAAGAAAAAGTCCCTATCCTTGTTTTTTTTACATAAGCTATAAGCTCATAAGCCTGCTTATTCAATAAGCAAGGCTTATAAGCTTGTACTTTTCAGTGCTCATTTGGTTTGTTGTTTGTGCAGGTGTGAAGGAGCATCAAGATCACCTCATCTCATCATTTTATTTCATCACCTCCTATTTGAAGATATTAAACCCTTGGGTCCACTTGGATTCCACCAACAGGGCTCTCTACATGCATAAGCTCACAAAAGCTCTTATACCCTCTTGTTTGAAGGTATCAGCCAACCTAAGGTACGGCTTGAACCCAAATAGGTTGGAAAATATGAAATTGATGTGATGCTTATGTGTTGTTGTGAAACCTGTTTGAATGAGCATTTAAGTGTTTGTCCATACTAGTTTAGGATCTTTATGCATGATTTGGTAGTTGGGAATTAGGTTTGAGCTGTTTAGATCACTAGTCCTTTGTTAAAATTGTTTTCAGTTAGTTAAAGGGGTGTTTGGGTCTGCATATTAAGCTAGGAGTTTGATAACCTTTTGGCCTTAAAGTAATCTAAACATACTCAAGAGGTAGTAATAGGATTGTTTTGGTATTTTGTTTCAAGTTTAGTAGGATTTAAGTAAGTTTGCATGTTTTATTTGAGTTGAAAATCAGTCACAGAAATCAGCAGGGCATTTAAGGCCAATATAATGGATTTTTGACCTCCAAATCTTGCAAACTGTTAGTTTAAGTTGTCATTTAGGTTTGGGTGCTTGTTATTTGTGGTTTGGTAGCTCATTGGTCAGGATTTGGGCTGTTAAAAGTGGCCATATAGCCAAACAGACCAGCAAAAATAGTCATCAGACCCCATAGTGGTTATCAGAAACCTTCTTGGTTCCTTTGTGTGGATTATTTGCTCTTGACTTGTGTTTTTTATTGCATTTCTTGACTCCCCACACTCCACTGAGTGTGGGGGTGCCCTTGTTTTCAATTAATATCAAGTAACAAAGAAGCTACAAACCCCAAAAGTACCAGATCACGTTTTTTGTTCAGTCAGTGGGAACAAGGTTTCCACTGTCAGTGTATTAGTTTCCCCTGCTCTACTAGCAGACAAAACAGTCAAGATGTCACTTTCAGTTTTCTTTATTTTTTGTCTTTAGTGCTTTAAAATAGGTTTTAGGATTTAATTTTTGTTTCAATATTTTTCTTATTTAATTTCTGATTTTTCAGTTCATTTTATTTTCCAGTTACTGTTCATTTGATATTTTTTAGATTAATTGGCTAATTTAATTAACTTTTTAATTACTGTTTTTGGAATTTAGTGTAAAAAATCATCATTTTTCAGTTTTAAAAATTTTCTTATATTTAGAAAATTAAATTAAGATTTTTAGTATAAAAATATTCTACTGTTCATTTTTTAATCATTTTTTATAATTAATTTAGTTTAATTAGGGTTTAATTATTAAACTGTTTTGTCTTTTAGTGCAAAATTTTACTTTTTTCAAACTTTTTCAATTTTATATTGTTCATTAGTATAATTTAGGATTTTTAAAATTGTCAAATTAATTTTGGCATTATTTTATTATTTTTTATGATTATTTTAATTTAAAAATAATTTTTAGTGTTTTAAAAATAAAAAAATAGTTTTAAAAATTTAGGAAAAATACTTTTTAGTCTTTAAATAATATAAGTGATTTATTAGTTCAATAAAATAATATTTTGGGCATTTTGTTAATTATATTTAATTTTAGGGCTTTAATTAGCATTTAAGATTGAATATTTAATTAATAAAAGGTTTTAAAATATTTTTGTTGGATTTTTATTCTTATTTATATTATGTAAGACTTAGTTTTAACTTTTAATTAATTTTTAGGTTTTGTTTTTAATTTCGTCGCGTTTTACGTAATTACGTTCGCGTTTTACTTCAACGTCGTAGTTTAATCGTAGTCGTAGCTCGTCTTTTATTTTTCTCTTCTCAACCAAAAACGTCACTAATCCAAACTTGATTTCATATATATTGGCACATTATTACACACACCTCCTTCGAGAACGAACTTGGAATTTATTCGTCTTCACGGTTTTCCTAAATCGTGTCGATTAATACTTACCGCACTTATACTCGTCTTTCCTAAGACTTGTATACAAAAACACAACTATCACTTTGGCGCCGCTGCCGGGGAGGTGTTTTAGTGTTGCCATTATTATTAGTATCGTGTTTGTGTGAGTAGTGTTGATCCCAAAGTCAGATCTTAAACCTTAATAGCTTGTTTAAGGGTTGTGATAGAGAGAAAGAATTCAATCTAACACTAGAGAAACTTTGCAAAGCAAAGTAACTAAACAAGATGCGGAATATAATGTTTAGCACAAGAACAAATATGATTCAAACGTTGAACTTTAATATATCAAAGATATACGAATACCCAAAATGGTATTAGGGTTTACAAAACCTTAAAGTAATATAATGAAAGACAAAATGAGAAAGACACTCTTTGCATGCTAACCTAGTGAGTCCTTTTATAGGCACAAGGACTCACGTACAAGATCACTACTAACAAACTATGGAAAGTATTAAGGAATAATAACTGAAACGCGTAAAAATCTATTCCATGTTTATCTTTGACGGCAGGGCCTTTGACTTCAGCAGGGGAACCAATCCCCCTGCCTTTGTTATTTAGCAGGGGGAACTTACTCTAGCCGGGGTACGAATAATCAACTAGCAGGGGAAACAACTAAACATAGATTTATTCCCAACAATCCTCCCCTAAACTTGTGCTTTCCCCTAAAGACAAGTTTCTGAATAAATGCTAGTTGATGAGGATGCTTACAAACTCTCTGGCCAAATCTGACTATGAACCATTCTTACCAGATCATAAGCAACAGGCTTCTTAGCATCTACAATTAGGTTAGCCTGTGCCAGTTTCTTCAAGGTGTCCTGAGAGAAGGGATAATACCTATGATTGAGCAAGTACACACTCACACCTTCCATCACCACCTCATAGACTCCAGAATTAGTAAATAGCTTCCAATACAACAAATCTCCTTTGTTTACTGCATCAAATATAGGATCAAATAACTCATGCTCATACATCCTATGCATGCACTCCCAGATTACCCAATCCTTCTCCACACCATCCATGGTAGGAGGTTTTGCATCAAACGTTTTCTTCAATATTTTCCACAGATCTTCTAAGTCTTCACTATCTAAAATTTGAAACATGACATCTAGACTTAGAAAGGTCTGTGCTGTATTGTCAGCTCTTGTAAGCTTCCACCAAGTCCTCCCTTTGTGTTCATAAACAGCATACTCTATAATAGCAAACTTCTTTCCAAGCTCACTAGGTGAGATATCATCATTTTCCTGCAGAATCAGCTGTTTATCAATCTCATCATTTGAAGGCTTCTGAGACTCTTTAGTAACTATGCCTATTTTCTCCATTCTCTTGAGTCTCTTTGCTGCTCTTTGTACATTAAGTACGAACTTCTCAAGTACTTCTGGAAAACTTCCACCTGCTTGATGCGATGCCCTGCTTGGGATGATGCACCTGCTTGTGTAGTCTCACCAGCTTTTCTTTTCTTTGATTCTCTAGCTTTTTGTAGCACTTCACTTTGTCTCCTAAGATACTCAGCTTCCTCAGGAGTGTTGATAGTCATCCAATCCTCCACATCATACAACTTTAGAACTGGTCTGACTGCTCTTTTTATGGCTTCAAAACTCATATCACTGAAGTCACCATCCTTCCACTTTCTATGTCTCTTAAGTAGAACTTTGTAGTGATCAAGTTGCCCTTTCTCTGAAGTTCGATACTTCTCACTCTGAATTTGCATTGCCCTTCTTTCCAGATACTCAGTTTGATATTTGTAAACAAGGCAAGTCAACTCATACCTGTCTTCCAAATGAGCATTTTTCAACTCCTTCTCCCATTGATCAAGAAACTCTCCAACATGAGGCACCCTGTCATCTAGTTCTCTATGCATAATCTCAACCTGCTTTAGCATATCTTTGGGCCTCGTCTTCTCCACTCTTTGGTCCTGCATATCCATCTCCTCTTGTTGTAGCCTGAGAGCTACTTGTGCATCATGTGCTTCTTGGGCCTTTTGCTGTTCAGGAGTCAGATGCTTGTATTTTCTCTTGGGCTGTTGCACCATGATTCCTTTTCCTTTGTCTTTTTGATCCACTGCTGGTGCTGGTTTTGCTTTAGATGCAGGTTCTTTGATTGGTATCCCCTTCTGAGCTGGTTGCTTTCTGTTCTTCCTAACAAATGTTTGAGTAATGTTCTTAGCAGGGGATAAACTTACAGCAGTGGCTTCAGCAATGGCAGGGGAAACTTTTGAAGCAGGGGCTTCTTCTTGATTGCCCATGGTGAGCAATGTTTGAGTAATATCTTTGTTTGCACTCCCCTTGTCACTTCCCTTATCAGCACTTTCTCTCTCCATCCCTTTCTTAGCACTTGTTGTCTTTCCATGCTCCCCACCAGGGTATGAATAATACTCAGTAGATCCTTCTGTGTGTGGAATTTCCTCCCCTTTGGAAGCGTCCTCATCTGTGGAAAGAATCAGTCTGGGCTTTCTCCTCCCCTCAAGAGTAGCAAGTCTGGTTTCCAATTGAGAGATAACCAGACCTTGCTTTTTGACATCTTGTACTAGTTGTGCATTCTGCCTTTTCAGACTCATGCACATGTTCGTCAATTCCAGATTTGTCAAAGGTTTCATACTGCTCTCAATCCTAGAAGGGAATTTCTCCCCTTGTTGGATATCATGGAGTGGGGGAGAGGACTTATTGATGGTGTCACTATCCTGCTCACCCCTTGAGGATGAGACAGTAGTGGCAGCCAAACCCCCAGTTTGCTCCAAACTCTTGGAGACTCTCCTTTCTGCTGCTTGTGAAGATTCACCAGGCAAGGGAGACCTGGTAAACCTGGATTTTGAACGCCTTTCTTGTTGTGGATCAGCAGGTGGTAGGTTCTTGGCAGGGGAATCAGAAGGTTGATTTATGGCTGTTTGATTTTTGGCTGCTTCTCGTCTGATTTGGTCCATCATAATTGAAGTGAATGGAATGTTTCTGCCAGAAAACAAAGGTGATGGTGCAAGTAGTGTGGTGAAGAGTTTGGTGGTATGTTGGGTTGCTGAAAAATAGTTTCTGTGTGTAATGGGACCATGATCACTCATATTTAGCAGAATTTCTATAAACCTTGGATACATGCAAAATTTTGAGGTGCTTGAAACATTTTTAACCATGCCTTTAAAAATCATTTGAGAAAAACAATACTTCCTCCCTGTTGCAAAGCAGATCAGGGCAGAAGCTATCTCACTACCAACCTCATTAAAAGTAGTGGTTTTTGGTGACAAACATTGCATAATAGTATGAATCCAATATTTCCAATGAGGGGCAAACTGGCCTTTAGCAAACTTACATTTTTGATTTTCAGAAAGTTTGTACCCCAATTTAACAAGACCTTCAAAAATTTCAGCCTCAGAAAAGTTGGTTATTCCATCCTCATCATCAAGGAGAAGATTCTCCCTGATGGAGGCAAGTGTGATTACCTTGGAATGACCATCAACTGTGCTTTGAATTAGTACCTCTCCATTCACTGTTTTGGTCATGGCTTTAGACCAGAACTGTTGAATGTGTGAGGTATAAATGCGAGGATTGATGAGAAGGGCCACTCTGAAGTACGAAGACTTTAGAAAGGCCACAGCATCAGCAAACTCGGCTGGTTCATCATGAAGCAAAGCAATTTGATTATGATTAGGAGCAATTTTAAGGGTCATGATGAATTTTGAAAATAGTTTGGAGGTTTATAGAGATGAGAGGTAAGTGGGATTAAGTCGAGAGAGATATATGGACCTGCTGGTAAAGGGAATTAAGTTTATATAGGCGAATTGAAGGGCTGTGATTGGACCAAAATTTTCAAATTGCAAAAATATCAAGGATAAATCTTGATAAAAAAATTAATATATTTGAAATAGAAGGAAAAGATTACCAGTCAGCGAAGAAAGCGCCTTAAATATCTTTTTAAAAATAATAAAATATTCCCTAACCAAAATTTAAGCAAGCAGGCCCAACGGCTATGAACAGGGTAACGGTATTGTCGGTCAACGGTCAAACAGGGGAATGTTGTGAAAGCAGGGGAATAAAAGATAAAAGCAGGGGAAACTTTCCTGGGGGTATTGAACTAGTCATGGAGAGACTAATGCTAACTAGCTCTGCTCTAATGCACACACTTGTATACACAAGATAGATACATAGAAACTCAAGAGTCCTCTATTCAGCAATGGTCCCAATACAAAAAGTTAATACATAAGTCCCCCTACACCAGGTTATCCCAAGAAATCATGCATACCCCAGTCACCATCCCAACCTTGTCCCTTACCTATGGTCAGTCAGTCTTGGCAATGTGTGCCACAGGTCTGTATTTGAACAACAAGCTGTTTTAATAGAGAAATGTAAGCACACACTACAGTGCCTCAAGGTTTCAGAGTTCTGACAAGCTTTGCAGCAAGTCATCATTAACCTGAACCCTCACTCACCAGTGGATATGATCTAAGATCATATATGAGCATCCTAAGGATACCCTGAGTCCTAAAGGTGTGACCTAACCTCCCCTGAAACATAGAGTATATACCTGATCCACCAATGAGAATAGTATGCACCATATGGACCTCTGCATTGTTAGTCTAAAACCACATAGAACCACTTTTGTAAAAAAAACACACCCAGCTTAAGAGAAAAATCCTCTTGGCAGGGGAATGAACCCCAAGCAGGGGAATCAGTGTTAAAAAGCAGTGGAATGAAAGAAATGGACAAATTGACTAACAATTATACAACAACAGCAGTGAAGTAACCCTGATTAGACATGACAAAATAGACATCAGATTTTAAGGAGTAACCATTCCAATACCTGCAACCAGATACTGAAACCTCCCTACATCAAAAGCTTTTGTTAAAAGATCAGAAACATTTAATTCTGTATCAATTTTCTCAGGGACAATCAGTCCTTTTTCAAAACAATCTCTGATAAAGTGATGTCTAATTTCAATGTGTTTGGTTTTGCTATGAAAAACAGGGTTCTTTATAATGCAAATAGTGATGTTGTTGTCAATGAATATCTTGGTTTTAAGAAAGTTATACCCATAATCAAGCAATTGATTTTGCACCCAAAGAACTTGACCACAGCATGCAGCAGCTGCTACATACCCAGCTTCAGTTGTGGATGTTGCCATGATAGTCTGCTTCTTACATTGCCAAGATATAAGTCTGCTCCCCAAAAATTGGCATCCCCCTGTTGTAGACTTCCTATCATTATTGTCACCAGCATAATCACTATCTGAATAGGCTATCAGCTCAAATGGTGACTCCTGTGGATACCAGAGTCCTAAGGTAGGATGACATTTTAGATACCTAAAAATCCTTTTCACAGCAAATAAGTGACACTCTGTTGGTGACACCTGGTATCTTGCATATAAGCAGACTGCAAACATGATGTCAGGTCTTGAAGCAGTGAGATACATAAGAGACCCAATCATAGACCTGTAATTCCTGACATCTATAGGCTTTCCAGGACCATCCTTGCCCCATGGATGATCCTTGTCCATGGGAGTGGACACCTTCTTCCCATCAGACATGCCAAACTTCTTTAAAATCTCAGCCACATATTTGTCTTGTGAGATAAATATCCCATCTTTCCGATGCTGAACTTGTAACCCCAAAAAGAAGTTTAGTTCTCCCATGGCACTCATTTGGAATTTATCCTGCATCAATTTGGCAAACTCTTTGCTAAGCATGGAGTTAGTTGATCCAAAAATGATGTCATCCACATAGACTTGTACTAGCAGAAGGTCACCCTTGTGTTTCTTGGTAAACAGGGTCTGATCAATCTTCCCCCTGCTGAATCCATTGTCTAGGAGATATTTAGAGAGAGTACCATACCAAGCTCTGGGAGCTTGGTGAAGGCCATACATGGCCTTTTTCACTTTGTATACTTTGTCAGGATGTTCTGGATCTTCAAACCCTGGAGGTTGCATGACATAGACTTCTTCATCAATGGTTCCATATAGGAAGGCACTTTTCACATCCATCTGAAAAACAGTGAAGTCCATGAATGAGGCATAAGCAAGAAATAATCTAATAGCTTCAATCTTGGCTACTGGAGCAAACACCTCTTCATAGTCGATCCCTTCTTCCTGAGTATACCCTTGTGCCACTAATCTTGCTTTGTTCCTGACAACTATTCCCCTTTCATCCTTTTTGTTCCTGAGTACCCACTTGGTCCCAATAGGTCTTGCCCATTTGGGACAATCAACCAGAATCCAAACCTCTTGTATGTCAAATTGTAAGAGCTCTTCTTGCACGGCTTCAACCCAGCTTGGATCATTTAAAGCCTGAAAAATCTTCTTTAGCTCTTCTTGTGACAAAAATGCAGTAAACAGACAACATTGCATGTTGTCATGATTGAACTTCATGGTGATATTGGCAATGAAGCTGTGCTCCTTTGCTGTATACCTTGTATGTCTGGGGGCTTCAGGATTGCCAATGATTTGAGAGATAGGATGATCCTTATTGATTCAATAGGTAGGCTGCATGATAACTTCTGTTTCATCTTCTTCCAAATCAGAATTGATGGGGCTATTTTGATTAGGAAAGAAGTCCTCAAAGGAACTCCCAAATGAGACAGCATGACCTAGAGATGGGTGCTGGTGAGCAGAATGAAGCTCTGAATAACTAGGACCTCCACTCCTGATGATTCTGCTTCCACTGCTGGATATGATAGGACCATCATTAATGGGTGTAGATGATGAAATGAGTGGGGATTCTCTTTCTGTATCAGTAGTCTCATTAGCATCATGATCCTTTGTGAAAGAGGAATCAATTTGTCTAGCAGGGGAATCCTGGATTCCACTGCTTTCAGCCATTCCACTGCCTTCAGCCCTAGCAGGGGATGAGATTGGCTGTTCTTTTCCTGGAGCAGAATTATCTTCTTGATCATCAGCTTCACTAGGGAACAATGAGGGTACATTCATGTACCTCAGGGGTGACTTCTCTGCACCAGTTGTTTCTTGAGTACCTGAAATGTTAGTGTTCTGCAAGACAACAGGTACATAATTCATGGACTTGGAAAGTACATCTATATCAAAGAACCAGTCAGGACCTGTTTGAACATCTTCAGGTTTGTCTTCAAGAAAGTTCACATGAAGATTTTCTGTGATTTTGCTTGTCTTCTTGTTGAAGACCCTATATCCCTTGCTGTTTAATGAATAACCCACAAAGTATCCATCATCACCCTTTTCACTAAACTTACCTAGATTTTCAATGGTGTTCAAGATGATAACATAACACCCAAAAGGTCTGAAAAAGTCAATTAAGGGAGGTCTTCCATTAAACAGCTGATAAGGGGTCTTGTTGTGTGCCTTAACAACCAAGGCCCTGTTCTGTACATAACAAGCAGTGGATACAGCTTCAGCCCAAAAGATAACTGGAAGTTTGGAATCAGACAGCATAGTTCTTGCAGCTTCAATGAGTGTCCTATTCCTTCTTTCTGCCACTCCATTCTGTTGAGGTGTTCTAGCAATGCTGAATTGCCTCTTGATACCTTTGTTTATGCAGAAAGAGTCCAGTTTCTGATTTCTGAACTCACCACCATTGTCTGATCTCATGGTAACTACCTTCATGCTTTTTGACAGTTCAATTTGATTGATGAACCCAATGAGTACATCAGCTGTGTCACTCTTTTCAAATAGAAAGAATGTCCATGTAAACCTTGAAAAATCATCATTAATCACTAAGCAGTACCATTTCTTCATTATACTTGCCACAGAAGTAGGACCAAAGATATCCATATGCAGTAGTTCCAATGGCTTGGTGGTGGACATACTTGTTTTTGACTTGCAAGATGCTCTGTGTTGCTTCCCTTTCAGACATGCTGCACAAGTATGTTCATTGGCAAAAGACTTGGAAGGAAGTCCATGAACCAGATTATGCTTTACTAGTTTGTTCATGTTCTTGAAATTAAGATGACCAAGTCTTCTATGCCATTTCTTACATTCATCTGCTGAAGCTTTGGCAATGAAACATGTTTCATTGTCTTGGAGAGATATGTCCTTGAGATCAATTGTGTACATGTTCTTCTGTCTTGGTGTTCTGAGAACAATTGGAGTATCTTTTGGCAAGACAAACTCCTTTCCTAATACCAGGCATTCAGTGTCAGTAAACAAGACAAAATTCTTGTTATCAGTCATCTGTGACACACTGAAGAGATTATACTTGAGTTCTTTCACCAAGTACACATTGTCAAAAGTCATCCCATTTGTGACAATAGTTCCTTTTCCTGTTATAGTTCCATGCCCATCTCCAAAAGAAACACCATCATTGTCATGCAGGGGCACAAAGTTAGACAAGTAAGCTTTTTGTCCAGTCATACTTCTTGAGCATCCACTATCCCAATATGCTCTATCATCCCTTGTCTTCTTTGTCACATGCAAAAGGAAAAACAAGTTAGTTTTTCTTGGGGACCCAAGCCATTACAGACTTGGATCTACCTCGTGTATCAATGTAGGATAGCTTATCAAAAATTAGAGATACACCATTAGACTGAGTACCCCTTTTGGGTGCCCAAACCCAACGAGCTGAGGCTTTCACAGCTTTTCCCCATCTTTCCATGTTCCTAGAATGTACAACTTTTCTAGCAGGGGAATCCTTATGCTTAGCAGAGGGAACCCACCTTTTGTTTTGGCCTCTATTCATGTGTTGGTAAGGTCTAGAGCCAGATCTATATTTAGTATAAGGTGTTGGGGTGGTCACAGAAGTGTTGGGCTTTGGGTGAACATCATTCTCCTTCCTAAGGGCAGGAACAACATATTTATCAGTCACCCTATTTCTCAAGGCAGGGGCAACATACTTGGCAGGGGAAAAGGATTTTGCCCCTTCATTTAGAAGAATGGTTTTAGGTTGCATATCCTTTAAGGGATTTGCAGCCACCATCTCCATTGGTGCCTTACACTCTTGGTAAGTGTGTTCAAAACTGCCACATGTGAAGCAGGGCTTGGTATTAATCACAAAGTCTTCTCCTAATTTATGAGACTTTTGGTCATTCCAATTTCTTTGATTACCTCTGACATTCCTGTACATATCAGCATATTTAATGGTAGGCTTAGGAGACTGTGGTCTAGCCTTAGATTTGGGAGAGATACTCTTAGAACTAGGATTGCTGCCAGAAATTCCTTCTTTTGAAAATCGAACAGGGTTGTCAATTTGCTTTAAACCAACCTGTTCCTTCTTAACATCCCTAATGACACTAGTTTTAACTAGATATTCTTCTGTATCAAGATTATTAGGTATATAAGCACTCAAGTCAAACTCAATGTCATCCTGTTTTTCAAAACAAGGGAGACCTGTCCAGGACAAGTCTTTTCTAGGAGAGGGAGCATGGATGTTAGCAGGGGGTGGTGGTATGGTAGCATTCATATTCTTAATTCCAAACCCTGTTTTGTCCTTAGGAGATTGACCAATTTCAACTGCCTTGTTTAAATCTTTTGAAGCTTTTCCAAATTTTTTAACAGTTTCCTCATCTATCTTTTGGTTAGCTTTGAAAATTTCAAGTTCAGCAGTTAAAACATTTATACATTGGTTATTCTCCTTGGCATCTCTTTCTAGAATCACAATGTGATCCCTATAATCACTTTCTCTTTGCCTATACTCTCTTATGGTGGACTCCAGTTGTTCTAAAGCACGTTTGTAGTTATCAAGATCATTATCACAATTGATATAGTCAGCTTTTACCTTTCTGATTTGATCATTCAAAGATTCAGTATTTTTCCTACAAGCTTTAGTACAGTATGAGTCATCATATACCTCATTGTCAGAACTGGAACTTGACATAGCCATAAGTGCAAAGTCTTCTTCCTTTTCCTCAGCAATCAAGGCTTGATTTCTTTCCACATTCTCTGTCATAACACTCCAGTCCCATCCCTTTGCTCCATCTATCCCTTGCATGGCTACCATGGCTTTAGCACCAGAATCATCATCTCTTGTCTCCTTTATGTAGCTATTTCCAGACTTAGGTCCTCTGCATTCCCTGGCAAAATGACCCTTCTTGCCACAATTGTAGCATTCAACTTTTGTTTTATCAAACCCAGCCACATCTGAGGGATTAATTGTGATCTTCTTCCCATACTTCTTGTGGAACCTGTTGGCTCTCATGCTGAGCAAAGCCATATTCCACTTGATATCCAATTCTTCTAGTGCTTGCTTACTGATTTGATTTAGATCTTCATGTAACACTGTAGATCCTTGTGGCCCTTGAGATGCTATAAAAGCACATGCAGTATCAAGGCTGAATGTAGCTGGACTTTCTTCATCATAGGAAGGTCCAGACCTGGTAGCAGGGGCTACTTCTATTCCACTGTTCTTGGAGATTCCACTGCTTTGTGATATGAATGCCATGTTAGCAGGGGAATCAATGATTCCACTTGAGTTGGTGGGGATTGTTCCTTTTGACTTCATTGCATTGACAATAGGTTCAAAGACCTTTAAGTTATTATATATGTCATCAATGTCTTTTTCATCCAAATCATCCTTATTCTGCCAAATTGCCTTATAGACAAACCATTCTTTCTGCAAACTGTTAAGAAACCTGGTGTTCACCTGCTCTTTTGATACCTCAATATCAAAGAATTCCAAGTGGGCCACCATGTCTTGAAGCCTATTGTAAATAGCTCCAATTGATTCATCACCAATTGCTTTGAAAGAAGCAAAGTCATTCAGCATTTGATTTTTCTTCTTCTTCTTTGTGGCTTCATTTCCTCCAAAGGTTTTGCCTATGGCTTCCCATAGATCCTTAGCTGTTTTGTATTTCCTGAATCTGAGTTGATGTCTATCTGGTAGGGCCAACAGCAATGAGCTGTGAGCCCTGACATCATGCCTTCTAGCCAGTATTTCCTTATCACATAGAGCAGCAGATTTCTTCTTGTCCTTACCTTTGGAACTTTCACCTTCATCCTTGCCCTCTTCAACTGCCACCATTTTGTTGAATTGTTCACCAAACTCTATGATCTCCCAGAGAACATAGTGTTCCATTTCCAGGTATTGTTGGATTCTGAATTCCCATAATTCAAAGTTTTCAGGATCCAACATGGGTAACTTGAGGTTATTGTGGTTGTTGCTGTTTGTGGATGAATCTGAAGACATGTTTGCTGTGAGGATTTTGTTCTTGATTTAGACAAAGTTTCTCAACAAGCTCTGATACCACTTGTTGATCCCAAAGTCAGATCTTAAACCTTAATAGCTTGTTTAAGGGTTGTGATAGAGAGAAAGAATTCAATCTAACACTAGAGAAACTTTACAAAGCAAAGTAAGTAAACAAGATGCGGAATATAATATTTAGCACAAGAACAAATATGATTCAAACGTTGAACTTTAATATATCAAAGATATACGAATACCCAAAATGGTATTAGGGTTTACAAAACCTTAAAGTAATATAATGAAAGACAAAATGTAACACCCCATTTTGGAAATGGAATATTACGCATAATCATGGCGTGTCATCAAAGCATACAAGGATAAATGTCTAAGCATTATTCAACCATAAAAGGGAAATACCGGAATCAAACATCGGTACCCCAAAGTAAAGCTCATCACACACAAACATAAATACTATAAAAGGAAAGGACGAAACAATGTCCATAGCAACTGTATCAAAGTAAAGGAAATGCATAAAGTAAAGAAAGACAGTAAAGCTTCCAGTCCATATGCACCTACGTTTGAGATCTATGAGCGTCCCTGAGTACCTGCCGTTTTGGGAACATGAAAAGGAAAACGGCTGAGCAAGACGCTCAGTGCACGGATGTACAATATAGCATGAAATAGAGTAAACATGTAACATATAACAGCGGAAGACTAAGTACTGAATAAACTGGTTAAGTATCAAGAAAACTGGTTTTATAGTTTGAAAAGCCTTATGTTTATCCTGTGAAAACTGTTTTAACATATATATACCATAGCCCATATAGGTCATGAAAAGGTCACGTGCATGAATACTTGGAGGGGTGACCTCATCATGCTGATTAGAGGGGATGCCTCTAATCAATATACTGGTTTGGGTAGGAGGGATCAGCTCCTTGTGAAGGGTGCAAGGCACACACCACATTCACCATGATAAACTGAATAAAACATGTAACTAGGATGCACCCATACGCCCCACCTGATATAATAATATGGCCAAAACTGAAAAAGGGACGCCACGAGCAATCACTCCGCCGTGGGGAAGTCATAACA
The DNA here is from genome assembly GCA_025667525.1 of Glebionis coronaria. NCBI lineage: Eukaryota > Viridiplantae > Streptophyta > Magnoliopsida > Asterales > Asteraceae > Glebionis > Glebionis coronaria. The sequence continues at coordinate 564,793,064 of CM046879.1, forward strand.
TCGGTGCCTCCAATGCTATGGTTATGGTACCTCCATAACTAGGTGAAACTGGTCATGCTTGTATATGGCTATAGATTATGCTAATTAAACATAAGCAGTTCAAAACAATAAAACAAATACTGGGGAAAACAGTTGGCTGCATACGGGGAAATCCTAATAAGGAAAGAATGTCCATACTGAAAGGACGGGAATCCGTACCTCAAGTCCAGTGAATGAACGGAAGAAAGACTCCTACTTCTGGATCACTAACGCTACATGAATACACACGTGTATAAGTATCGATTCACTGATTACGTACTGGGTTTTGTGTCTCATATTAGCTGATTTGGTATGTTTTAGGTCCTGGTTCACTGTTTAAAGCCTTAAACTGTGTTTATCTAGTATTCTGATTAATCTGATTAAGTATTACTGGTGTTTCATGTATTATTATACTTACTGTGTAATAATAAGTAACTTTCCAAAAATAGCAGGTTTCCAAAAATAGAAACTTTCCAAAAATAGAAAGTTTCCAAAAATAGAAAGTTTTCAAAAATAGAAAGTTACCAAAAATAGAAAGTTTCCAAAAATAGAAAGTTTCCAAAAATAGAAAGTTTCCAAAAATAGAAAGTTTCCAAAAATAGAATTTACTGCTTAAAATAGATTAGTTTCTAAAAATAGAAAGTTTCCAAAAATAGATCAGCTGTCTTAATTAAATAAGTTTCCATACTTAGCTTAGCTTGCCTGAAATAGATAGATTTCCATATATAGAAGGTTTCCATAATTAGATTAACTGCCTTATTTAATTAAGTTTCTATAAATAGAAGTTTCCATATTTAGAATTAAGCTGGTTACATAAGCTAACATATAAGTCTAAGTGTTTATAAGCTTATTTCTTAAGTCATATGATATAGTGTATAGTTTAATTATTATTTCATGTATTTTAATTAAACTATAGGTTAAGCATTTTAATTAAGGTATAACATGTTTTAATTAAAATAAAATGAAAATACTTAGGTTAAAATGTGTATTATTATCATTAATAATATAACCTAAGTCATGTCTAAATTAATTAATTATAGGCATGTTTTAAATAATTAATTAATTATAACTTATAACATAAAATACTTAGGTTAAATTAATGTCATGTTAAACTAATAATTAAAATAACCTAAGTCATGATTTAATTAATATTTCATGTTATTAATTAATTATATCCTAAGTTCATAATTCATAAAAATTAACATGTAGCATAAATCATGATTTAACCAACGAACCATGAATCGGGCATGAATTCGACACCGTACCCCGAGCCAAACCCGGGGCACATGTGTCTCCTTGCTGCCGTGGGTCCCACATGAGCCAACCAAGACCAAAAATGGTCTTGGTGGTGGCGGCAATAGCAAACCAAACCCCCCTCGGGTTTGTTTGCTAGGCGGCCAAAGACAAACACCCCTTTTAAATCATTCTTTGATTTTAATTAATACCAAAACATGTTAGATCAATGATTAATTATCATGTTTTAATAAGAAAAATAATAACATGTTCATGAAAATAATCAAAGATTAAAAGAATTAAAAAGAATTAGAAAGAAGGGTTAGAAAGGTATACCACTATGTAGCTTGGAAAAAGGATGAACAAACACGGTTTCTAACACTAGTTTTTAAGATCAAAATCAAACAATCACCCTCCTATGGTGATGTCTAGGTGGCGGCACAAAGAGAGCACAAGGAGGAGGAGAAAAACTCTTTTAGGGTTTTTGTGTTTATTTCTTGAAAATGAAAAATGAAAACATGTTTTACTCTTTACCCCCCTTTACTTGTAAAGTCCATGGGCTAAGCCTATTTCTTGTATATGTGCCGTGGGTATGGGGGCCCCACATGGGGTACCCGTACCTTTCTCGTGTCCCGATGTTTCGTGTTCGTTCGTGGTTAAACGTGCTCGTGTTTAAAGTGTTTCTGTTTATTCTAACGTGTCGTTTATCGTAAACTTAACGCTCGTAATTATATTATATGTATTTACGTAAGTATTCTAATTTGTATTTTAAATGGGGATCATGATTTAATTATGTTCATGTGATATATTTATTAACTGTTTATCATGAGTTCGTACGTAATCGATACTTGTCATGTCATACACGTATGCACTTGCTTGATTATTAGCACATGAATGTGATCAATACTAAATGAGGTAAGTTTTAATCTAGAATGTACGATCTTAAGGGCACTATTCATGGTAAAATCATGCGGGTTTTACAATTCTTCCCCCCTAAAAAGAATAATTCGTCCCCGAATTATAGATAAGGTAAGCTGAAAAGAAGTGACATACCCGAACTCAAAATATGAAGTGAGGGTAAGAAGCCCGGATAGACTCCTCTGTTTCCCAAGTGGCTTCCCGCTCGGTATGGTCCCTCCAAAGAATTTTGACGAATGGAATCGTCTTCCTTCTCATGACTCGTTCTTGCCTGTCGAGTACTCGTTCGGGTTCTTCTATAAAAGTGAGATCTTCACGTATCTGTTCCAGTGGATACTGAACCATGTGAAGGGGATGATAATTGTACCCTCTGAGTAAGGACACATGGAACACGTTATGCACGTGCGAAAGCTGAGGAGGTAACGCCAATCGGTAAGATACTTCGCCGATTCGTTCAACGATATCAAATGGTCCGATGAACCGAGGACTGAGCTTTCCTTTGATCCCGAAGCGTTTAACACCACGTGCCGGCGAAACCTTGAGGAAGACGTGATCTCCCACATTAAAATGTATGTCCCTACGATGCTTATCGGCGTAACTCTTCTGACGTGACCGTGCTTCTAGTAACTTCTGTTTAGCTACCTCAATCTTTTCATTGGTCATTTCTATAATCTCTGGTCCTTCGAGTGTTCACTCTCCCACTTGATCCCAGCAAGTTGGAGCGCGACACTTTCTGCCATACAACATTTCGAAAGGAGCACATTTGATACTTGTGTGCCAGCTGTTGTTGTATGCAAACTTGACCAAACAGATGTAATCGTCCCAATCACCTGTCCATTCCAACGCACACGACCTTAACATATCTTCCAATGTCTGAATTGTTCGCTCCGATTGTCCGTCCGTTTGAGGATGAAAGGCTGTGCTCAGCTTAAGTTGTGTACCCCAAGCTTTTTGCAGACCTTTCCAGAATCGCGACGTGAAACGAGGATCTCTGTCTGAGACGATGCTGGAGGGAGTGCCGTGGAGTCTCATGATCTCCCTTCTGTACGTATCTACGAGTTTACTTACCGGATCTTCCTTGCGTATCGGTAAGAAATGAGCTGATTTGGTGAGTCGATCAACAATTACCCAAATAGCATCGTGCTTCTTCTTGGTAGGCGGAAGACCGGTAACAAAATCCATGGTGATTTTGTCCCACTTCCACTCTGGAATATCCAACGGTTGAAGGAGACCGCCTGATCGCTGATGTTCAATCTTAACCTGCTGGCAGGTAAGACATTTGGAGACATACGTGGCTACATCCTGTTTCATACCACTCCACCAAAAGTGCTGTCTGATGTCATGGTACATTTTTGTCGACCCAGGATGTATAGAAAATGGGGAGCTGTGAGCTTCAGCTAACAATGCTTCCTGGAGTTCTGGATTGTCAGGAACACAAAGTCTCGTGTCCTGCCAAACGATACCGTCTGCGTCCATTCGGAATTCTGTCTGCTTCTCCAAATTCTGAATTATCGCCCAAATCTCTCCATCATCCTTCTGCGCTTCCTTAATCCTAGTCAGTAACTCAGGTTCTACTCTAAGATTCGCCCAGTATCCGTGCTGCTGATGAGATGGCATTTATACATGATCTCATCGTTCTTTTCGGGCTTTAAATGCATAAAAATGTCATAAAATACCATATATATGCTTGTGTTTGTTTACTTGTGTATTTTAGGTATGGATATCGTGAAAAAGACAAAAGATCACAAGAATCAAGGAAAAACGAACACGAGAAACGAAGCCGTACAAAGAACCGGGCCCTAATCATGGAATTTTCATCAAATACCCTTGAAGACTTGAAGACAAAACAAGATTGATCCTCATTCTATGAAGAAATGACACTTAAAACCCTTGTATATTAATAATTACAAGTTTGGTCCCTTGAGTTTGTCAAAATTACAAAAAGATCCTTCAACTTTGAAGAAATGGCAAGAATAGTCCCTCAACAATTTCAAATTGCCAATTATGGTCCCTCATAAAGTGGAAGACTCATTGAAGACCTTTGAAGATCAAGATTGTCCAAAAACAGCCCTTGAAATATTCAAAAATGACAAAAACAATCCCTTGAAACCCTTTTCCAAAACTTGGTGCCAAAAGTGACAAGTCATGGAAGTTATTATCAAAGCAAAATCGTTTTTAGGGCTTGAAAACATGAAATGCCAAAAATCTGAAAAGAAAGGGACCAAATGTGCCAACTGAAACATTTAAACACAAAAAGGGCGCCTAACAAGTACTATTCCCCCAATATCGGATCTAAACATTCATTGTTTATCTTTCTTACCACCCAGAACTTACCACCACTTATCCTGGGGTAAAATCCAATTAACCAAGCACACGTGTAATTCACACCACTTAAAACCCTTCCCACTCCTAAACTACCCAATCCCACGCGTGTGGTCCAAACCCCCAATTCCCCAATCCACCAATCACATCATTCCTTAGCCCCCAAGCATCATGACGTGTCCCAAATCAAAGGCTAAGGTTATTAGCTTACTCTCAAAGCAAAAACAAACGGCTAAGATCAAGAAAGGACAAAATGCACTCAAAACCGTTCAAGGGTATTTTAGAGATTTCTAGTGATTAGGGTTTTATGTTTAAGAGCCTAGAATGTTCATTAGGTCTCTATAAAAGGAGCTCACAACCTGTGTGAAGCCCTTGTTCCAGTTTTTCTCATTAAATCTTGTAATTCCTTTTAATTTGAAATAAAAGTTGGTATTGTTTAAAAAAGCATTTAATTCCTTTTTATATTCTGTTAAAGTTGGTGTTTGTTTGTGAGAAAAACTGAGTTCCAAGTTTATTTGTGGTTTGGTTAAGAATTTTGAATTTCAAAATTTGTTCATAGGTTTTGAAAATCTGAAAATTTTGGAAGAAATTGTCCAAAGGTTTTTGGTGTTAAGGATTTGAAGTAATTGGTGATAATAGGGTTAGAAAACGTTTTTAAGAAGTTTGATAAGTTTTGGAAAGTATTTAAGAAAAGAAAAAGAGAAACAGAATATACATTTGCTTGTGATATTGTTGTTTTCTTCTTTGATTTTCTTTTCAAGCAGGTTGAGAAAGAAGTGTTGATTCAGTTCAGCACCAGCCCGGGCTGGTTTGGAGGTGGATTCAACATCCACTAGGACCCTTGGATGTAAGGGTCCTAAGGTAATTCTTCTTTTTCTTTTTAAAATTTCAGAAAATAAGTGTGTCCATGTGAATTTGTTGATTTTATGCTATAAGTGTGTTTTATCTGTTGAATTGGTGTTGTTTTGAGTTATTATACATGTTTGATGATTATAGGTTCAGTTTTCATAGGTTTATTTAAGTTTTGATTTGAAGAAAAACGTTTTTAAAAATATAAAGTGGTGTTTGGCAATAGGTTTAAGCAGGGTAGAGTTCTTGATTTAGTGTTTAACTAGGTGTTAGATTGCTTGAAAAGGATTAAGTTAGGTTGAGGGTTAGTAGGTAGTTGGTTTTGGTCAAGTTTAGAACATATTTGTGAGGTTAAAAGGTAAAAAGGGTGTTAAAAAATCTGCTCATGCCTATCTGCTTAAATTTTGATGAGATTTTGTATTTTGATTTTGATTCCTGTTAAGGTTTAGGCTATTTGAGTTATTGAATTTTATTGTGTATCTGTTTGAGAGTGTGTGTGTTTAATTTTAAGCCTTGAGTCTCACTAGGGAGCTTTTTAGAAGCTGTTTAACCACCAGACCTTCATAATCTGTTACAGAAACTTGCATAGGCCTGTGTATGCTTTGTTTTTGAGTATTTGCTTGCTAAGTGTTGATCTTTCTTGCTTGATTTGACTTCTTGTGCTCAAAAGAGCACAAGAGTGCCCAACCTGTCCACAATAATCACACCAAAGAAGCATTAGCCAGGCTCATCTTGGCTAAAATCCTTAAGCAAAGGCTAAAAGTTAACCTGCTAAGTGTTCTACTAAACCTGTTCACGTTTTTGGAATCAATCTTGGTTAAATCTTGGCTAAAAGGAAAGTGGATTGGTTTACAAGTCATTTAAGTTCACTGGTTTGATTTGGCAAAGCAAAAAAAATAAAAAAATAAAAATAAAACAAGCAAAAAGGGGGTTATCAGACTCGAACCCACAATCCCCACACTCACAACCCAACGTGTTAACCAACTGCGCCCTAGGGACTTTGACTGACAAGTTTGGTTTTGAATTTTACTTAACACATTTTTGTTTTGTCTTATTTATTTAAAGCCGTGGCTTAATTCCACCATTTCTAGCTTATCTAATAAGCTTATTTCATTTGGCTTATTTTTCCTGAGTTACTGTTAGGGTTTTTGATTTTTCAAAATTGGTTTCACATTTTTCCTTTTATTTGTTTATTTTCTAGAATTTATTTAATATACGTTTTTTATAAAATCAATAAAAAAATACCAAAAAGAGTTTTTATTTTTAGGAAAAATAGTTTTTAGGTTTTAAAATATATTTTTTAGGTTTACATCTAATTTTGGTTTCAAAAACTTTAATTTTTAATTTTATAATATTTTAAGGTTTTTTATAAACTTTAAAGATTTTTATAAAATTAATAAAGAAGGTTTAGAAGCTCTAATTAGTGTTTTTCTCTTAATTATATTATTTAGGATTTTTAGAAATTTTTTATTTTAAATTTTAGAAACTTTTTATTTTTAGCATTATTTTAATATTATTTTATTATTTAATTTTCAAAATTTTCTTTTTCCTTCTTTTTCATTTTTCCTAGGTTCTTTGTCATTAGTTAGGACCATTTCCATTTTTAGAATAATTTTATAGCTTTTAGATTAATTTTTATAAATATTTTAAGTTTAATTAGGTTTTAATCAATTTTAATCATTTTTAGAGTTTTAAAAATAGTTTTATTAGCTTTTAATTTTTAGAAAAATACTTTTTGGTCTCATAATAATATAAGTTAAGTAATTTTTCAATAAAATCATATTTTGGAATATTTTATTAGTTGTAATTGATTTTAGGGCTTTAATTAGCATTTAAAATTAATTATTTAATTAATAAAAGCTTTTAAAATATCTTTGTTGGATTTTTAACTTTATTTATATTATTTTAGACTTGTTTTAGCCTTTTTAATCTTTTCTTGATTTTGTTTTTGGCTTTAGCTTAATTTTTAATTTTTGTGTTTTTCTACGGCTTTACGTTTACGTTTTTACGTCATAGTGAAATTTTCACGAAACCGTCATTCCATCTCATCAATATTAATCTCAAAGAAATACAAGTTAATTCACAACACATATACCTCCTTGGGAAACGAATCTTTCTCTCATTTTATTTGATTGTGGGTCATTAGTGTTGATTTTTCCTAAAATCATCACTCGATACTTACCGCTTATATTTAGTTGCTTGTTTTTCCTAAAGCAAGTTATCTAAATTTACCACAATCATTTTGGCACCGCTGCCGGGGAGGTGTGTCGTGCTTTAATTTGGAAAATTTTGTTTTTGATATTATCCATAATAAGTATTTGTGTTAAGTGGAACTCCCTTAACACGTATTATCGGTTTTCTCGGTTTTTCTTTGTGAATATTATTAATATATTGTATTAAGTATCACAATCAATATACAATATCTCCAAAAGTGTGAAAACACAACCTTAATTAGGATTTGATCTCCTAATTATTGTATTCGAATCTCAAACAAAAAGAAAAGGCAAAAATAGATAAATACTTTCGAGAAGCTCGATTTTGAAAAATACGAACTATAAGGTGGGTATAAGGCGGGTATTATAAAATATACCCTAAGGAAAAAGGCTCTTAAGTGCTTCGCGCCGCCTCGTTTCCCCGCTTGCTTGTGAGTATTTTGAGATTGAAGGCTAATCGAGGGTTTTGCCGCCCAAAGTATTAATACGTATACTATATTTGCTTGGTTTTCTTTGTGATTAAACCCTCGTGAACAATTTGGTTTTCACCAAAGTTCTAAAGTCATTCGAAGGCGTTCACTCCACGTGATCGTTTTCATTCCTTTGAGGCTTCTTTAATCAAGAGTTTGATTCGAGGAGAGATTTTGTAGATTGTTGTCTACGAAGATACACCAAAATCCAAAAAAATTAAATATCATCAAAAACACAAAAAAAATTGAAAATCCACAAAACAACCAAAAAGAATCTTCTTTGCTCACCTCCCATTCTTCGTGAAGTTTATGATCACTCGTAATCAAGCTAAACGAGCTCGTAAACGTCTTCAAAAGCAAGCAAATCAAGGATCGTTGATTATTGAAGAACCTCCAATTGTTGAACCTATTGTAGAACAAGAAGTCGTAATGGCTAATCGTACTATGATGGAGTTGCTACAAGCACCCACCGAGGGTTTTGGAGAGGCCATTGTTATTCCCGCCATCCTTGCGGAGAATTTCGAGATTAAGACGGGTTTAATGTCTATGTTGCAAGCAAACAAGTTTCGAGGTCACGAGAAAGACAACCCGCATTACCACATTAGGAATTTCAACCGTCTCACCGCTACTAGCAAATTCAAAGATGTTCCACATGACGCCATTAAGATGATGTTGTTTCCATATTCGTTGGATGGACCCGCAAAAATTTGGCTCGAGAAAGAACCGCCAAATTCGATTTTGACATGGGCCGATCTCGTTTCTAAGTTTGTGAACAAGTTTTTTTCCACCATCGAAAACAACACACTTAAAAAATGAGATTTCACGATTTGTACAACGTAACAATGAAAGTTTTTCAATGGCATGGGAACGATTTAAGGAGATGTTACATGAATGTCCTCACCATGATTTTTCGGAATTGCATCAAATTGATACCTTTTATAATGGGCTTAATGACCATGAACGAGATTATTTGAATGCCGCCGCGGGTGGTAATTTTTTGTGCAAGACGACAAATGAGGCTTTACAAATCATTGAAAATCGATCTAAGGTTTATAGCCCTCGTAACACACCGAGTGTTGCCAATATGGGTTCGTCATCATCATCACAATCGTCTCGTAGCATTAACGCCTTACATGATGAAGCTAATGAGGAAAATCGGTTTTTTGATAGATTTGCTAATCTAATGTCCCATTGGAAGGCTCAAGAAGCTTCCAATTCCGCTTCGGTTAAAGCGGTTGCTAAGAGTTGTTTATCTTGTGGGGGAGCTCATGATTTATCCGAGTGCATTACTGCGGATGGTAACACTTCGAGTGCTTATGTAGCAACGGGAACTTATAACCAAAACGGCCAAGGTTCCCGCCAAAATCAAGCTCCACCAAATCAAAATGTTAACAATTATCGAAACAACAACCAAGGTAATTACCAAGGCAACACACGCAATTACAACAAAGGGAATTATCAAAGTGGGAATGGACAAATCTCTAATCAAAACCAAAACCGTGATTTTCAAAACACTACACAAGGTTTTCAAAATGCTCACACGAAAAATTTGCAAGGAGAATTTTTGGATTATGCAAAAGCAAATGATGCTAAATTTGATAACATGCAACGTGAGATGATTAGCTTAAGGTCCGAGTTGAAAAACGAGCTTAAAAATGAACTTGCTAATGAACTTAAAACTCATGCTAATAAAATGGAAGGAAATGTCCAACGTCTTCAACAAAACCAACAAAAGATGGAATTAGGACAACATGAGATTAAGCAAGAGTTATTGAAAGCGGATGCTAGGCAATCAAAATTTGAGGACCGTATGGCTAAGATGTTTGAAGCTATCATGTGTAAGCCCTCTTCTTCGGGTGGTCTTCCTAGTGATACCATTGCAAACCCGAAGGGAGAAATGAAGGTTATTACTACACGAAGTGGTAAAACTTTCAAGGAACCAATCTCTCGTCCAAGTACTTCTACGGAGAAGGAAATCGAGAAAGATCCCGAGGTGATGGTCGAAAAGGAGCACATTACAATCCCACGAAGTACCGCTCATGCCACACCTACGGTTACACCAATACCAATTGTGGAACCCGAGATTCCAAGGCCGTTGCCTAATGACCAACCCACACCACCTTTACCCTACCCTTCGAGACGAAACAAAGAGAAAATGCAAGAACGTAACAAACAACAAATCGAGCTTTTTATTAAGATGTTTCAACAAGTGCATTTTGATGTGAGTTTAGCCGACGCGTTGTTATATATGCCTCGTTTCGCTTCCACTTTTAAAAGTATGATGAGCGATAAGGAAAAGCTTTCAAAGCTTGCTAATTGTTCTTCGGTTTATCTTAACCGCATACCGGAAAAAGTTGGTGATCCCGGAAAGTTTCTCATTCCTTGTGACATACAAGATATGAAAGAATGCCTCGCCTTGGCCGATCTTGGTGCGAGCATTAATTTGATGCCATTTTCCATTTGGAAATCGCTTTCGCTTCCGGCTCTTATTCCTTCGAACATGTCCATCGAGATGGCCGATCATTCTACGATTATGGCATGTGGAGTAGCCGAAGATGTTTTCGTGAAAGTGGGGAAGTTCTACTATCCCGTTGATTTTATAGTAGTCGACATCCCCGCGGATCCTCAAGTTCCTCTAATTTTAGGACGTTCATTTTTAGATACTTCGAGATCGCTTATCGATGTTCATGCGAGAACTATCACTTTGAGATTCAACGAAGAGGAACTTGTTATAAACGCTACTCAAAACTCGAAACCTTCTCATGTTTATGCAATCGCTACCATCAATCACATTGACATCGTTGATGTGGTTTGCGATGAGTTTTCACAAGAAGTGTTAGGTTTTTCCGATAGCTCGTCAAGTGGCAATCCCACTATTTTGGATCCGATTCTTGCTAATTCCACACCAAATCTCACTCCATTCCAAGGAGGCGATTTCACTTCAAATGAAATCGACAATGAAGATGAGGTGTTGATTAGTGATGATACTTCTATTTCACCATTTCTTCCGCCGATGGAAGTTATGAGTGTTGAACCTAAATCTTCAATCGAGGAACCACCTATCCTTGAATTGAAAGATCTTCCTTCTCACCTTGAATATGCATTCTTGGAAGGTGATGACAAGTTGCCGGTTATTATTGCAAAAGATCTTGCTAATGATGAAAAAACCGAGCTCTTGAAAGTTCTTAAGGCTCACAAAGGGGCAATTGCGTGGAAAATTTCCGACATTAAGGGTATTGACCCAAAATTTTGTACTCACAAGATTTTAATGGAGGAGGACTACAAACCCGCAATTCAAAGTCAAAGAAGGGTGAATCCCAAAATTCACGATGTCATTAAAAAGGAGGTCCTTAAACTCCTTGACGCGGGAATGATTTATCCTATATCCGATAGCCCATGGGTGAGCCCGATCCATTGTGTCCCTAAAAAGGGAGGAATGACCGTTGTGCCTAATGAAAACAACGAGTTAATTCCCACTCGTGTTGTGACCGGTTGGAGGGTGTGTATTGACTACCGAAAGTTAAATGACGCCACTCGTAAAGACCACTTTCCTTTGCCCTTCATGGATCAAATGTTGGAGCGACTTGCGGGAAATGAATTCTATTGCTTTTTAGATGGTTTTTCCGGTTACTTTCAAATCCCTATCGACCCTCGTGATCAAGAGAAGACTACGTTTACGTGTCCTTATGGAACGTTCGCTTATCGTAGGATGCCTTTCGGACTTTGTAATGCACCCGGTACGTTTCAACGGTGTATGATGGCGATTTTTCACGACATGATCGAGAAGTCGATGGAAGTGTTTATGGATGACTTCTCGGTGTTTGGTAATTCGTTCACGTCATGTTTATCTAATCTCGAACAAATGTTAAAACGTTGTGAAGAAACCAATCTTGTGCTTAATTGGGAGAAATGTCATTTCATGTGTAAACAAGGAATCGTCTTAGGACATAAGGTGTCGAAGGCGGGGATTGAGGTCGATAAAGCTAAGGTAGACGTCATCGCCAAGTTACCTCATCCCAAAACCGTTAAGGGAGTTCGTAGTTTCCTAGGCCACGCGGGCTTTTATCGTCGTTTCATCAAGGACTTTTCGAAGATTTCTCGTCCTATGACACACCTTCTCGAGAAGGATGCTCCTTTTAACTTTAATGAGGATTGTGTTAAGGCTTTCGAGACTCTAAAAAGGAAACTTACCGAAGCTCCCATTCTTGTTGCTCCTAATTGGGAATTACCCTTTGAAATCATGTGCGATGCAAGTGATTATGCTATAGGGGCCGTCTTAGGGCAACGTTATGACAAGCATTTCCGTCCTATCCACTATGCTAGTAAGACGATGACCGAGGCTCAATTAAAGTACACCACAACGGAAAAGGAATTCCTTGCCGTGGTCTATGCTTTTGAGAAATTCCGACCTTATCTCGTCTTGACTAAAAGCATCGTGTATACCGACCATTCGGCTATCAAGTATCTCTTAGCTAAGCAAGATGCTAAGCCGAGATTACTTCGTTGGATGCTCCTCCTCCAAGAATTTGATGTCACCGTGCTTGACAAAAAAGGAGCCGAGAATCTAGCGGCCGATCATCTCTCTCGTCTAGAAGATCCTCACAAAGATGTTTTCGAGAACAAGGAAATTACCGAAACATTTCCTCTTGAGACTCTCGGTGTAGTGAATTCTAAAGACACCACCCCATGGTTTGCCGACATTGCAAATTACCATGCGGGCAATTTCATAATCAAGGGTATGACGACACAACAAAAACGAAAATTCTTTCGTGACGTCAAGTTCTATTTTTGGGACGACCCTTATCTCTTTTGGATTTGTGCGGATCAACTCGTTCGACGTTGTGTGTTTGGTGCCGAAGCCTCTAATATCCTTAGAGCTTGTCACGAGGGACCCACGGGTGGTCACCACGGTGCTAATCTCACGGCTAAGAAAGTGTTCGATGCCGGTTTCTTTTGGCCTTCTATCTATCGTGATGCACACGCACTTGTGAAGTCGTGTGATTCGTGCCAACGTCAAGGAAAATCGTCTCAACGTGATGAAATGCCGCAAAATATAATTCAAGTGTGTGAGATTTTCGACATATGGGGAATAGACTTTATGGGGCCGTTCCCATCGTCTCATGGCAACAAATATATCCTCGTCGCGGTGGACTACCTTTCTAAGTGGGTGGAAGCTAAGGCTTTGCCTACTAATGATGCTCGTGTGGTAGTGAAGTTTTTGAAGCAACTATTCTCTCGGTTCGGAACCCCTCGTGCTATTATAAGCGATCGTGGAACCCATTTTTGTAATGACCAATTCGAAAAGGTTCTAAAGAAATATGGGGTTACACATCGTCTTTCTACGGCTTATCACCCGCAAACGAGTGGGCAAGTCGAGGTTTCGAACCGAGCTTTGAAGAGGATTTTAGAAAGGTCGATTGGAGAAAACCGTGCTTCATGGTCCGACAAACTCGATGACGCTTTATGGGCCTTTAGGACCGCTTATAAGACACCTATCGGTTGCACTCCTTATAAGTTAGTCTATGGGAAGAATTGTCATTTGCCCATTGAATTGGAGCATAAGGCATATTGGGCCCTTAAGCATGCTAATTTTGACTTGAAGACCGCGGGAGATCACCGGAAAATACAATTGAATGAATTGGATGAATTAAGGGATAATGCTTATGAAAATTCATTAATTTTTAAAGAAAAGACTAAAAAGTTTCATGATTCAAAGATTAAAAACCGTGTTTTTAACGTTGGTGATCAAGTGTTGCTTTTTAACTCACGTCTTAAGATATTTTCCGGGAAATTGAAATCTCGTTGGTCGGGTCCGTTCACCATTACACAAGTGTTTCCATATGGGACCATTGAGCTAGCTCAAGATGATGGTCCAAATTTCAAGGTGAATGGACATAGGCTTAAGCACTACTTTGGTGGGGAAATTCCTTCAATGGTTGCCCCCGACCAAGACACCTTCCCCAATGATAATTAACATTGAGGGGATCGAGTCGAGCTCATGACTCGGTAATCAAAAACGAGGTGCCTCGTGGGGGAGATCCCATGCTTATCTTTATGCTTTATGTTCACTAATAAGGGGACTTGTACCCTTCCAACTCGTTGTCTCGTGGTTGTTTGTGATTGTGTTATCTAGATCATCATCATCGTCTACGATTGAAGACTCTCGTGTTCGTTTACGTGAGCCTCCATCGTTCGTTTGAAGAAGTTTTTCACGAATCCATGACATATCCTTTATTGTTCTAACAATTATCTTTTAGCATAATTAATAAACGGCTTTAGATATATTGTTGATCACCCTTTCCATGCTAGATCCTAAGCATTCGACTCTTCGTCTCTAGTATGGGGTGCTCCACCTTTAGACTCGAAACATTGAGGACAATGTTTACTTTTAGTATGGGGGGGTGAATAGGTACTTGCTTTGCTACGCCCTCACGTTTTCCAACTTTCAATGTTTTGTTTTGCTAATAAGGCTAAAAATGGCCAAATTTTAAAAATTTTCTTAGTTTTCATAAGTGTTTTTAAGACACGAATGTATATTTTCCGATGGGTAGAATAAGAGTTAATTTTTGACTTGATGGGCATTTGGAGCCATTTACATTCCTTAACCCGCTCAATTCAAGTTTTGCTAGACTTTTATATAGGGAGCTTTAAAACGCGAAAGTCTTAATTCATTCGGTTAAGAACAAGAACTTTTCGCAAGTTCCTATAATTGATTCTAGAAAGTCACTTATCAAGGGAACTTTAAAACGCATTCTCTAAACTTGAAAAAGTCCAAGAAAGTGCAAGATCCTATAGGTGGCTTGAAAACCCAAAACTTTGATTTGATATAGTCTTAATGAAAGCTAATCCAAATTTGGCTTAATTTTGACTTGCACGGCTAAGTATTCACGAGTCTCTTTAATTAGAGGTCTTTAAATAGTGAAGAACGAGAAATGATAGAGTTAGACAAGTGATCATGCTAAACGTAGAACATAAAAATGTTCTTTCAAAAACTCATATGTTTTTAATTGTGGCTTTTTCTTCCCATAAGATCAATGCATTAGGAATAAATCATAATTGCAATAAGTAAGGTCGTACGATTTGAAAGGTTACTTAGCCTCTAGCGCAAGATCGTTTAAAAGTTGCTCGGGGTTGAATAGAGTTCATAGCCAAGGCATAACTTATTGAAGCGGGACGCGAAGATTGGCGATCATCCAAAAAGGCCCTAACAAGGCATGAGGAGCTCTATTTTTGCTAAAGATCCAAAGATGATGTGAAGTATCATTGTTCCAAAATCAATATGAAGGATCGAGACACACGACGAGAAGCTATTACTCCCCTAAAGAATGGAGAAAGTCTATCCAAAAAGACCCTAACAAGGTATGAGGATAAATATATCCAAGTCCGAAAAGGAGGCGGATCGTTGTATATCAAAATCCAAAGTAAAGATTGAAGAAAAATGATGAAGTCGTGGTCCTATATGAAGAATCTCTCAAAAACGTCAAGTGAAGAAATTCCAAATATATGAAGAGAAGACCATTATTTCAAGAACGTCTTCCCAAGATTTGAAGTATGAAGTACATGCCAAATATCGGTCCGAGAAAGGTCTCAAATCGTGAAACGAGTTATGCCAAGATATGAACTTAAGGAGATACACGAGAAGCCGTTTTAAAAGATTTTGTCCTTCGGCTAACTATTGATTAAATCGTGCTACTTTGCTTTCGGACTAATAACTACTCAAATAAGTCAATATGAATCACTTGTGATCAATGACAAATAGATAAAAAAATGCTAGTAACCCATTTCCTTTTATAATAACTAGGATTGCGGGGAGAAAAAGTATTACACAATTTGAACGTATGAGTAGTGTTAGCATTGTGACTTGTACCAACAATGATCTTGTTTTTGCACTTAGCATGGAATGTATGACAATCAAGGATGACGAAGTTTACTCTAAGGGACATTAACTTGTTTCTATTCTTTGACCCTAAAAGTCACATTTTGGTGATGAAAATCATACATTATGTGTTTACACATTCTCGTAGTATGTTGCAAGTCTTTTACTCCTCAATAAAGGTTAATAAGGTTAACTTTGGTGATGCTTAGATACTTTATTCTAGCATTGCGTGAGGGCACGGCAATGGCTTAGTATGGGGGAGTGATGAGATGGCATTTATACATGATCTCATCGTTCTTTTCGGGCTTTAAATGCATAAAAATGTCATAAAATACCATATATATGCTTGTGTTTGTTTACTTGTGTATTTTAGGTATGGATATCGTGAAAAAGACAAAAGATCACAAGAATCAAGGAAAAACGAACACGAGAAACGAAGCCGTACAAAGAACCGGGCCCTAATCATGGAATTTTCATCAAATACCCTTGAAGACTTGAAGACAAAACAAGATTGATCCTCATTCTATGAAGAAATGACACTTAAAACCCTTGTATATTAATAATTACAAGTTTGGTCCCTTGAGTTTGTCAAAATTACAAAAAGATCCTTCAACTTTGAAGAAATGGCAAGAATAGTCCCTCAACAATTTCAAATTGCCAATTATGGTCCCTCATAAAGTGGAAGACTCATTGAAGACCTTTGAAGATCAAGATTGTCTAAAAACAGCCCTTGAAATATTCAAAAATGACAAAAACAATCCCTTGAAACCCTTTTCCAAAACTTGGTGCCAAAAGTGACAAGTCATGGAAGTTATTATCAAAGCAAAATCGTTTTTAGGGCTTGAAAACATGAAATGCCAAAAATCTGAAAAGAAAGGGACCAAATGTGCCAACTGAAACATTTAAACACAAAAAGGGCGCCTAACAAGTACTATTCCCCCAATATCGGATCTAAACATTCACTGTTTATCTTTCTTACCACCCAGAACTTACCACCACTTATCCTGGGGTAAAATCCAATTAACCAAGCACACGTGTAATTCACACCACCTAAAACCCTTCCCACTCCTAAACTACCCAATCCCACGCGTGTGGTCCAAACCCCCAATTCCCCAATCCACCAATCACATCATTCCTTAGCCCCCAAGCATCATGACGTGTCCCAAATCAAAGGCTAAGGTTATTAGCTTACTCTCAAAGCAAAAACAAACGGCTAAGATCAAGAAAGGACAAAATGCACTCAAAACCGTTCAAGGGTATTTTAGAGATTTCTAGTGATTAGGGTTTTATGTTTAAGAGCCTAGAATGTTCATTAGGTCTCTATAAAAGGAGCTCACAACCTGTGTGAAGCCCTTGTTCCAGTTTTTCTCATTAAATCTTGTAATTCCTTTTAATTTGAAATAAAAGTTGGTATTGTTTAAAAAAGAATTTAATTCCTTTTTATATTCTGTTAAAGTTGGTGTTTGTTTGTGAGAAAAACTGAGTTCCAAGTTTATTTGTGGTTTGGTTAAGAATTTTGAATTTCAAAATTTGTTCATAGGTTTTGAAAATCTGAAAATTTTGGAAGAAATTGTCCAAAGGTTTTTGGTGTTAAGGATTTGAAGTAATTGGTGATAATAGGGTTAGAAAACGTTTTTAAGAAGTTTGATAAGTTTTGGAAAGTATTTAAGAAAAGAAAAAGAGAAACAGAATATACATTTGCTTGTGATATTGTTGTTTTCTTCTTTGATTTTCTTTTCAAGCAGGTTGAGAAAGAAGTGTTGATTCAGTTCAGCACCAGCCCGGGCTGGTTTGGAGGTGGATTCAACATCCACTAGGACCCTTGGATGTAAGGGTCCTAAGGTAATTCTTCTTTTTCTTTTTAAAATTTCAGAAAATAAGTGTGTCCATGTGAATTTGTTGATTTTATGCTATAAGTGTGTTTTATCTGTTGAATTGGTGTTGTTTTGAGTTATTATACATGTTTGATGATTATAGGTTCAGTTTTCATAGGTTTATTTAAGTTTTGATTTGAAGAAAAACGTTTTTAAAAATATAAAGTGGTGTTTGGCAATAGGTTTAAGCAGGGTAGAGTTCTTGATTTAGTGTTTAACTAGGTGTTAGATTGCTTGAAAAGGATTAAGTTAGGTTGAGGGTTAGTAGGTAGTTGGTTTTGGTCAAGTTTAGAACATATTTGTGAGGTTAAAAGGTAAAAAGGGTGTTAAAAAATCTGCTCATGCCTATCTGCTTAAATTTTGATGAGATTTTGTATTTTGATTTTGATTCCTGTTAAGGTTTAGGCTATTTGAGTTATTGAATTTTATTGTGTATCTGTTTGAGAGTGTGTGTGTTTAATTTTAAGCCTTGAGTCTCACTAGGGAGCTTTTTAGAAGCTGTTTAACCACCAGACCTTCATAATCTGTTACAGAAACTTGCATAGGCCTGTGTATGCTTTGTTTTTGAGTATTTGCTTGCTAAGTGTTGATCTTTCTTGCTTGATTTGACTTCTTGTGCTCAAAAGAGCACAAGAGTGCCCAACCTGTCCACAATAATCACACCAAAGAAGCATTAGCCAGGCTCATCTTGGCTAAAATCCTTAAGCAAAGGCTAAAAGTTAACCTGCTAAGTGTTCTACTAAACCTGTTCACGTTTTTGGAATCAATCTTGGTTAAATCTTGGCTAAAAGGAAAGTGGATTGGTTTACAAGTCATTTAAGTTCACTGGTTTGATTTGGCAAAGCAAAAAAAATAAAAAAATAAAAATAAAACAAGCAAAAAGGGGGTTATCAGACTCGAACCCACAATCCCCACACTCACAACCCAACGTGTTAACCAACTGCGCCCTAGGGACTTTGACTGACAAGTTTGGTTTTGAATTTTACTTAACACATTTTTGTTTTGTCTTATTTATTTAAAGCCGTGGCTTAATTCCACCATTTCTAGCTTATCTAATAAGCTTATTTCATTTGGCTTATTTTTCCTGAGTTACTGTTAGGGTTTTTGATTTTTCAAAATTGGTTTCACATTTTTCCTTTTATTTGTTTATTTTCTAGAATTTATTTAATATACGTTTTTTATAAAATCAATAAAAAAATACCAAAAAGAGTTTTTATTTTTAGGAAAAATAGTTTTTAGGTTTTAAAATATATTTTTGAGGTTTACATCTAATTTTGGTTTCAAAAACTTTAATTTTTAATTTTATAATATTTTAAGGTTTTTTATAAACTTTAAAGATTTTTATAAAATTAATAAAGAAGGTTTAGAAGCTCTAAATAGTGTTTTTCTCTTAATTATATTATTTAGGATTTTTAGAAATTTTTTATTTTAAATTTTAGAAACTTTTTATTTTTAGCATTATTTTAATATTATTTTATTATTTAATTTTCAAAATTTTCTTTTTCCTTCTTTTTCATTTTTCCTAGGTTCTTTGTCATTAATTAGGACCATTTCCATTTTTAGAATAATTTTATAGCTTTTAGATTAATTTTTATAAATATTTTAAGTTTAATTAGGTTTTAATCAATTTTAATCATTTTTAGAGTTTTAAAAATAGTTTTATTAGCTTTTAATTTTTAGAAAAATACTTTTTGGTCTCATAATAATATAAGTTAAGTAATTTTTCAATAAAATCATATTTTGGAATATTTTATTAGTTGTAATTGATTTTAGGGCTTTAATTAGCATTTAAAATTAATTATTTAATTAATAAAAGCTTTTAAAATATCTTTGTTGGATTTTTAACTTTATTTATATTATTTTAGACTTGTTTTAGCCTTTTTAATCTTTTCTTGATTTTGTTTTTGGCTTTAGCTTAATTTTTAATTTTTGTGTTTTTCTACGGCTTTACGTTTACGTTTTTACGTCATAGTGAAATTTTCACGAAACCGTCATTCCATCTCATCAATATTAATCTCAAAGAAATACAAGTTAATTCACAACACATATACCTCCTTGGAAAACGAATCTTTCTCTCATTTTATTTGATTGTGGGTCATTAGTGTTGATTTTTCCTAAAATCATCACTCGATACTTACCGCTTATATTTAGTTGCTTGTTTTTCCTAAAGCAAGTTATCTAAATTTACCACAATCAGCTGCCCACGTACCATGATTTCGATGTCTAGTCGCTCCAAGTCTCTTATGTTTTGTTCCTCGATCTCAATGCCGTTTATCATTCCGGACTTTCTGCTGAGTGCATCTGCTACTACATTAGCCTTTCCGGGATGATACTGTAGGTTAATATCATAATCCTTCAACAGTTCCAACCATCTCCTTTGTCTCATGTTCAATTCTCGTTGTGTGAAGATATACTTCAAGCTCTTGTGATCCGTGAAAATGTCGCATGATTCTCCGTATAAGTAATGCCTCCATATTTTCAATGCGAACACCACTGCAGCAAGTTCCAAGTCGTGCGTAGGATAGTTTTCTTCATAGGGCTTAAGCTGCCGTGAAGCATACGCGATCACTTTCCCATGTTGCATGAGAACACAGCCCAGGCCCTTCCCCGATGCATCGCTATAGATCTGAAATCCACCTGTACCAGATGGGAGAGTAAGAATAGGTGCAGATACTAACTTCTGCTTTAGGTCTTCGAAGCTCTTCTCTCGTTCTTCCGTCCAGACGAATTTCTCTCCTTTTCGCATCAGTTTGGTGAGAGGCAATGCCAGGCGGGAAAAGTTCTCCACGAATCTTCGATAATATCCAGCTAAGCCTAAGAAACTGCGGACTTCTGTCGCTGATGTTGGTCTTGGCCACTTAGTGATAGCCTCAACCTTCGCTGGGTCCATAGTGATCCCTTCTGCTGATACAATGTGACCTAAGAATGCCACCTTGTTTAACCAGAACTCACACTTGGAGAATTTCGCATACAGTTGCTTCTGACGAAGAATCTGTAGTACAGTACGGAGATGATCTTCGTGTTCCTCCGTGGACTTTGAGAATATCAAGATGTCATCGATGAATACAATGACAAATTTATCAAGGAATTCATGAAAGATTCTGTTCATCAGATCCATGAATACTGCTGGAGCGTTAGTCAGGCCGAATGGCATGACCACAAACTCATAATGGCCATAGCGGGTACGAAAAGCAGTCTTGGCAATATCCTGCTCTTTAACCCTTAGCTGATGGTAGCCTGACCTTAGATCGATCTTTGAGAAGTGTTTGGCTCCTTGAAGTTGGTCAAACAGATCGTCTATACGTGGCAGTGGATATCTATTGCGGATGGTAATCTTATTAAGTTCACGGTAGTCAATGCAAAGCCGCATGCTGCCGTCCTTCTTCTTAACGAACAAGACCGGTGCGCCCCATGGAGATGCGCTTGGTCTAATGAATCCTCGTTCAAGAAGTTCCTGTAGTTGGTCCTTCAGTTCTTTTAGCTCTATGGGAGCCATACGATACGGAGCCTTAGAGATTGGCTCAGCTCCTGGAACAAGGTCGATGTTGAACTCTACTTCTCTTGCAGGTGGTATGCCTGGAAGTTCATCTGGGAAGACGTCTTGAAATTCTGAGACTACCGGTTGATCCTGAATCGATGGGGATTCAGCATCCATGTCGTGAACCGTGGCTAGATAACCTTCGCAGCCATGTGACAGTAATGCACGTGCTTGTAAGGTAGATATGACTTGTACAGACCGTCCGGGTATGAACCCGTTATGGATGTACTCTGGTGCATTAATGTCGCCGAAGATCACCCGATATGAGTGGCAGTCTATGGTAGCATGGTGCTTGGATAGCCAGTCCATGCCAAGAATCATATCGAACTCAATCATGTCTAGGGGAAGTGCATCTACTGCACGAACTCTATCGTCAAACTCTAGAGGAAGACTCTTGTATACATGAGTTATTAATACAGAGTCCCTCAGGGGCGTGGAAATGGTAAGCTTATTTTCTAATGGCAAGGGAAGTGTCCTGATGTTCTTAGCGTAAGTAGTGGAAATAACTGAATGAGTGGCACCCGTGTCGAAAAGAACACATGCAGCCTGGCCGTACATATACAAAATTCCAGTAATGGTACCTGTAGATTTGTTTGCCTGATCGCGCGATGTCGTGTAGACACGCCCAGTGGTAGGAGGCGGTTTAGTATCAGCATGACCCGAAATACCCTCCATTTCACCCTTACGGCAATCTCTCATACGATGGCCAGGGAGGCCGCACTTGTAGCACGCGTCGGAATCACGACGGCATGGGCCAGGGTGTCTGCGATGGCAAGTGCTGCAAAGAGGATGAGTGAATCCTCCAGCAGGAGTCCTTGCTTGCTGAGGGCCAGTGTTAGCTGAACGGTTAGGCTGAGAACCCCTGTGGTTCTGGTCCCTTCCGTTACCGTGGTTCCTGCTGTTGTTGGAGTGTCCCGCATTGTTACGGTAATTATCATTACCGTTGCGCCTTTCCACAACAGAACGGTCGTTAGAGTGACCGTTTCCTTTGGGCTGATTAGGCTGCTGCTGAGTAGCCGGCTGAGACCGGTCCCCAGTTTTCTGCCTCTTGTCGGGTCTTTCCGCTTCCCCGAACTCATCGCGTTCCTGCAACATCTCAAGCTTCCTTGCTGCGTTGGCCACTTGTGCTACTGTATTGAACGTAGCACATACCAGATTGTTCGCTACCGAGGTGCGAAGTGCCCACCTAAAGTGGTGTGCCTGCTCCTCAGGAGTACCAGCTGCTGCTCCCAGAAAACCAGCTAGGCGGAGAAAGCGCTGCATGAATTCGTTGCTATTCTCGCCCGCTCTCTGACGTATCCCATGGTATTCACGCTTGAGTTTGTCCTGCTCTGCCTTAGGAAAAAACTGTTCCATCACTCTCTCCTTGAATTGGGCCCATGTCAAACCAGCGACCCATTCATCACCTCCTTCTGACTGCGTCAAAGCTAGCCACCAGTTGAGTACATCGCCTTCAAATCGGTAGCATGCCAATCTTGCCTTGAAGGCGGGGTCACATCCCATAGCATTGAAGATTTTCTCAATGTGAGTCAGCCAGCTTTCAGCATCGCTGGGGCTATCAGTCTTTTCAAAAGCTCTAGGACGGAGCTTGTTAAATCTTTCCAACCATACCGCTAGTGTCACTGGGGGAGGAGGAGGAGGTGCCTGATTCTGCGGCTGCTGATTGTTGGCAGCTTGGACTTCAGCACGAATGTCATTCCTCAGTTGAGGAAGTAAGGCTTGCATGGCAGCCTGAATTGCAGCATTGAGCTGCTCTTGCTCGCGTGTGAGAACCATCTGACAGTATAACATAAAACATATGATTAACAGTTCAAACATAAAATATAAAAAAAAAAAATTTATGCCAAAATTTCACGAGAAAATTTTATGCAAGAAAATCTTTGTATGAATGCATGATGCAGTTTTATGAAAACTTTGATGCTCGAGAGTGAACGCCTCAGGTCAGTTCACTCAAAATAAAAGACATATCAAGGGGACGCCTATGGGTCGGTCCCAAATCTAAAAGTTTCGATAAAACACATGCGACTAAATAGGGCCAGTCCTGTACCAACCATTACTTAGTCAAAAACCCTGTAACAATGACATGTATATGTATGCTTAAAAATGATGAATGCATGAAAACAACTGTCAGTTCTAGGAAGACCGTAGTGACTACCCACTAATCACAGGTCATATTTGAGAGCCTACAGGTCGAAACCTTGGCTCTGATACCATAATTGTAACACCCCATTTTGGAAATGGAATATTACGCATAATCATGGCGTGTCATCAAAGCATACAAGGATAAATGTCTAAGCATTATTCAACCATAAAAGGGAAATACCGGAATCAAACATCGGTACCCCAAAGTAAAGCTCATCACACACAAACATAAATACTGTAAAAGGAAAGGACGAAACAATGTCCTTAGCAACTGTATCAAAGTAAAGGAAATGCATAAAGTAAAGAAAGACAGTAAAGCTTCCAGTCCATATGCACCTACGTTTGAGATCTACGAGCGTCCCTGAGTACCTGCCGTTTTGGGAACATGAAAAGGAAAACGGCTGAGCAAGACGCTCAGTGCACGGATGTACAATATAGCATGAAATAGAGTAAACATGTAACATATAACAGCGGAAGACTAAGTACTGAATAAACTGGTTAAGTATCAAGAAAACTGGTTTTATAGTTTGAAAAGCCTTATGTTTATCCTGTGAAAACTGTTTTAACATATATATACCATAGCCCATATAGGTCATGAAAAGGTCACGTGCATGAATACTTGGAGGGGTGACCTCATCATGCTGATTAGAGGGGATGCCTCTAATCAATATACTGGTTTGGGTAGGAGGGATCAGCTCCTTGTGAAGGGTGCAAGGCACACACCACATTCACCATGATAAACTGAATAAAACATGTAACTAGGATGCACCCATACGCCCCACCTGATATAATAATATGGCCAAAACTGAAAAAGGGACGCCACGAGCAATCACTCCGCCGTGGGGAAGTCATAACATCGGTGCCTCCAATGCTATGGTTATGGTACCTCCATAACTAGGTGAAACTGGTCATGCTTGTATATGGCTATAGATTATGCTAATTAAACATAAGCAGTTCAAAACAATAAAACAAATACTGGGGAAAACAGTTGGCTGCATACGGGGAAATCCTAATAAGGAAAGAATGTCCATACTGAAAGGACGGGAATCCGTACCTCAAGTCCAGTGAATGAACGGAAGAAAGACTCCTACTTCTGGATCACTAACGCTACATGAATACACACGTGTATAAGTATCGATTCACTGATTACGTACTGGGTTTTGTGTCTCATATTAGCTGATTTGGTATGTTTTAGGTCCTGGTTCACTGTTTAAAGCCTTAAACTGTGTTTATCTAGTATTCTGATTAATCTGATTAAGTATTACTGGTGTTTCATGTATTATTATACTTACTGTGTAATAATAAGTAACTTTCCAAAAATAGCAGGTTTCCAAAAATAGAAACTTTCCAAAAATAGAAAGTTTCCAAAAATAGAAAGTTTCCAAAAATAGAAAGTTACCAAAAATAGAAAGTTTCCAAAAATAGAAAGTTTCCAAAAATAGAAAGTTTCCAAAAATAGAAAGTTTCCAAAAATAGAATTTACTGCTTAAAATAGATTAGTTTCTAAAAATAGAAAGTTTCCAAAAATAGATCAGCTGCCTTAATTAAATAAGTTTCCATATATAGCAGGTTTCCATACTTAGCTTAGCTTGCCTGAAATAGATAGATTTCCATATATAGAAGGTTTCCATAATTAGATTAACTGCCTTATTTAATTAAGTTTCTATAAATAGAAGTTTCCATATTTAGAATTAAGCTGGTTACATAAGCTAACATATAAGTCTAAGTGTTTATAAGCTTATTTCTTAAGTCATATGATATAGTGTATAGTTTAACTATTATTTCATGTATTTTAATTAAACTATAGGTTAAGCATTTTAATTAAGGTATAACATGTTTTAATTAAAATGAAATGAAAATACTTAGGTTAAAATGTGTATTATTATCATTAATAATATAACCTAAGTCATGTCTAAATTAATTAATTATAGGCATGTTTTAAATAATTAATTAATTATAACTTATAACATAAAATACTTAGGTTAAATTAATGTCATGTTAAACTAATAATTAAAATAACCTAAGTCATGATTTAATTAATATTTCATGTTATTAATTAATTATATCCTAAGTTCATAATTCATAAAAATTAACATGTAGCATAAATCATGATTTAACCAACGAACCATGAATCGGGCATGAATTCGACACCGTACCCCGAGCCAAACCCGGGGCACATGTGTCTCCTTGCTGCCGTGGGTCCCACATGAGCCAACCAAGACCAAAAATGGTCTTGGTGGTGGCGGCAATAGCAAACCAAACCCCCCTCGGGTTTGTTTGCTAGGCGGCCAAAGACAAACACCCCTTTTAAATCATTCTTTGATTTTAATTAATACCAAAACATGTTAGATCAATGATTAATTATCATGTTTTAATAAGAAAAATAATAACATGTTCATGAAAATAATCAAAGATTAAAAGAATTAAAAAGAATTAAAAAGAAGGGTTAGAAAGGTATACCACTATGTAGCTTGGAAAAAGGATGAACAAACACGGTTTCTAACACTAGTTTTTAAGATCAAAATCAAACAATCACCCTCCTATGGTGATGTCTAGGTGGCGGCACAAAGAGAGCACAAGGAGGAGGAGAAAAACTCTTTTAGGGTTTTTGTGTTTATTTCTTGAAAATGAAAAATGAAAACATGTTTTACTCTTTACCCCCCTTTACTTGTAAAGTCCATGGGCTAAGCCCATTTCTTGTATATGTGCCGTGGGTATGGGGGCCCCACATGGGGTACCCGTACCTTTCTCGTGTCCCGATGTTTCGTGTTCGTTCGTGGTTAAACGTGCTCGTGTTTAAAGTGTTTCTGTTTATTCTAACGTGTCGTTTATCGTAAACTTAACGCTCGTAATTATATTATATGTATTTACGTAAGTATTCTAATTTGTATTTTAAATGGGGATCATGATTTAATTATGTTCATGTGATATATTTATTAACTGTTTATCATGAGTTCGTACGTAATCGATACTTGTCATGTCATACACGTATGCACTTGCTTGATTATTAGCACATGAATGTGATCAATACTAAATGAGATAAGTTTTAATCTAGAACGTACGATCTTAAGGGCACTATTCATGGTAAAAGCATGCGGGTTTTACACAAAATGAGAAAGACACTCTTTGCATGCTAACCTAGTGAGTCCTTTTATAGGCACAAGGACTCACGTACAAGATCACTACTAACAAACTATGGAAAGTATTAAGGAATAATAACTAAAACGCGTAAAAATCTATTCCATGTTTATCTTTGACGGCAGGGCCTTTGACTTCAGCAGGGGAACCAATCCCCCTGCCTTTGTTATTTAGCAGGGGGAACTTACTCTAGCCGGGGTACGAATAATCAACTAGCAGGGGAAACAACTAAACATAGATTTATTCCCAACAAGTAGTGCGTTTTTGCTTTTCAATTTTTGAAAAGCGTGAATATCGTACATACTCATTTTTGTTATTTTTCATTACTATATTATAATATCCAAATAAATCGTGTTTAGTTTTCCTAAAGTAAACACAAATCAATCTTTACTATATTGTAGATATATTGGTTTTCGTTTTTATTGTGAATATATTATTACTATATTGTACTACGTAAGAACAATAAAAATACAAGTACTCCAAAAGCGTGAAAACGCAACCTTGATTCGGGATTTCATCACTCGATCATTGTATTCGAATCTAAAGCAAAAGTTTAAAGGCAAAATAGATAAATACTTTCGTGAGGTCTAATTTCAATTAACACAAACTATAAGGTGGGTATAAGGCGGTTGTATTTCACGACCTAAAGGAAAAAGGCTCTTAAGTGCTTCGCGCCGCCTCTTTCCTCCGCTTGCTTGTGCGTGTTTTGAGAAAGAAGGCCAATCGAGGGTTTGCCGCCCAAGTATTATCTACGTATACTATATTTGCTTGTGTTTTCAAGATTAAACCCTCTTGAACGTTTTGGTGTTCCACCAACGTTCTAAAGTCATCGAGAACGTTCACTCCACGTGTTCGTTTTCATTCCTTGAGGCTCCTTTAATCGAGAAAGTCGATTAGAGGGGAGATTTGTAGATTTGTGTCTACGTAATACATTCAAAAATCCAAAAAAAATGAAAAACAATCAAAAGCCAAAAAAATTGAAAAAAACGAAAAACCGCAAAAAGAATCTTAATTGGCTACCACCCATTCTACGCTTAGTGCATGCGCACTCGATCGAAGGATTATTCCAATTCTAGCGAAGCTTCGAATCGACGCAATCGTAATCGAAGGAATCGACGACGTAGACGAGAATTAGAAACCGACGTTCCTAATATCGTTGTTGAAGAAACCGTAGAGGAGATGGCCGACAATCGTTCGATGATGGAATTGCTCCAAGCGCCCACCGAGGGTTATGGAGACGCGATCGTAATTCCCGCTATCGAAGCGGAGAATTTTGAGATTAAGAGCGGAATGCTTTCGTTGATCCAAGCTACGAAGTTTCGAGGCCGTGAAGCCGATAATCCTCACGACCATATTCGGAATTTTGATCGTCTTTTGGCCACGAGCAAGTTTAAGAACGTCGACACCGATGTCCTCAAGCTTATGCTTTTTCCGTACTCGCTCGATGGTGCCGCCAAGGATTGGTACGAGAAAGAGCCACCTAATTCCATAACTACGTGGAAGGATCTCGTTTCCAAGTTCGTTAATTATTTTTTCCCACCGTCTAAGACAACGTTTTTCAAGAATGAAATTACGAAATTTGAGCAAAAACCGCATGAATCTTTTAGAGACGCGTGGGATCGTTTTAAGGAATTGCTTAGGCAATGTCCTCACCATGGTTTTTCCGAGTTGCACCAAATCGATATGTTTTACAACGGTCTTAATTTTCAAGAACAAGATTCGTTGAATTCCGCCGCCGGTGGCAACTTTTTGTGTAAGACTCCGAAAGATGCTTTGATAATTATCGAAAACCGATCCAAGGTTTACCAACTACGCAACGCACCGAGTGTTGCCAATGTCGCCAATGTTAGTAATTCTAATCGCGACATTGAGAGAGTTGATGCGAAAGTCGACAAGTTGACGAATGTGTTTACGTCTTTTCTCGTTGAGATGCAAAAGAAAGACGCTCCCGCTACGATGAAAGCGGTTGAGGTTTCGTGTACGTTTTGTGGTGGACCTCATAATTATTACGAGTGTGCGGCTACGGATAGCCAAACGTCGAATGTGAGTGCGTTAAATGGAAACAACAATTTTTCTAATCAAAATAACGCGGGTCCATCACAACAAGGCAATTATAACCAAGGCAACAATTTTCAAAATCGAAACAATTTTCAAGGAAATAATCAACAAGGAAATTTTTCGAATCAAAATCAAGGAGGTTATAATCAAGGTCGTAATATAACTTGGCAAAATCGAGACAATAATCAAAACTCGAATTTTTCAAACAACAACAACCAAGGCAACAATTTTTCAAGTGGCAATCAAGGAAATTTTCAAAGAAACAATCAAAACCAAGGGAACTTTAATTCAAATCAAAATAGTTCGTCAAACGATTTTCAAAATTACATGAAAACGAATGAGGCTAATATGAGACGATTAGAGGGAGAAATTGGTACTTTGAAAAACGACTTTTCTAATACATTGAAATTGCAAAACACGAAGATTGAGCAAGGGCAAATTGATATAAAAATGATGTTTTCGGCCATAATGAACAAGTCCTCGGGTGCGTCATCGAGTTCGTTACCTAGTGACACCGTTGCAAATCCGAAGGAACAATGTAAAGCCGCCTCGTCTCGTGAGAAAGGTCGTGTGATTACCCCTAACCTTGAAGGATTCCGTGTTGTTTATTCCTCTCAACCCTCGACTTCTAAGACGTCTTCTTGTTCTAAAGTCGATGGGGTGAACGTGGCGACCAAGGAAAAGAGTGCACACCCTCGTGTACCTCAAATTCCATCCACGGTTCAAAAAGAGAGCTTTGTCGACCTTACCAAAGTAACCCTTGAAGAAACTTGTGCTTCGATCCTTCTTAAAAAACCCAAAAGGCGTATGCCGAGAAAGGAAAAGGATCCGGGCCAATTTCTACTGCCTTGTGATTTTTCCAAGATTAAGGGATGTCTAGCCCTTGCCGATTTAGGTGCTAGCATCAATATTATGCCTCATTCTCTTTGGAAATTGATGAGATTGCCTTCGCTTACCCCCACGAACATGACAATCGAGCTTGCAAATTGTACACCTTTAATACCAATTGGAATAGCCGAGGATGTCTATGTCAAAGTTGGAAAGTTTGTTTTTCTCGCGGATTTCGTTATATCCGATTACGAGTGTGACCCTAAATGTCCCATTATTTTAGGCCGACCATTCTTATCGACGGCTAGAACCGTAATCGACGTTCACGAGGGGATACTTACTATGAGATATGGGGATGAGAAAATAGACTTTTTCGCTAGAAAATCCCAAGGATTTATTGAGAATGAAAAAACCGAGGTTTCAAAACCTAATGATTCAAATCCTAATGATTTCAAAATGTTCACTTTAGCGGAAAGAATGAAGCTTAATGCATGTTTTGAAAGAATTAAGAAAAACGGTTTTAAAGATGATGATTTTAATGATAAAGAATACGTGTACCTAATTCAAAAGGGTATGTGTAAATTTATGGATAAAAACTCACTTTGGGATGTTTTTAGCGAAACAAGTGAACCACAAATTCCGAAGGGCGACGTTAGTGCCATCACGACAAAGACCAATATGGGCTCGTCTTCACCACCTTCGAAGGACCACGTCTTTGAGGCTTCAACTTCTAACTCCATCGAAGTGCCTGCTTTGCCTAGCCCAACACCCGTTGAGGCTAAAGGGTTTATCGACATCGATCCTCTCGTTTTAGAAAAGTCACCTAAGCATAGTCATTCGACTTGTAAGTCCATGGTTGTGAGTGCTCACATCGACTCTTTCTTTGACGATGACGATGGCGATTTTGCCAAGATTGATCACGTACTTCGAAATCCACATGCCATTTTTGATTCTCCAAAGAAGAAACATGTGAAGTATGATGATTATGAGTTTGATCCCGAGATTGAGGAAATCATTGAACGAGAGCTAGCTCTTATGCCTTCACTTCCACCTACAAGTGAGGTCGACCTTTCCAAAATCGAGGATGAACTTGATGAGTTGGAACGTCTTATTTTCGATGACGAACCAACTCATGTGACCACTAAAAATCCAATTCTCGAGGAGTTACCTAATCAGCACTCCTCATTCGAGAATGACGTTTACCACATTCGCGAGGATCTAACTTATCAACGATCCCCACAAAAGAATGATGGTTTCGTGCTTGATCGTGATCTTTTCGAGAGAGTTTCTAAGATACTCAAGGAGGGGAATGACAAACCGTGGTTTGACAAGCCTATCTTTGATGAAGAAATCGATGAGATCGACGTTCATGAGGATGACGAGTATGTAGACCCCGAGGGGGCGGTGTTCTTTATTGACAAACGTTTTGAGAACTTATATAATCCGCCACCCCCTCCCGCCAAAGACTTAAATGTGAGGATTTTTAGCGCGACTAATTTTCAATTTGACACGCCAAATATTTTCGACATTATTCAATCGGGTTTTCATAAAGAGTTTTTAAACGATGAAAAAGGAAAGGATTTTAAAAATGTTTTAAATGATTTTTCTACATGTTTAACTCCGTCATCACCGCGTTTTATGAGTACTACCACCTCGTCTACTCCTTTTGACGATGGTGTGTGTGGTTTTAGTGTGGGGGAAGCCCCAAATGTTCCCTCCCATTTCTCCACCGAGGACGAGATTTACGATCCCGGAATTGCTTGTAAAGGGAAATCTCGGTCTTCCACCGATGCAATAAATGGAAAATCTTTTCGTTTGCTTGGTGTGAGTCTACCTCGAGTAGCTCATATTGTTGACTTACCCATTGCCCCACCTTTCTACTTCTCATCTCTTTTCTTCTACCCCATTGGGGTTTATGTTGGAGTAGCGTTGTTTCGTCTTTCATCCGAAAACGAAGACGCTATCTTTGACCCCGGTATACGTTTATCGGGTTTTTAAAGTACTCCATGTACTTTTGGGCATTGTTTATCATGTAAGCCCCACCAAAAATGACCAAACCAAGATTATCCCTAAATGATCACATTTATGGGGATTCGAGTCGATCTTTTGACTCGGTTATCAAAAACAAGGTGCCTCGTGGGGGATTCTCATGCTTATCCTTGTAAATATTATTGCTTTCTTAGTTAACATAACGAGGGGACTTGTGCTCTTCCTACCTTTGTTTCGTGGTTGTTTGTGATTGTGATTCATTAGGTTCATCGTCATCATTTAAGCCTCTCGTGTTCGTTTTACGGATCACTCGAGCTTCGATCGTTGCCTTTGGAGATTCCGATATCCGATGATATCCTTTTATGTTCTAACGTTTATCTTATTAGCATAATTCATAAACGGCTTTTAGGTTATTCGTTTTACCCTTTCCATGCTCGAGATTAAGCATTCGACTTCGTCTCTAGTATGGAGGTGTTTACACCCCTAGACTCGAAACATTGAGGACAATGTTTAGTTTTAGTATGGGGGGGTGAGTAGATACTTCACCTTGCTTACGTCACCACGCAATCCAATATTCATCTTTTTGTTATCGTTTTGTTGCAAATAAGGCTAAAAATGGCCAAATTTTAAAATTTTTCTTGTTTTCCATAAGTGTTTAAGACACGAATGTAGGTTTTCCGATGGTGAGAATAAGAGTAATTTTTGACTCGACCGTGCGTGTTGAGCACTTAGCTTCGATTCCTTAACTTTTTAGGCTAAGTCTCTTAAATGAGGACGAGAAATGATAGATTTATTTATAAGTCTCGTAATCATCACGATCTTATGTGTAGTAATTATTAGCTTATTCTCCCCACGCTTTTGCATAATAAATTGTTAATAAATATTGATTTGGCGGTTTAGTCACTATTGTTGGTTTCTAATTTGTTTTGGTAGCTTCCATGTAATTAAATTAGGAAAACATTAAGGTATCGCCAGCGTCACGTTTTTGAAGTATTGGCACCCGAATAATCGAAAGCTTCACCTAATAATAAGATTTCAAGTGCTCACCTAAATTAAGCAAAAATTTGAAGCTCACAAGGCCGAAAAATCTATGCCCAAATTGAAAGTGAATCAAGCCTTAATCTTCGAAGCTTTAAAGATCCAAAATTCGCTTTAGCGTGAGGATATACGTCTTTGGCTAATAAAACCACCGATGAGGCGGATAATAAAAGGCAAGGCAAGACCGAAGTCATAATAAAAGCTTCATGGCGAAGTTGAATAAAAGATGGAGGTAAACCAAAGATAATAAGGCCCTTCCGTTAGGGGGCGTATAAAAGTCTTGGTAATAAGTCTCATGTTCAAAACCGTTATAAAACCGTGTTTATCGATCCTTCTTGTTGACTTAATTTTATGACATCGTTGTCTATTAGGGTGAATTATTAATTCAATGATTTTGGTTACACCGTTAAAACTCTATTTTTGGACTTAATCTCTATTCACGCATAAGTCAACGATGTATCCTCGTGATCATTAAGACAAAATAAAATATAAGAGATACCAAGTAGGAATAAGGGTGTTTAGGTTCGTAATTAACACTCATGAGATGTGATCGTGTTGCTAACTTATAATAACAATGATCTCGTTACACGCTTAGCATGGAATTGGGTGAAAATCGAGGACGACGAAATTATTTCTAACGAAGCATTCACGTGTTCTTGTTCTATGATCCCAAAAGTCACTTTCTCGTGATGAAAACAATACATTATGTCTAAAACACGTGTAGTAGTTTATTTAAGTTTATGTCTTTAATAAATGTCATCATAAAATGAATTTTGGAAGTGCTATGATACTTAATTCTAGCATTGCGTGGGGACAAGGCAATGGTTTAGTATGGGGGAGTGATGAGACTGTATTTATACATAGTCTCATCGTCCAAATCGGGCTTAAAACGCTTAAAATATCATCAAAATACCCAAATATATGCCTGTGTTTGTTCATTGTGTATTTTAGGTGCGGATATCGTGAAATCAACAAAAGATCAAAGGAATCAAGCAAAAACGAACACGGGAAACGAAGCCGCACAAAGAACCGGACCCGAATCATGATTTTCCTATCAAGTCCTTGAAGTTTGAAGAATTGGCAACATTGGTCCTCCAAGTTTGAAGATTAACACTTTATACCCCTCAAATATTCATAAATATGAATAGGGTCCCTAAAGTTTGAAGACTTTACACATTTAGCCCTTGAAGAATGCCAAAGATACATGAAAGACCCTTGGAAAGTTTATACATGTGTATGTGCCAAAAGTGACAAGATGAGCAAAGTTGTTTTCAAAGGATGGAAAGTTTAGAGTTGTTTAACTCAAAGTGACAAGAGAAAGGGAGTAGAAGGGGAAAACCTGGCCAGACAGCATTCTTAAACCCACCACTCCTACTACGCCACGTCATCCCCCAACACCCTTCCAACCAATCAACGCCCCCCTCTCCTCCACGTCCCCATTCCACTCAAACCATTATTAACAACTTTTTAAAAAAACCTGGTTTAAATAAAGAAAACGTGGGAAACATTTGTTTAAACTATAAACCTAATCTAACACAACTATTAAACTCTCCCTAACCCAGTTCATCCCATAAACCCTAAAATCCCATTTACCCCAAATCAAAGGGGTTTGACCCAATTGACTCCAGAATGATGATTGATCTTATCCTCACTCGAACCTACCAACAAAATCCCTTTTCCCGTGACTTGTGGGTCCCCCACGTGGCTCCCCTGCAACAAGAAAACAAACAAAGACAGCAAATCAACGTCCCTATTTGATTTCGTGTTCCCAAAGGTTATAACAAACGGCCAAGATCATCCTAACCTAGCTGGAATCACATGTGACCACTGCCATCTTCACATGAGCTCAGATTGACCACTTTTCAAGTTTGAAGACCAAGGGTATTTTAGACAGATCATGTAGTAGGGTTTATGATTTCTAGAAAGTACTCAACACTTGTATAAATGGTTCGACTTGTGAACCATTAGAATTGTTCCAATTTTATTGTAAAAAGTTTTTATGATTAATGACAATGAAAGTTCAAATTTTTGAGCAATAAACTGAGTTCCCTTGTTTACTGTTTTCATAGTTTAAATGTTTACATAATCTTGCAATTTAGTTTAATTTTCCAAGAGATTTTATTTGTCTAAAAATTTGATCAAGAATCGTTTTTTTTTATTTTCAGGAATCCAAAATCACAAGGAAGTGATAGTGGAATTGTGATTTTGGTTTGTTGAATATAATCATTGGTTTGGTTATCAAAGTGTGTTCCAATTGTTTTTTTTAGATAATCAGTTTTCAAGAAAAAGTCCCTATCCTTGTTTTTTTACATAAGCTATAAGCTCATAAGCCTGCTTATTCAATAAGCAAGGCTTATAAGCTTGTACTTTTCAGTGCTCATTTGGTTTGTTGTTTGTGCAGGTGTGAAGGAGCATCAAGATCACCTCATCTCATCATTTTATTTCATCACCTCCTATTTGAAGATATTAAACCCTTGGGTCCACTTGGATTCCACCAACAGGGCTCTCTACATGCATAAGCCCACAAAAGCTCTTATACCCTCTTCTTTGAAGGCATCAGCCAACCTAAGGTACGACTTGAACCCAAATAGGTTGGAAAATATGAAATTGATGTGATGCTTATGTGTTGTTGTGAAACCTGTTTGAATGAGCATTTAAGTGTTTGTCCATACTAGTTTAGGATCTTTATGCATGATTTGGTAGTTGGGAATTAGGTTTGAGCTGTTTAGATCACTAGTCCTTTGTTAAAATTGTTTTCAGTTAGTTAAAGGGGTGTTTGGGTCTGCATATTAAGCTAGGAGTTTGATAACCTTTTGGCCTTAAAGCAATCTAAACATACTCAAGAGGTAGTAATAGGATTGTTTTGGTATTTTGTTTCAAGTTTAGTAGGATTTAAGTAAGTTTGCATGTTTTATTTGAGTTGAAAATCAGTCACAGAAATCAGCAGGGCATTTAAGGCCAATATAATGGATTTTTGACCTCCAAATCTTGCAAACTGTTAGTTTAAGTTGTCATTTAGGTTTGGGTGCTTGTTATTTGTGGTTTGGTAGCTCATTGGTCAGGATTTGGGCTGTCAAAAGTGGCCATATAGCCAAACAGACCAGCAAAAATAGTCATCAGACCCCATAGTGGTTATCAGAAACCTTCTTGGTTCTTTTGTGTGGATTATTTGCTCTTGACTTGTGTTTTTTATTGCATTTCTTGACTCCCCACACTCCACTGAGTGTGGGGGTGCCCTTGTTTTCAATTAATATCAAGTAACAAAGAAGCTACAAACCCCAAAAGTACCAGATCACGTTTTTTGTTCAGTCAGTGGGAACAAGGTTTCCACTGTTAGTGTATTAGTTTCCCCTGCTCTACTAGCAGACAAAACAGTCAAGATGTCAATTTTAGTTTTCTTTATTTTTTGTCTTTAGTGCTTTAAAATAGGTTTTAGGATTTAATTTTTGTTTCAATATTTTTCTTATTTAATTTCTGATTTTTCAGTTCATTTTATTTTCCAGTTACTGTTCATTTGATATTTTTTAGATTAATTGGCTAATTTAATTAACTTTTTAATTACTGTTTTTGGAATTTAGTGTAAAAAATCATCATTTTTCAGTTTTAAAATTTTTCTTATATTTAGAAAATTAAATTAAGATTTTTAGTATAAAAATATTCTATTGTTCACTTTTTTAATCATTTTTTATAATTAATTTAGTTTAATTAGGGTTTAATTATTAAACTGTTTTGTCTTTTAGTGCAAAATTTTACTTTTTTCAAACTTTTTCAATTTTCTACTGTTCATTAGTATAATTTAGGATTTTTAAAATTGTCAAATTAATTTTGGCATTATTTTATTATTTTTTATGATTATTTTAATTTAAAAATAGTTTTTAGTGTTTTAAAAAGAAAAAAATAGTTTTAAAAATTTAGGAAAAATACTTTTTAGTCTTTGAATAATATAAGTGATTTATTAGTTCAATAAAATAATATTTTGGGCATTTTGTTAATTATATTTAATTTTAGGGCTTTAATTAGCATTTAAAATTGAATACTTAATCAATAAAAGGTTTTAAAATATTTTTGTTGGGTTTTTATTCTTATTTATATTATTTAAGACTTAGTTTTAACTTTTAATTAATTTTTAGGTTTTGTTTTTAATTTCGTCGCGTTTTACGTAATTACGTTCGCGTTTTACGTCAACGTCGTAGTTTAATCGTAGTCGTAGCTCGTCTTTTATTTTTCTCTTCTCAACCAAAAACGTTACTAATCCAAACTTGATTTCATATATATTGGCACATTATTACATACACCTCCTTCAAGAACGAACTTGGAATTTATTCGTCTTCACGGTTTTCCTAAATCGTGTCGATTAATACTTACCGCACTTATACTCGTCTTTCCTAAGACTTGTATACAAAAACACAACTATCAGCTAGAAGCTAAGTAACTTTTCAAATCGTACAACCATATTTATTGCAGATAAATTTATTAACAAGCGATGGGAGAATAGGCTCATAATCAACTCACATAAATTCATGAAAGAATACCAAACTTATAATTGACTCTATCATCTCTCGTTCTCCACAATTTAAAATCTCAAGGAATGAGACTCGTAGATGCTTAGCCAATTAAATCAAAGTTTTGGGTTTTCGAGTCGCCTATAGGATCTTGCATCTTCTTAGACTCTTTCAAGTTTAGAATTTGCGTTTTAAAGTTCCCTTGATAAACGACTCTCTAGGATCAATTATAGGAACTTGCGAAAAGTTCTTGTTCTTAACCCGTGAGAGTTAAGACTTTCGCGTTTTAAAGTTCCCTATATAAAAGCCTAGCAAAACTTGACTTAAACACGTTAAGGATACTAGCTAGAGTAAACTTAGATAAGTAAACTCGGGTTGAGTCAAAATATTCACGACTTTGAAAAATTTAAAACCACTTTATTGAAAATTTATTCTAGCAAGGAAAGAAAATAAGCATAACAAAGGAAAATACAACTAGGCCAAAATAGATTAAAAATTTTGAAAAATGTCGAAAAATCAAATTTTCCAGTTAAAATGAGGACAAATTCATGGAAAAGACCACTTACTTCGATAGAAGTCCCCCCACACTTGATATAAACATTGTTCTCAATGTTTAAGCATGTGGGAGTAAACTCCCCTACACTTAGGAGTGCACTTGGTTAAGTCTTGCTAAGGAAAGGACAACTATAGTGATTTCAATGTGAACATATAAGATATGAAAAATTGAATCACGACAGTTTAGGATAGAACCAGGAAGATGGGAACACGGGATCACGGTTCGTCAAAAGTCATCAAGGTGCACTTTGAAGCTTGAATCCCTGCACAGAATAAGAAACAAGACAACAACACATACAGGGCTCCCCCTACACTCATTATGAAAGCAGTAAAGGATAGATCACGGGTGGCCTCCCGAGAAGCGCTTGTTTTTTATAACCGAGTCACGAGCCTGACTCGACCCAAATTTAGTTCATGGGAAATGTGGTGAGGGATGGAAGCATCTCATGAGAGATGTCCTCACCAAATTACAGCTTCAAACGCTGGTCATTCACCTTGAAATTGGGCCCAATTGGCTGAGAAAGCTCAATGGTGCCATAGGGAAAGACTTTGGCGACGGTGAATGGACCAGACCAGCGGCTCTTCAACTTGCCAGAGAAGATCTTCAACCGAGAGTTAAAAGTAAGACTTGATCACCAACGTGGAACTCTCGGTTCTTAATCCTTGCGTCATGGATGATCTTGGTCTTCTCCTTGTAGATCAGTGATTTCTCGTAAGCTTCATTCCTCAGTTCATTTAGTTCGTTGAGTTGAATCTTGCGAAGATCACCGGCTTTGTTGATGTCGAAGTTAGCCCACTTCAAGGCCCAGTATGTCTTGTGTTCCAGCTCGATAAGGAGGTGTCATGCTTTCCTGTACACAAGACGATAAGGTGTGCAACCAATCGGGGTCTTATATGCGGTACAGAAAGCCCACAAAGCATCATCTAACTTATCGGCCCACGCGACACGATGCTCTCCCACAGTACGTTCCAAAATTCGCTTCAATCCACGGTTGGAAATCTCGGCTTGCCCATTGGTTTGGGGATGATAGGCGGTGGAAAGACGTTGATTGACACCATACTTAGCCATGACTCGTGCAAATTGATCATTGCAAAAATGAGTCCCGCGGTCACTGATAATAGCACGAGGAACACCGAATCGAGCAAACAGCTGCTTCAAAAAGTTCACAACCACCCTCGCATCGTTCGTTGGGAGAGCCTTAGCTTCAACCCATTTAGAAACATAGTCGACGGCTACGAGGATGTACTTGTTCCCTTTGGATGATGGAAATGGCCCCATAAAGTCAATGCCCCATACGTCAAAGATTTCACATTCTTGTATGAAATTTTGAGGCATCTCATCTTTATGTGTGATCTTGCCTTGTCTTTGGCACATCACAATGCTTAACCATTTCGTGAGCGTCACGATAAATGGTGGGCCAATAGAATCCTGAGTCAAACACTTTCTTAGCAGTGTAGTTGGGACCAAAGTGACCACCAGTGGGTCCTTTATGGCAAGCATCAAGGATTTGCAAAGCTACCGGTCCATCAACACATCGACGAATGATCAGATCAGCGCATTGTTTGAAGAGATAAGGGTCATCCCAGAAGTAAGTCTTAACATCTTTAAAGAACTTCTTTTTTTCTTGGGATGTTAACCCTTTGATGAGAATACCACCCGCTAAGTATTTTGCAATGTCCGCAAACCACGGGGTGTCATCAAGATTGGAATTGATAGACATTAAGGTCTCAAGGGGAAAAGATTCATTGATATCTTTGTTTGGATGATCCCCTTGATAAGGATCCTCAAGTCTACTTAGATGATCCGCGGCTAGGTTTTCAGCTCCCTTCTTATCACGAATTTCAATGTTGAATTCTTGAAGGAGCAAAACCCAACGAAGAAGTCTTGGTTTAGAATCTTGCTTAGTTAACAAGTACTTCAACGCGGAATGGTCGGTATAGACAATTGTGGTGGAAAGGACAAGATAGGGGCGGAACTTCTCAAAAGCATACACTACAGCTAAAAGCTCTTTTTCGGTAGTGGTATAATGCAATTGAGCCCCTGTCATTGTCTTGCTAGCATAATGGATTGGTTGGAAGTGTTTATTCACTCTTTGGCCCAAAACCGCTCCGATAGCAAAGTCGCTAGCATCGCACATCAACTCAAAAGGTAGCTCCCAAGTAGGGGTAACCAAGACCGGTGCCTTAGTTAGCTTATCCTTAAGAAGATTGAAGGCTTCAAGACATTCTTTGGAAAAGATGAAAGGAGTATATTTTTCCAAGAGATGGGTCATCGGGCGAGCGATTTTAGAGAAATCCTGAATGAATCGACGATAGAAGCCCGCATGACCAAGAAAACTTCTCACACCCTTCACGGTTGAAGGTGGAGGTAATTTGGCTATGACATCCACTTTAGCACGGTCCACTTCAAGACCGGCTTTAGAGATTTTATGTCCAAGCACAATGCCTTCTTTTACCATGAAATGGCATTTTTCCCAATTTAGAACAAGGCGAGTGTCTTCACACCGCTTAAGCATACGGTCTAAATTGGCAAGGCAGGAAGAGAATGAATCACCATAGACCGAGAAATCATCCATGAAGACTTCCATGGTTTCTTCAACCATGTCATGGAAGATAGCCATCATACACCTTTGGAATGTCCTAGGAGCATTGCACAAGTCGAAAGGCATTCTTTTGTAAGCAAATGTTCCATAAGGACAAGTGAATGTGGTTTTTTCTTGGTCTTGGGGATCGATGGGTATTTGAAAATAACCCGAGAAACCGTCTAAGAAGCAGTAATAGTCATTACCCGCTAGACGTTCAAGCATTTGGTCCATGAAAGGAAGGGGAAAATGATCCTTTCTCGTAGCATCATTGAGTTTGCGATAGTCTATACAAACTCTCCACCCTGTAACGAGACGAGTAGGAATTAACTCGTTGTTTTCATTGGGAACAACGGTGATTCCGCCTTTCTTAGGCACACAATGGACTGGACTAACCCATGGGGAATCCGAGATAGGATAGATCATGCCTGCATCAAGAAGTTTGATAACCTCTTTTTTGATAACGTCATGGATCTTAGGATTCACCCTTCTTTGGTTTTGAATAGTGGGTTTAAAGTCGTCCTCCATGAGAATTTTATGTGTGCAAAAGTGAGGATCAATTCCACGAATATCGGAGATTTTCCAAGCAATCGCTTTCTTATGATTCTTCAGCACGGCGATAAGTCGGGATTTTTCATCTTCTTTCAGGTCCTTTGCGATGATGACCGGTAACTTCTTGTTGTCTTCAAGGAAAACGTACTCGAGATGAGACGGAAGATCCTTAAGCTCTAAATCCGGAGGATTTTCGATGGACGGCGTGGTCAACTTTGGATCATCGGTAGAGATAG
Source organism: Glebionis coronaria (assembly GCA_025667525.1). Taxonomy (NCBI): domain Eukaryota; kingdom Viridiplantae; phylum Streptophyta; class Magnoliopsida; order Asterales; family Asteraceae; genus Glebionis; species Glebionis coronaria. Next base: position 564,833,995 of record CM046879.1, read on the forward strand.
CCTTAGGAGATTGTGGAGAAATATGGTCTTCATTGAGAAGTTTCTCAATGGTACGAATGTCTTCATCCCAATTGGAGGGAGAATCGTCATATTGCAAATCCACGTCTCCCAAAGTGGCTTCAAATTCTTTCAAGAGGAAATCACTTTCTCCAAATGGAGTTAGTGATGGAGCAATAGAGGCAACGGTCTCAACATTGGGTAGAGAAGAAAGATTACTTTTACAAGCATCATTAAAGTGTTCTTCACAAGCCGCATCGAGAACATCAATAGCATTAACACTCTCATATGAATAAGGTTGCTTAGAAATCTTACCCATGTTGAAAACAACTTTATCGTCACCAACTCTCATGATTATTTCGCCCGCGGCTACATCAATGAGAGTGCGACCGGTCCTCAAGAAGGGACGTCCAACGATTAATGGAACACGGGGATCCATCTCGTAGTCAACGACAACAAAATCCGCCGGGAAGGTGAATTTGTCAACGCCAACAAAGACGTCTTCGGCTATCCCCACTGGATAAGCAACCGTACGGTTAGCTAATTCCAAAGTCATTTTGGCGGGGGCTAGCTCGGGGAGAGATAATTGCTTCCAAACAATTAAAGGCATTAAGTTTATACTAGCACCTAGATCGGCTAGGGCCATGCAATTCTCTATTCCCGGGAAGTTGCAAGGAATCAAGAAGCGACCCGGATCACCAAGTTTGGTGGGCAATTCCCTTAAGAGAACCGCGGAGCAATTCTCGTTATGTTGGGTATTAGAAATATCAAGAAGCTTTTCTTTGTCACTAAGAAGATCTTTAAACATCTTCGCATATTTAGGCATGTGAGCGAGAGCCTCAGCGAAGGAGATGTTGAAATTCAATTGTTTAAACATTTTAAGAAAGTTTGAAACTTGAATATCATCCTTGCTCTTTTGCTTCTCTTTCCTCAACCTTGAAGGATAAGGTATATAGGATGAAGAGGAAGGCTTTAGGGGAGTAGGATCACTCACAACCGCGGGTGGTGGGGGAATGGGGCAGAAGGCAAAGGAGGTGAGGAAAGTTGCCCTTTTTCCTTGTTCACAATCACGGGTGGAGGTGTAGGAAGCTCGGGTTCCGTATAACCTTTTCCACTACGAGTGGTGATTGCTTTCATCTCCCCTCTTGGATTAGCAACGGTGTTACTCGGAAGATTACCCGAAGAATAGGGTTGATTACTTTGGAAAAGCGAACCAAGCATATCACGTATATTATCCGCTTGAGTGCTGAAAGAATCTCTCATGTCGGCACGAATATCATTGCTTTGTTTCGCCATGTCATTTCTTAGCTCGGCTCGAATATCACTCCCTTGTTTCGCCATGTCTCCCTTCAAGTTGATGAATTGACTCTGAAGATTCGTTACCATCTCTCTATTAGTCCTCATGAACGTCTCGATGTCTTGATTCAACGCCGTTGGTTGATTGAGAGGTGGAGATTGGTAAGCTTGAGAATTCCCTTAAGGTGGGTATAGATTTCTTTGGGATTGATATTGATTGTTAGCACGAGGTTGGGTTTGGTTATTTCGGTTATAGCTTTGTTGTTGGTTTTGGTTTTGAGGAGTAAAACCGGGTGGTGCAAGATAGTTGTTTGAACGATAACTTAGCAAGTTACGGTCTCCTTGAGGACGAGCTTGATAGCCTCCCGTGGGATAAGTACCGTATGCCGCGTTAACGTTTTCACAAAAATTGCCTTGAGTAGAAGGACAATCATTGTAAGAATGAGGACCACCACATGTGTCACAAGAAATAGCAACGACTTTAGCTTGTTGAGTATGGTTATTAGCCAAAATTTGCATATTTTTGATCATTTCTATAATGGCTCTTTCCATGGCGGACATGTCGGTGGTGGAAGAAGTAGATGAAACATTGACTCTCGGATTAGATCTTGAGGATGCGGATGAATCCCAATTCTTGTGGTGAGTAGTCATGTTTTCTATCAACTCTCTACACTCCTCTGGTCTCCTTTTCATAAAAGTACCACCGACGGTGGCGTTGATCGTGTCATGATCACGAAAAGTGAGACCATTGTAGAAAGTATCAATGAGAGTGACGGGGAGCATGTTGTGGTTCGGACAACGGTCGATCAAATCATTGTAACGTTCCCAAGAATCAAAGAGTGATTCATCATTGTCTTGAATGAATCCACTAATTTGGTTACGAAGGCTCGTGACCATGGATGGTGGAAAGTAGCGCGACAAAAATCTTGAGTCATGTCGTCCCATGTATGAATAGAATTCTTTGGGAGACGGTCAAACCATTTTTCGGCATGGTGAGAAAGCGTGTGGGGAAATAGTTGAAGACGAAGTACATCCATAGAAACACCGGGCATCTTCATGCTTTGAGTCATGGTAATGAATTTGTCGAGGTGCTTGTTAGCATCATCATCCGGCAATCCGCGAAATGGATTAGTTTGCACTTGTTGGATCATGTGATGCTTCAACGAAAACTCATGGGCCGTGATTTGCATCGGCGCAATCGGTCCTCCACGTCCATTCATCGTAGGTTGGCATAGCTCCTCCATGGTTCGTAAATCAGGTAGGGGAGCATTATGGTTGTTGTTATTGTTATTCAAATTGGGTAGAGGTGGGTTATTATTGTTGTTATGCACACCAGCCATGTCTAAATCTTCACGAGTCTCGGGTTCAGAATAGTTTGAAGATCTAGTACGCATACACCTGCAGAAGAAAAATATACAGAGAGAATATCTATATAATCGTTTTGGTGCAAAACCTTTGGAAAGAATTGCTTTTTATGATTTTTTTCAATTTTTTGTATTTTTGAATAGTTTTTTAAATTTTTATGGGTTTTTGAAAATTTTTGTACTTGAAAATAACGTTCCCGAAAGAACGGGTCCCAAAATTCAATGCGTCTCTCATTAGAAACCGTTAATCTTAACGAAAAGAGCCGGCAGCGGCGCCATTTAATACATAGCTTTTGGCTAAGTATAAAATCTTATATCGTCCGATCTCTTCGAATTGATTTCCAGTCTAAAGTGCGACTCAATTGTCTTTTGGTGAACAAGAGAATGGTTTGGTTTGATTATCTATTATAAACTAAAAGCAAGTATGGAAATGACGTTGAGAAAAGTGGAAGCTTTTAAGAATTTAAACTAGAAAGTTATTTGGAAAAACACTTAAAACATAAAACTTTGTAAAACTTAAAAACTTAAAAACTTAGTCTATCGGAATATAACAAATCCTTTCTATCGGAATGCACCAAAGTTGAATCCATCGGAATATAAATAAAACAAGTCATCGGAATAATACAAGTGAATGTCCATCGGAATATCAAAGTCCATCCTGTCGCAATGATGACAATCGGAATGTCCTAGATCGCAATGTCCAGATTGGAATATTCTAAATACCTCTGTCGCAATGTCCAAATCGGAAAGTTGTAAACTAAAATTTGGCAGAGTTTCGTCTTAAAAAGGACCTTAGTCCCGTCAGAATATGCGATCGCAATGAGCGATCGCAATCCCAGATCGGAATAAGGGGTAAGTTACCAAGTGATCGCAAAGTAGAACCACAATGGGTTATTGCGATCTAAACAAACAATCCGTCGGAATGTTGAAATCCCTAAGATTGCGATAAGCACAAAAGTAATCCGAAACTGATGGAAAGCAAAGATTCAATAAGCACTAACAATAAGTTGCCCTATCCGAATCTTAAACAACTCAAAAAGCTTGAATTTGACAACTTTTAAAACATAAAAGATCATAAACTTTATAAAAGGAACTTTAAGATGACTAAAACTTTTAAGAAATCCGAAGACAATAAGCTAAAACTTGAAATAAGCCCATAAGCATAAAGAGCTCATAGCTTATACGTGTATGAGCTTATGTAGAAACAAGAAAGATTAACCTTTAATCACGAAAACATCAAATCAAACGAATGAAGTATGAATTTCGGATCTAAAGATAAAGTAAACCAAGAAATGTAGAAGGAGATTAAAGAACTTAAAACTTAACTTGAACTTGATTAATGGAATCCAAAATACAAAAAGCTTAAATTTGAAAATTAAAAGAAAGAAAAGATGAAAGACTTAGTGAGAGAAAGTTTAGAACTTTCTCTCTCTAAAAACTAGAAAGGAAAAATTAAAAGTGTAACTAGCTAACCACCCTCCTAATGTGATTAGGAGGGTATTTATAGGCTAAGTGGGAGGTGAATGTGTGGTGTGCTTCCTTCTTTCTTTTCTTCTCGACTGGATTTAATTCTTTGTCTTTCTCGACGTCGTCTCGGGATTTGAACTCGTCTTAATAATTTTCTTCTATAATTTAGACTTGAGTTCTTCGACTTCATTAAACTTACGTCTTTAGACTTTTTCTTCGATAAATCTTCAGAATAGGTCTTGGACATCCGTTCTTTAAACACTCTTGATCTCTTGACTTCGTATTTTCTCGTTTTCTTCGATAAAAGCCCGGGAAAGCCCGTGTTTTCTTCATTTTTCATCTTTTGGTCCTAAAACACAATAAAAACATAAACCACGCATAATTCTGACTTTTACGACATAAAATACACGTTTTGGTCTTGTTATTATTGGAAATAAGTGGTAAAAGGATAAGTGTTTTTACACTTATTAATCTATAAGAAGAAAACCGACATGGATGGTGAAATACAATCCTATAAAGCACGTTTAGTAGCTAAAGATTTTACTCAAACTTTTGGCATAGACTACGACGAGACATTTTCTCCTGTAGCAGACTTACGAGCTGTTAGGATTCTCATAGCTATAGCAGCATACTATGACTATGAGATATGGCAAATGGATGTTAAAACTGCCTTCTTGAACGGTCGCTTAGATGAAGACATCTATATGCAACAACCGGAAGGGTTCGTTGATCCTAAATATCCAAGGCGCGTGTGCAAACTTCAAATATCTATTTATGGTTTGAAGCAAGCATCACGTCAATGGAATAAGCGATTTGATGAAGAAATCAAAAAGTTTGGATTTATTCAAAATCGTGATGAGCCATGTGTATATCGCAAAGCTAGTGGGAGTAATGTAGTGTTCCTAATTTTATATGTCGATGACATATTAATCATGGGAAGTAACATTCCAAGACTTAAGGAAGTTAAGGATTATCTTGGTAAATGTTTTTCTATGAAGGATTTGGGAGATGCTGCATATATTCTGGGAATTCAAATCTATCGAGATAGGAGTAGACGGTTAATTGGTCTTAGTCAAGATGCTTATATTGATAAGATATTGAAGAAGTATAACATGCATAACTCTAAGAAAGGTTTTTTATTGATGGAGGTTAAGCATGAGTAAAGTCATGAGAAAGATGCATCAACACCTGAAGAGGTGGCTTACATGAAGAAGGTGCCTTATGCTTCGACAGTAGGATCTATTATGTATGATGTAAGATGCACAAGGCCTGATGTGGCGTTTGCTCAGAACTTAGTCAGTAGATACCAACAGATCTAGGAAAGTTCCACTGGACTGCTGTTAAGCATATTCTAAAGTATTTGAGGAGTACGAAAGATATGTTTTTGGTATTCGGGGGTAAACCAGACACAAAATTGAATGTAACAGGATTCTGTGATGCGTCCTGGCAATGTGATAAAGACGATACGAAGTCTCAGACGGGTTATGTGTTTGTTATCAATGGAGGAGCAGTTGACTGGAAGAGCAGTAAGCAGAAAACCATTGCTATGCATGCGACTCAATCTGAGTACATGGCCGCTTCAGAAGCTGCAATGGAAGCTGTTTGGATTAGGAAGTTTATTGGAGATATTGGAGTGATGCCTTCAATTAAAGAACCTATTGATATATATTGCGACAATTCTGCTGCAATAATATTCGCCAATGACCCTGGAGTTATGAAAGGCGCCAAACACTTTAAACGTAGATATCACTACGTTCGAGAACACGTGGAAGCTCGAGAAATAAAATTTATAAAAGTTCACACAGATGATAACGTAGCTGATCCTTTTACTAACGATTTATCTAGGCCAAAGGTAGTTAAGCATGCCAAGGCAATTGGGCTGCAACTAGCTAGCGAATTCATGCAATAAATCTGTTGATTAGTATTTGGATAAATGATGTAAGACATTATTGAATTGATGAAATAAAGATTGGATTTCGTTTATTTTTCGGTTATTTGATTTTGTATCATATTTTACATGTTTTAATCCGTGAGCATTATGATGTTTCTAAATGTCCGTTGTCGATTAATAATATGGGAATATTATTAAACTAAGACAATTCAAAATAGTGACAGAGTATACTTGAAAGTATATTGGTCAATTTTGGATGATATTTGATGGATCAAATATTGGACTTATCCCAACTATATGATTTTACTTTATGGATCTTTGTCATTAAGTAAATCATAAATAGTTATCCTTAGACCTGAGATACCAGAAAACTGCTTTGAATGTAGTGCATTTCTGTAAGGTAACCTAACGCTAAACGTAACTGGTAGTTATAAGGGTTATTTTCAGAAGTGTTGCAAAGTTCATGTATTTCGCTTGTAGTCAAAATGGGATTTGTTTCCTTCAAATTATTTTGAAGTATAAATACAACTGGGCCCCTCGGGGGAGTAGTAAGATGTTTGTGTGGCCACACCCAAATGTGTTTTGGTAATCTTGCTATATCCGTAAACGAGAAACAGAATGGTTAATGAAGGAATGACTGAGATCCATATCCTTATTAACGATGTATTTGAAATGAAAGGATAATAATGATATAAATGATTAAAAGGTTCTTGTCCAGGAGACCTTACCCGGTTTGTACTAGTAACATTGCTAGTGTAACTAGACGCTAGTCAATGTGATCACGATATTAGAATTTTGTCCAAGTGGGAGCTGAAAGTTTATGGACTTAAAACTAATAGTCGTGAGATAGGATCGAACTCGGGATCACGGGATTGCACACATAACGTAAAGGGTTAATTTATTTATTAAATATATTTATTATATTTATTAAATCAAACCAAAGCTTAACTAACGATCGTTAATAAATAATAGTTAAGTTTTAACGACCATTATGGAAACAAATAGAAGGGAAAAGAAGAAAGACAAAAATTACGCAAACACCCCCTTGGGGGCTTGCGACCGTCGGCCAAAGGAGAGGGGGCAAAGGGAAAGATTTTCTTTCCTAATTCTTGTTTATTACTTGGAGCCCAAGGATTGCCAAACCTATATAAACAACCCCAAGGCCTTCATAATTTTTTGTCCCTTCCCTTCTCTTCCTTCCTGCGATTGCAACCCACACACCCTTAGGGGTTTTCGTTGGTTTTCGATTTATCTAGTCCTAGCCCCTCTGTAGGGTTGTTGGGTGAATATTCCATAAGCGTTGAAGCTCGGTTTGTTCGTGTTAGACTCACGGTTAACTCGTCGTATTACGTGTGTACAAGAAAGTGATATAGTCTTGTTTTAGACTATATTCTTGGTGGTGTTCGTGATAAACCCTAGTTGTCGTTCGTTCCGTCGTCTTGTGGATCTTGTTAGGATAAAGGTATGTAACCCTAATCTTGATTAATATAATTGTGTTAAATTAATGATCTTGTTAATTTGCTTCCGCTGCGTGTTCTTTGATCCATATTAGGGTTTTAAATAATTGTTATGTAAATATAAACCTTCAAATCCGTATGCTATGGCGTAGAGTGTAGCAATAGTGTTGAGACTGTTCAAAAGACACACGATGAGTAAAATAAGTAGAATCTTTTTTTGATATAAATTGATCTCATCATCGCAGAGAATTCTTTATTTGTAGGCCTGAACTGTTATTGCTGGCATAGATACATGGTGTCACAGTATTTGAAAAACAACTAGTCAAGTAGCCAAAATGTGTAGAAACGGAGAGAAAAATAACATAAACCATGTGATTTGTATATATACATTGCTTTTAAAGCGCATGTAAACTATTGCTACAAGATACCGGTGAAGGCCTCTAAAATACGCTATATAACCGACATCTGAAAACTATGGATCTCTAACACACTACAATGTTTAGAAAGGAAGCTCTACTTTGAAATAATCTCCTAAAAAGCAAATCTAAACCAGTCTCAATTCCATCAATGCTAACATCAAGAACTTGCAATTTCTTTATGCTCATTTGGACTTCAATTTTCTTGATCTCTTTGTTGTGTGCACTTCTTTGGAGTGATGTAATAGCCATATCAACAGTTTCTACCTCATTCACCAACGTCGAATTATTGTAATGTGTAGACGAACTCTTTGTTAAAAACTTAGATAAAAGATGAACTCCATTAATCGGTTTGCTTTTCGTTGACATAAAGATCAAAAGGCATTTGAAGATGGAGATTGTAAGGCTGTTCACTTCTCCAAGAACTTTACTAATTGTTAGAACATGGTGATCGGCATCAAGAAACAGAAATGAACCGATTTTCTTTTCAAGATGCTTTAGCGTCCCAAGGCTCTTGATGATGCTTTTCTTTGCTTTTTTTCTAAAGCACAGATATGCCGAGATTTCAGTAGCAGCAATTGAATCGCCGCCTTTTCTTCGTAAGGCGGATTGAAGAGTTTGTGTGTTTTCCTTCATTAACATGATCAGCTCTTTAAGGGTGCTGCACAAGTCTAGCAACCCAATGGAAGCTTCTAAGATGTCTTCAACAAAGATTCCGTTGTGTTTTCGTGAAAGGGCTTGTTGGGTCTGTGGAGACTGAACAAGCTCGTCGACAGAAGCATACAACTCCGCCAATCCAAGCAAACCACTTTGAATATTTTCGCTCGAAAGAAGCAACGACAACTTTAGATCATTGATTTTTGTTTCAATTTTGGTAAAAGAAGGATGTGTTAACCTAGAAGGCAAACTAATAGATCTGAAATGAGATGTGAATGATGCTGCTTCCATTTGGATCAAACTTCTTAAGAGCAATGGAAAATTTAGGATTTCAGAAAATATGAAACTTATTGAAATATATATGAACTTGATGGTATTTATAGGGACATAAGAAGCAACATATGCAGTGAGGTTTAAAGAGAGAGTTTGGCATTTAGCAAATTATTTTGAAAGATATATGAGCTGTGATGTTTTTATATTGCCTCCCGAATTATTTTATTTTGCACTACCATTTAAATATCTATAAATCTAATTTTTAAACATGTTGCTCAATTTTCTTTGTGTGTATATTATGATGAGTCGAGTTGGGTGTACCTGCCCAGGCCAATATGTTTATATGTTGAAAAAAATATAAGAATTATTTTCTACTTAAACTAGCGTGTGTGTGCTATCAACCTTGTCTGGAACACAGAATCCTCAAAAAGGGTTATAATACTCCGTTTTGAAGATATATAGTACGTACGTGAAGTTTATCTGATTTATAAAAACAATTATTTTAAACTTTTCTATCAAGATTCAAGAGTTCTTAAAGAAAACTAAAAAAGAAACATTGAGTTTGCGAGGCGCATGTAAAAAACTCAAAACTTGCTAGCCAACATCATACCGCCACAGTTTCTTCGTAAGGCTGACTGAAGGATTCACAAGTTTTGAGGTCGGTTGTTACGTGAGCCTAGCAAACTCAATGACACCCCCTTCTATTTCAATGGCCTGCCGATGCTTGTTGTGTTTTGTGTATATCCAGTAACTGTGTATATCAAATAAGCTCATCCACCTAATTAAACATATTATATACAAAACCATTTAAATGACTTGATTCGAAACCAACAGCTGTTTAACGACTTATAATTCTCGGTTAAGGTACAACCAAAGTAGTGGTATCTGAAACGGTATTTAGATTCTTAACATTCCTCTTGATCAACTCGATCACTTAAAAAAACCTATACTGGGAACAAAAGGCAATGTTTGGAGTTTAATAAACTATTATGAAGGATGCATGATCTGTGAAGTTTTTCTCAGTGCCTGGCTACCATAGATTTCATTAACTGGCGCCATTCATGTACCTATAGATTGTAATCTTTATATATGCGTTGCTAGATTTATATTCTGATTTTCTATATATCAAAGGTGTTTACGTGATGTATTCATATCTGCTTTTATTTGATTCGTGTATATATATATATATATATATATATATATATATATATATATAGGTAAGAGTTATATGCAGAACTCATTTTAAGTGTAGAACTATGTAGAACTTTTTAAATGAATATAGACCATTAGATGTATTTGATTAATGGATAAGATCAAATGTGTCAAAATTGTAATTAGATAAAAGATAATGTACTTATTTTTAATTAAAGAAAAAGGCTGAAAGGGTATTATAAGAATAACATGTCATAAATTTTGGAAACTGCTACTTAAAGGCACAATTTATATTAAGAAAATAAAATACCCACGTCTTTTTCTCTACCTATCTAACCTCAAGAAAAACCTAGCCACTTTTCTTTATCTCTACATCAAAATAAAACCATCTCTGCCTCATTAGAAATAAATTAATATGTGAGTGATATAGATCGAAATTAATTTTTGTGTGTAAATTGAAATCGAGTACAGATGAAGTTGTATGATGGAGGAGAACCAAGGATGGGAGATTAGGACAACGGCGGCGGTCGGAGGAGGATGAAAACCATAGCAGATCCTTGTTTATTTCAACCGTCCGTTATGAAAGATTCTTTTTTTAAAAACATAGAAAACCTCTCTCTTTTTCATAAGGCGGATCCTTGATAAGAAAACACCAGATTTCACAAATCTGATCAAGAGCATAAGATAAAGATATTTCTCACTAATTAAAAGGTATTTTTTAGTCTTTTTTTGATTGATTGTTTCAATGGAATATCGGTAGTACAATTCTTTAATAGTTTTACATTCAATCGATTTGAAATATGGATTAAAGATTGGAGGTATTTAATTCAATTAAATAAAAAGTTATGATAACCATTTGGTTTTAAAACCCACGGATCAAGTTTTACATGTATTTATGAAATAATTATGAAGTCATAATTTCAAAATGCACACATTTATTTAGACTTTTTAAGATTTAATGCTTAACTTGTTATTAATTGTTTTGATTTATGTATAAAGCCACAGAGCAAAGAGCCCATGAATGTTTATGGCGATGGAAAGCAGACAATAAGTTTCAATGTGTTTTAGATTTGTTTACTGGATTTTTTCTTTTACTTATAAATGCACACATAAAATTTTAGCAAGTTTGATGATACAACATTAAAGCAATAATTAGAAGAAACAACTTTTGTAACATGTATGTACATGCTTATTCGGTGAATGGTATGATGATTCTACACGTAATACATATCAAAATGCAATCTATACGCATATGCGTATGTTATTTATTGATGAGATCATGATGCACGGATGTTAGACTATTTGAACAAAATTTTCTTTTTTAATACTTTGAATGATTTTTTTAGTAAATATGATTAATTAATTTTTATTTTTGTTTCGAGACAGGGATTACGTTTCGGTATGTGGTCATCGCGAACATGCATGTTTTGAGAAGGCTTGCATTTATGTTCTTGAAGGCGTGCATTTGTGTTCTTGAAGGCGTGCATTTGTGTTCTCGAAGGCGTGCATTAATGTTTTTGAAGTCGGGCATTTATGTTCTCGATCTCGAAGTCGTGCATTGATGTTCTCGAAGCAGTGCCTTTATGTTTATTGAAATAGTGCACATATGTAATAATGATTTTGAGAATACGTTCATTTTTTAGTTGTATTTAACTTGATATCAATTTTTATATATAACATTCATGTTCTTGTTTATATCAATTTGGATATCTTGTTTATGAAGTTCATATATTTGTTTTAAATATTAAAGTTTAAAAAATATATATTAAAAATGTTCTCAGTTAGTTCCTTAAGCAGAAAAGCTTAAACGCTTCATAAATGTACATTTTTAAGAAAACATAGATATTTTTTTTTAAACTTGTTTGCTGAAGGAAAAAAAATTTAAAATATTGGTATTTTTGTTACGAAAATTATGGATTTTAAAGTATCGTTTTTAAATAAAAAATTAAATAAAGAGGTAAAAATGTTTTTTTACTATTATACCCTTTTAATTAAATAAAATGTTTTAATAATAGAAAAATTTTAATTGGTTAAAAAAGTTCTACATAGTTCTACATCTAAAATAAGTTCTGCATATAATTCATCCCTATATATATATATATATATATATATATATATATATATATATATATATATATATATATATATATATATATATATAGGGGTGAGTTATATGCAGAACCTATTTTATGTGTAGAACTCTGCAAAACTATTTTTGACCAATAAAAAATTAGTATTGTTAAATCTTTTTATTTAATTCAAAAGGGTAAAATAGTAAAACACATTTTCATTTTTTAATATTTTAATAAAAAACGTTTTTAAAATTTCTTAATTTTGGAATTTCAATTTTTTTTTTTAGCATCAATGTTCTAAATAAACAAAGTCTATATATGTTTTTTTTATTTCATACTACATATGTTTTTTGCGCATAATTGTTTGGGCACCGAAATTATTTTGTTTAAAATGTTAATTGCACATGGTTTTAATGTACATATTTTGGTCTTAAAAATTCCTAATAAAACATGCATGTAATTTCTAAATTTATAAAAAATTTAAAACATAAATTGAATACGCAAAAATTGAAACAAAACAAAATACAATTCAAATACAAATGTATCTTCTTAAAGATAGATGCAAATTTCACTTAAAAACATGGGTGTACTCTTTAAAAAACATATATGCACTTTCCGAGAACACAAGTGCACGCCCTTCAAGAACATAAGTGTACATATTGATCATCTTCGTCACCCACGTCTTTTTAATGATTGAGTCATTCTCACTGAAACAAACAAACAAAAAAAGACTTGTTATATCTAATAATACAATGCTAAATTAATTTTAAAACTATTTGATAAAATAAAACTGAAAAACAATATCAATGCTACGCGTTCCAAAAACATATGTTTTAGACTGAAAACATCAATGCACTTTTTAAAAAGTATATGTCCACAACTGAAAACATGAATGCACGCATTCTAAAAACACATGTCCACGGCTAAAACCATCTAAAAACAAATGTCCACGGCTTAAAACATCAATGTCCACAATTAAAAACATCAATGCACCCATGCTAATAGGTTATTTTCAAATAATGCTACTATATGTTTTTAGTGATTTATAACATTAAAGATAGTACATAAAAAATACGGAGTATTATCATTCCAAATTCTAAGAAAAATTATTTTATGTACTACGTAGTAGTTGTTCATGCCCTATAAAAGGTACATCCATGTGATGGATTTTGTTCAATCTTTTATTCATTCAACAAATATAAAACTGTAGGCATTTTTAGAATTTTATATTACAAAACATGTAAAGTTCTAATATATTTTTTGCAACTTGGATGTAGGATGGTGTAGTAGCCTAGTTGGTCTTTAATAATCAACTATATCTAGTCTCTGTTAGTGAGTACTGAGTAGTAGGAAATTTAGAGATAGTCTAGTCTGCTAGTATACATAACCGAACGAATATAGAAAGAAAAAAAAAGAGCACGAATCCCGACCTAAAATCAAAATTTAGATTATAACTTAGAAAAATAATTACTACATTAATGTTAAAAAATATAAAGATCAATTCATCAAATATTTTAAAATGAAAAGTTATCCACTGATTAGAAACCATAAACTAACCATCAATCCATAAACCATAACACTACGTACCTGTTATCCGGTGAATATATGGCGGCGCATGAAATAAATGGTGATGGTTTAATGATGTAGATGAGTAGATCCGATGTCATCGAAGAGGTGTCGTCTTTCCTCAACCAAAACATAGATCTATAAAAAAAGGCCATGATTTCTTTTAGATATTCATCCTATGATTTTGTTTATAAAATTATAAATAGCATTAGAAGATATAACAAAAGTAAATACTTACATGCTTGCATAAAAACCATTATTAAGATCCAATAATTCGATGCTATTTTTTTATTTCTGTTGTGTTCTTTTCAATCGTAGATATTGACACCATCCTTTTGTTATCAATATTCTTGTTTTCAGCAGCAACAATAGTATATTATAAATGATCGATCTTTGATCATGGAGTTTTTTTATGGTGGCTGTGAAAAATGGTGGCTAGGTTTTAGAAACTGGATAGAGATAAAATTAACCAGTTAACTGAGACGGTTTTTAAGAGGTATAGGTGAGATCGATCATTTTAATATATTATTTAATTTTATAAAAGAGAAATACCTCTAATACCCTTTCAGCTTTTTGTTTAATTCAAACTATATCCTTATGTTCTTGTTTAATTTCAGTTTTGACACTTTCAGTCTCAACCATTGATTAAGTTCATCTAATGGTGTAGATTTATTATAAGAGTTCTGTATAGTTCTACACATTAAATGAGTTCTGCATATAACTCTTACCTATATATATATATATATATATATATATATATATATATACTAGTGATGTAACCCGCCCAACGGGCGGGTTCAGTTCGTAAATATTTTTTTAAAACAACGTCAATGTAAACGACATAATGGTAATTAAGTAAACTTAAATGTAATTAAACTTGAATAATAATTTTAAAAGTATAGGCTTATGAATAAAGTATTCTAAAGCATTTATTTGTAAAAATTTGGATAAGGTGGCTGGTGTTAGACAGTTTGAAGTAGAATCTTGATAAGAGCTCTCCAAAAAATCTATTATTAGGCATAAACCAATCAACCAAAACGGATTACTATGCTTTTCCCCATTGGGAGGCACCTAAAAATTGGAGCTACTGTGTGTTCGTCCATCCCGCACAAAATACTTTTTAGTAAGTCGAGTGTACATGTTTTCTAATTGACATTACTTTTAGATAACGATAATGAATGATAAAAAAGACATATAATAAAGATTCTACATAAAATTTGAGAAAAGCAACACATTATATTATATTAGGAAAAGAGTATGTCAGAATCCTTGCAACACTTGCAGATTAGAGCATCCCAAATGTATAAAGTCTTTCTTGACTTTATGCATTTAATACATTAATTATAACATTGATAATCTTATACAAAAAGCTTTTTTTATAAAATCTACTCCAATGCCAAAAAGTCTTACATTAGTTTTTTTGTTAGATTACTTAATGCTTCAAGTAATGTAATAAAGGTTTGTGTATGTAAACCTTTTATGTCAAAAGTTTTGTGTATGTAAACCTTTTGTTACTAAAAGCTTTTCACTCCAATGGTAAAAGTTATTCCAAATTTTAGAATAGTAAAAAGTCTTTAACAAATCCCATTGGAGATGCTCTTATATTATTAACAAAAAATAGGATATAAACAAATGTGACCAAAGAGCCCCTTAAATAAATTCTGGCCAAACCAACACTTTTGGTCCAAACAGCTCCCACCCTGTGCGTTGTCCAAAGAGCTCCGGAACATATTCTCTAATATAATAACCTACAACAGCTTTCATTTGACCTTTTTAAGGCATGTGATTTGTCACTTTTGTATGACTCAAAAAATATAGTGATAGAAAAATGAGATAGATGAAAAAGATGGTGCAATTAAAGTCAGCAAAGGGATAAGACTATGTTAAGCAAATGTTGTTTCGCTAGCAATTTAGCAAAGATTAAATTAGTATTACTTGTTACAATTACATTTTGTTGCAAACACATTACAAAAAGTAAGGGCCATCCACGTAGTAGTAGTACAATGTTAAATTGTATGTTAAATTATTACCCAAGAATATAGTCATAATTTTTTAGTAACAACAACGCTGACATTAGCACGTTTCACATACTCCTCGCCCGTGTAAACAGCCTTCATCACATCTTTGCGGTCATAAAGTTGCTGAAAAATATCGGGCATTATCAAGATTCAACACCAAAAGTTTTATCGATGCAATACATACACGCGCGTTTTATTATTGGTTGAAACCCTTTTCATGACCTCTTCATTAGGGGTGGCACCATGAAACTATTTGACTCGGTTTTGTTCTGCAACCCAGCATAATCAAATCAGTATATCTATACTTCTTAGCAACAACATATGCTACACAACCACATACCGCATGATCTACGTTGTATGTCTTGAAAGCCTTATTTACCACCTTTTGATTCTCAAACGCATCTGATATCTGAAAACAAAAGGGAACATTTATAAAATGTTAGTCTGTCATAATAAAGGTTACAATTGACATAGCAACTCAGGTTATTACCCGACAGAAATAGATGGATAACGCACAGAGAATAGGTTTGCCATCCAAACAGCGATATGTGAAAGCACGAGTGTTGGTGCAACTTGAAATGAGTAAAATTCAGGAAAAATAATTACTAAATAATATATGAAAGTCTATATCTTTTCAATTTTTCAGCTTTGTGTTGCTTGATTGGGTTGACTCAGCGGCTTCTTTAGATATTCATCCCGCTTTGATGCCTCAGATTCCACTTGAATCATATGACCAACCTACAAAAAGAAAAACATGTTGAAAAATATGTTAATAGTGATGGTTCAATGAGTAGAACTCTTGTAGTATAAATTTAAATTTATTCACTTAACTTTCATGGTACAGATGCACATACAGATTCATAAACGAATTTGATGGGGTTTAAGATCTACAATAATGGTTGGAAGAGTTGTAAAAAGTTCTGACACAAACGGGTAATTTTCTCTCTTTTTAGCATGGTATAGGTTAAATCAGTTATACCATCATGTATATTCATGCAAGGTAGTGCCGAATTGTAAAATTACTAAAGAGGGGTCATATTATATACTAACTGTACTAAGACAAAGTTGCGTTTTTAGTTCTGCACAATCTTTATAAATGTGTCACATGCCATGTCCTCGAAATCAACCTTCAATTGAGCTACCGTTTGGGACAACCCGTGTTTACTAAAGTAAATACCCCCTTTAAATAAAAGCCCAAATAATATATACCACTCATTACAGTCCCACTTGCATAATTTTAGCAGGTCATTTAGATTAGCCTCAATAGCCTTTCTATTACATGTTAATTGCTCCATAACACTAACGAAGACAATGACCATATAAATCAATATAAAAAAGATTGTAAAAACTTCCAGAAATTTTGACAAACCTTTTATTCGATTCACGACTTATTGCGGTGCTGGTGTGGCCATTAAAGGCCAACACAAGCGGAATTCACCGATGCTAGAAGTCTGAATAAACTCCTCCAAGCTGTATGTATAAAAAAAGTATGGAATAATAGTCCATAATTGGTTATCTGATTCAAACGTACCGGAAACGCCCTAGATTTTTGATAAAATTGCCCCTGTTACTAATAAAAAATTAAGAAAATGGTTACATATTAAAGAATGTTTCATGTAAGAACCGCACCTTCAGATAAGCCGATACCCATCTTGAAATACAGTTTGCTACCTCGTGCTACGCCACTGCCTTTGAGAGTCGATCGGTTATTCGCTATAGTGGCACTTTAATATCCTTAATGATCCAATGTGAAGTTGAATGCAATCTAAGGTATTCACATCTTACATGCGTCTACTACTGAAAAATCATGTCTAAAATTTCTGATATTTGGATCGGGTTGTATGTCTACACGTCAGTTGGGGTCATTTTTAAAACAGCTAAGGTGAACAACTCAAATATGTCGATCAATTTTAACAACTTATCAGTCACCCAAGATCTATGATTATGCAGATTATCATCGACTTAATTGACGGGTGAAGTACTTATAATTACATATGTTACTGAACAAAAAGAGTGTAGGTTAACCCACCACATCATGTTATGACCCTTTTGCTCACCGCTGCAATTTCTACCGTTCTAGCGAGCTCCCATATGAAAAAAGTAAAGACATACTTAATTATGTACACTTATCAGAGACATATAAGTGCGATTCACCTGAGAATGGACCTAAGTACTCGACTGGGGGTGGGCCATACAATGGACTGCTCAATGCAGCTCATGGATTCCTTTCCATTTCTAGCATATGTAGGTGGCACATAAGAAGAAGTTTATGACGTGTACTACAAATGACGAACGAATTCGACATAATTTAATTTGCAGGTGCCAAAACTTTAAATGTATGCTCGGATCATAAGTACCATTTATAACTACACAGATTTAGAGCTCAGATCGTCCTAAACTATAACATTTTTAAACACATGATAAGATTAATGAGATTTCAGAAACAAAATCAAAGTTATAATCAGAACAACTTACCTTCAAAAACTTCACCAATACACTGTAATCCCATGAATGCCTGTGATTTGAAAAAAGAAAAGGGCACAAGAAATATTCTTAAAACACACAACTAATAAAACTTCCAAAATTATTTGAGGGAAAAGTTTGTATTCACTTACATAAGTTCAATAAAATTATATATATTTTGTACGCTTGCTTTCCCCTGATAATCACCAGGATCATAATTTCTAATACGGTGAACTTTCTTAAGTACTTGTAAAAATAATAATAACAGTATCAGCATAACCAACATGCAAAAGCATTAAACGCAGGCTCGATTTTGCTTACCCTATAGGCAGCATCCTGATGAGCCCATTTGACTGTGGACCTATAAGTTGAAAAGAAGGCTTTGGAGCTCGATAAGCTAGCTAAGGAATTTTTGCCATTCACTTGAATCTACTAATCAACTAAATATAAACAGGCAAGCACCAATATTAGATGGTCCTCATAGAATAAATATGAACAAATGAGTTGTTAAAAGTAATTACCATATCCCATTAAGCCGGTCCGCAATGATCTTCCCTTTTGCTGGCACAAGACCAGATGTATGCATATGCAGGGACTTAAATTTGTGACCTGAAAGCACGAAAGTTTAATGCAAATTCCACAAATGATTGGTAGTTGGTAATAAATGAAAATATAGAACTTTAGCACTATACCTTTGTCTTCAACAGTTTCATGTTTATCAATCGAACTGTCAGATTCTGGACCGATATTTATGGAAAGATGGTCATCTGACCCCTTCCATAAAGATCTCGTCTGAGCAGCAGATGGCACCAAAGGTGGAGCTCTTTTCCCAACTGATCCCTGTATGAAAATTTGTGATATATATAAATAGTACTGAATAGGTAAAAAAAATCATATTTGCAATAATACATACTGGATCTTCCACTTCTGATATCTCTGATCGTGGAGGCAATGAAGATGATTCAGTGACCCCTCATTCACCAAAAGACTCATCACCTCCGAATGATGTAATGACATCCACTGTGTAAGGTTGTCTAAATAAAAAATGCAATTAACATATACAATAACCATTCAAATAAGCCTAATAACTATAATAATGAGATAATCTCAACTTAAGGGGTGTTTGGATTAGCCTATTTTTTTGTGTGGGTATATCTCCATAATATTTTTGTGTGGGTATAGCTCCATACTCTGACTGTAGAGTTGATTATGCGTCTTCATCCACATAAAACATTCTCCAACAAAAGAATAAATATTATGTCTCAATCAGATTGTTTGGAAAAAGCCCGAAAGAAACTACAAAGTGGCTAGATCTAAATTGTACAAATGTGTTTAATGCAACATCTTGAACGGTTTAGACTTGAACAATACTGAATTCTAAGTAAGAATAAATGTTTCAGAATCAGAAATAATAATATAATTACAAAGATTCAAAATAAACCTTGTTCTCAAATTTGTTACAAGACTGAAGTTCTTATTTTTGATTGATATAGTTGAAGTTTGTGTTGGTTTATTTTGTATTCAGTTGAAGGTTTGATTTGAAGCCGTGTTTTGGATTAGGTGATGGTAGAATGTAGTCAATATACTATACCGCTAATTATATTGGGAAAGAATATGTCGATCGACAAGTAGGAACTAAAATAAGTTATTGTAGCGATGGTAGTTCGATTCTTCTACTTCTTTACTGGAGGAATTGTCTGTCCTTTATAAAAGAGTAGACGATTATTGGACGGTCGATCAAACTGCAACTAATTAGGGTTTATGGTCGATGATAAGAATGGCTAAGTTGTTTAATTATGTATTGTATTTATATATGTTTTTAAATCTCCACTTGATCGTGTTTATAAGATTGATGATTGGACAGATAAACGAAACAGTCCAATAGCTTAGATGGTAGAGGTGTTGATAAGTTAAGTAATAGACGCGAGTTCGAAACTTGCCATGCGCATATTTTTGGAAAATCTCCGAATTTTACCCCTAATAAAGTGCCACGTCATCGTTTATGAGATTATGTCATCGTGCCATGTCATCATTATCCCAGTCGTAGTTTGCTCTATATATAAGTAAAGATATATATATATATATATATATATATATATATATATATATATATATATATATATATATATATATATATATATATATATATATATATATATATATATATATAAAGGGGGACTTTATTTACAGAACCCATTTTAGTGACAGAACTTGCAGAACCCTTGTTTTTGAAGGCAAACATGTATGTCTGAAGGAGTACATGTATGTTTTTAAAAGCGGACATGTATGTTTTTGGATCGACGCAATAATACATGCATGCACGCTTACAAAAATGTATGTTTATGAATGCGTGCACATACATGCATACACGCCCTCAAACATGTATGTTTTTTTATATCTTTTTTTAATTTTATTTAACTTTGACAAAAAGAACTTTAAATATGCTTCGCGAATACAAATATTCTCTAAAAACATATATGTACTCCTTTCAGACATACATGTTTTCCTTCAAAACCAAGAGTTCTGCAAGTTCTGTCATTAAAATGGGTTCTGTAAATAAAGTTACACTATAAATATATATAGTAGGTACTTAGTTTATAAAAATACCCAATGATTTAGATACACCTTTTATCTTTAATATTTATATGCAAAAATATGTTGTAACAACGCTAGAATTGGATGTTGTATCAACCTTGTCGGAAAATCAAGAAATTTGGCGGGAACATGTACGAAAGTAGACCAAGCATTATATACGACTAAATACTTTGTATCCAAACATAAAAGATCAGTTAACTGAATGACAAAAGCTCAGATGACAAAAGTTTAAATGTAATTTTTTTCTTTTTCTCTACCTTTTTCTTAGCAACTACGAGTAGTTTTCATGGTTTTCATGTGATTATAGGTACTCTTTTCTCGATCGTATGTGGTATTCGCTAGTATCTTGGTCATTTGACAACAATTAAGGGGACAAATATCCACCATTCATTTTGGTTTAATCCAAAGGTAGAAATTAACCTAAAATTTAAAAAAAACACCGAGAGGCAATTTTTGCTAAAAAGTTCAAAAGTTTCAAAAATAGGCGAAAAACCTAAAGTTATAAATTTTTCGAACTGATTTTTATTAATAGTGATATTTCACTAGTGAAAAAACAATGAAATATCACGGTGATAAAATAATTTTATCACCGGTCATATTATATTTTATCACTGGTGATATTTCATTTTTTCACTAGTGATATATCACCGTTGATAAAAATCAGTTTGAAAAATTTATAATTTTAGTCCCTCCGCCGAATTTTTGCCATTTTTCATATGATTTAATCTTACGTAATGAATTGCTATGATTTATCCCTTGCTTGCAAGTAAAAAGGTGAAATATTATGTCATGCGTATTTACTAAATTACAGTGTTATGTGTTGTAAACTTGTAATACAACTCGTTTCTTTCATTTGGTAGTGTTATTAATTATGTTTGGTTTATATGATAAGTTTTAATGAAATCGTTAAAAAGAAAGTATCCGTTGATTAAATGAAGTTAATTTAATGTGGTTAGTTATAATGAGATTTTATTTAACTTGAATTCCATTACAGATGTAATGAAAAAAAAGCCACGATCTCTAAAAAATGGGTTTGGTGTAATAAGTCATTCATTTTAATAAATTATTACATTCAATGAATGAAAAAAATCATTTTTTATTACATAGAAATAATTTTTATCATTCTTTCATTGATTATAGCATACCAAACACTACGTTAATATTTGGTCGTTAAAAAGATCAAGTTGACTACCAGCGCAAAGCGACGGAATTGCTTAGCAACCTATAATTATTGATATTCTAATTAACTCGGTGGTCAAACCTGTGACTCGAAAATTGTCTAGCTAGCGACAGATAGTCAACGATATGTCAATGGACCTTATGGTCGAATCGGTTACCCGTTGACTCGGCCAGGTTGAACCGATGGTCGGCCCGTGCCCCGTGACTCAACGGTCAATCTGGTGATCAAACCCGTACCCCGATGACTTGAATAAATTGACCCGGTGGTCGACACGTGCCCTGGTGACTCGATCGAGTTGAGTGATGCTCGAACTCGTGACTCGATGATCAACTGATTTGACCCGATGATCCAACATGTGAGCATGTATTAAATGTTTGACTTTCATAATTATTGCACTCTACTCTCTATATAAGGAATTTAAAATTTTCACTATTTTCTTATTGATCACTTTTTTCCAAATAGAATAAAGATTAGTTAACTGAATTAAAAACGTCAAATACCATGTCATGCGTATTTAATAAATTAAATGTTATGTGTTCTATAATACAACTAATGTTTGGCCCTTAATAAAATATAGTGCGTAATATTTAACGCCATTAATCTTAAGTTCTTTTGGATACCAAACTTATCTAAGATATGGGGAAAGTATCCCCACCCTCCATCTCCCTACCATCTAATGGCTAAGATTAAATCTCCATTTTACACTGCAAGGGTATTTTCGTCATTCACTAGCTCATTATATAAGCTTTTTTCTCATTTCTTTCTCATTAAACACACACATGCCATCTTCTACTTCTCTCTACCTGATCTACTTTCTCTCTCTACAATTGATAGATCGAGCTTATAATAATGAATCCCTCACGAACATCATCGAAAATCCATAACGAATCGATTAATTAGATCAATTAATCAACACGAATTCATGACTAGGCACAAATAAATCATCAGGTTTGTATAAATTCTACTCTTATTTTTATCTTATTTAATTTAGAATAAGCTTATTAATTTGTTATCATTTTAATTATAAGCTTTTAATTAGCTTATTTTAAATAAATTATTTTGATTGACTCTTCTTACTTATAAGCTAAATTCTTAGGTGATTTATGTGTGAATAAGCTTGTGAATTAGATGATTTGAATTTATTATGTTGAATATAAGCTAGCTTATTAGCTTATTTTAATGAATTATAAGGTTGTATGAATAAGAGAGTTATGAATAAGCTTATTTTCGTGTGAATAAGCTAATTTATTAGGATTTTTTACGTAGAGAGCGTATGTTGAACTAAGGTTGATGTATCATATATGATACCTCATTTATTATATATGATAGATATATGATATGTGATATATGATAGGTGTATCATATATGATACATGGGGTATCATATATGATATTTCTGACAAACTAGAAGAAAAAACAATACCTTATGACTGTTTTAAAAAAATATATCTAAGCTCTTTAAAACATGTCTTCTATCATATATAATATTGTATATAGATTGACCATGTATGGCCATGGTAAGTGTCATGTGGCTTAGCGTTGAGAATCAAATATGCTTGTGGCTTATTATTAAGTTTTATTTATACGAGTTATGAATAAGCTTAAGTTAGTGTGAATAAGCTATATTATTAGGCATTTTAATTAAGTTGCCGATGTAAGCTGAATTAAGCTTGATATATCATATATGATACCTTATTTATCATATATGATAGATATATTATATATAATATATGATAGGTATATCATATATGATACATGATGTATCATATATGATGCTTATTATAAGCTACAAGAAAAATAGACTTTCATATTGTACATGATTTTTTACACTTTTGAACTATTATGCATTTTGATATTGTCCGCTAATGTAATTTAGTTATTGATAAAATGGTGCCGAATATGTTCTTTCCTCTCTTTTATTAATACATATTGTGCAAACATAACAACGAGCATATATGGATGTTGCAATTGCCCGGTTAGAGCAAAGCATGAGGACGTGCACGCATATGTGTAAGGATAAGACGAAGTTGCCGTTATTGCCAAGGAGGAATTCTTACAAGAGAAAATTATATCTGGTTGAAAATGAAGAAGAATCGATTGAAGATGAAGAATAGTAGTTCTAATAATAATAATTTTTTGGTTTTAATTTGAATTTAGTTGACTCTTTTTGTTTTTGTATATTTTTTTAATTATGAATAAGTGATGTAATCATTATTGGGTAAATTTTATTTTGAATAAGTTTTTAATCATCGATTGCATGTTGTTAAAAAACATTTTTTTTTATTTTCTAAACAAATGTTTAATCATTGATTCAACATACTCTTTGTTTTAATACTGAATTCAACATACATTTTGTTGAATCTGTCAAAGCTTTTTTTTTAGTATCATATATGATACTCATAAAAAGTACTTTTTTATATTCTAAACAAGTGTTTAATCATGAGTTCAACAGACTCTCTGTTTTAATCATGAATTCAGTAGCCCTTTTGTTTAATTTGTCAAACTTTTTTTGTATCATATATGATACTGCATTATCATATATGATAATAAAGTACAATATATGGCAGAATTTAAGTTACAAGTATTATCATATATGATACTAAAAAAAGTTAAAAACTATGCTTCAAGAATATGATAATAACTTTATCAAAATAACAACATTATCCAAAAATTACATCTATAGACGTTTTGTCATTTTCATATTTAATAAAAATAACAATCATTGAGTAGCATGACAATGTTTAACTAATACATCACGATACATAATTTACTAAGAGATAAACAATTAAATGTTTGAAACAAAGGATGTTGATCTCAGTCGTCAACAGTTTTGTTGCAAACTTGATGCTCGTCTTTCATGCACATGATCTTGTTATTTCATTCGAGAATCGGATGTTCCACTTTTGCCGTTGAGATGATTAAGTTCTTCAAAATGCATTGAATGCAGCTTTCACTACACAAATAGAAAGGCTTGATTTTTGTTCAACCAAATTATCATATATGATATATTATAAAAGTTCAACTTTAAGCAGATTATCGTAGATGATAACATACACACAACTAACTTTTACTTATCCACCAGGAGATCACATATTTGCTTGTATTTGTTTTCAAGCACATTATCATATATGATACCTCCATATATCATATATGATATATTTATCATATATGATATATGGAGGTATCATATATGATATACAGAGGTATCATATATGATATATGTATTCAATGTAGCCTACAGTTTAAGCAACTCTCCTAATAAGCTTATACACATAACTCACCTTATGCTTATCCTACAACTTCAAAAAACTTTCTTTATAAGCTTACTCACATAACTTTAATTTAATTCATATGCTTATCATATAACTCTCCTAATAAACTTATTCACATTAAGCTTAATTGTAACACACCAAATAAGGTAATTATAACACATCAAATAAGCTAACACATCTATAATATAATCACATAAAATAAGCTGAAAAGGAATAGAATGATAAGCTAAAAAAAGTTATCATCTTATTCATATTAAATCAAAACTCGTATATGAATTCACGTCAAATAAGCTAAAAATAAGATTATTTACATCAAATAACATAAAAAGGATATAGATCATGATGACATTACTTTATGTTAATCAATTGTAGAAGAAGATGATTGAATTACGAAGGAGATGATGACATAATAGATCGGAGATGGATCGAACTCGTAATTTTAGATCAAGATGATGGATCAAATAAGTGTTTGTGTGTGTTTTTTGTGTGTTTTTTGTGTGTTTTTTGTGTGTTTTTTGTGTGTTTTTTGTGTGTTTGTATGTTGTATGAATGGATTTGGATAAAAGAGACGGGGTAGGGGACTTTGGAAGGTGGGTGGATGGGGAGAAATGACCAAAATGTCCTTCCATCTTTTTTCTAATTAAAAAAATGGTTAATCTCAGCCATGGATATTTTTTGATCAATGGTTGAGATGTGTCCCCCAATATCCAGAAAATACATGTCTCGATTATAACTCTTCTCAATATTTTATGCAAAGATAAAAAAAATGTTGTAATAAACCAAAGGATACACAAATCGTAGCATTAGGTAAGATCAAGTATATCCTAGATTAGCCAAATTGATAAGGAAGGTTCAAAAACAATATACGTGAAAAAAACATTTAAAATGGAGTTGGTCAATCTTGAGGAAACAAATAAATATGTTAAACCCCAATTAAATAGAAACTCAAATTATAGCCTACGCGTGAGCCCAAGATACGAGCCCAGCACAAGCCACTTGTGTCCGAAGCCCAAGCGTGAGCCCACTTAAATTGGCTCGCATGTAGAGGTACTCGCGTGTTGCAGCCAGACACAACTTTTTAATGAGACATGTGTTTTTATTTTTTTAATTGCGATTTTTTTATCTCTCTTTTGCGTTTTTCATGTTATATGATCGACATTGTATTTATTGTTCGCATTTAGATAATTATGTTCGCTTTATAAAATGAGTTGTGGAATTATTTGTTTTTGGTGACCAAATATATTTGATTTTGATAATTACTAGTTATAATACCCGTGCACGTACGGGTTTTATTCTAATTTTTAAAGTATGTGTTTTAATTTTTCAGTCTACAATTTAACTCAGGACTTGAACCCAAAACCATTTGGTTAGAGAGCTATTCACATATGGTTGTGCATCGGGCCTGTACTGGACCGGGAACCAAAATGGTCAAAAACCCCGGACCCATACGGATATAAAGAAAGGCGACAATATACACATACATGAACAGCTTGCATACATACGCATAGCAACTTCAGAAAAAGAAAAGGTCCATACACATACAATGATTTTGGTTACCTACATATTACATCTTGGGAATAAACCTCATCACATGGCTCTTCAATGTTGTTTCAAGACATACTCATTCCTCGTATCCATTTTATTCAAGGGACTGGACCATAGAAAAAAAAACACCAAACATTAGCTTAACAGTTTTATGCTTACATGTGTCTTACCTCAAACCCTTGGTTGTCCAGTCCTTTAAGAAGATTTGAAACATCAGTTCCTATTACTTCATGGCCAGATTCATGTCGAGCAGCCACTCCATCACTACCTTGTACCTTAGCTGATTGCTTTTCAATCCTTTGGCATCGCAAAATAAAGGCAGGGTGCATAAAATGTAATGAGCAAATGTTCTAACATAAAAAATCATTAAAACTCACACCTTAATATCATCATATCTTGCAGATATAACTTGTCATGGCTGCAAACACAGTTTTTGCCCTGCCAAGACACGGATGGTTACGTTTTTGGTCGTAACTATTCAAATTCATCATAGCCTCTGATATTCAACACTTGAGTTCATACCAGCGCAACAACATCTGATGCAATACAGAGTGATTAACAGCATATCGCTGCTACTAATGCACCCATAGATAACATGCCAGGGTGTCGTGTCTGTCAGTATGCATGTAATAATGTCCACATTCATAACATCACATTCACACACGACACAACAACACAGTCAGTTCTTTTCAAAATCAACACCAACATAGTGGACATTTTTTCAAGTCTGTTGCAGACTTGCAACGCTTATCATATGGATGAGTATTTTAGCTTTCGCGCTTAGGCTTTTCTAGGAGACGAAAAGCCTAAGTAATATGGTTAATCCAATTGATCACACAATAGTATTACTACCCTAAGTTACACGTGTCATATGAATCATCAAAACCTGACAAAACCATTCTCTATACACAAAAAATCTCACAGGAAACAAAAGCTTTGACATATTTTTGTTCTCCCTCTAACCGCACCCATTATATACTACTATCTTTGTCGCCACCCTGCATAGCCATTTCATTTAATTTTGACTACTGTAAACTGTTACACATAATATATAGAATAGATCCTTCTATAAATACAAATAATTAGTCTTAGATGTTTAAATGGGGGTAGGGCGGCCACAGAAAGATCTGAATTCCGGTATGGCTGCAAAGAAACCCGGTTGAATTGTATCTGTCTCTACTACAACATCATATCATTGCCCCACTAAGTTACGGAGGGATCTTCAATGGACCATTTCATTTCGCTCAGATTACAAAAATTATCACAACCCATTCTCGTTTACGAAATTCCCAGCCTCTAATCTAACAAATGACTCACAACACACACAAAAGCTCCGAACACCTTGCACACAATTTGCAATAAGGTAACTGAGATTGGTTACACGTTTGACACAATGCCAAACACAATTTCCTAATATTAGCCATATATACGTCACAATTTTTTCCTAGCCCACAACAAATACATATCAAACCCGTATCTAAAACTATTTTTAAAAGGCAGGTGATTTGCACACTCGCATAATTGATTGGCACACTAAAAAAGTAGTGTGTCTTGACATATATACCCTTATATCATGTTTCCTTATGTTCATTATACAATGGAATAAATGTCAATACACAACATTTTTTTGTGTGTCAATCAATTAAGAGAGTGTGTAAATCACCTCCCTTTTTAAAAAGGTTGTGGATATTAAATATATGCCAAAACAATTAACACAAACAGTATGGACAGTAAATCCTGGGCGGTTTACTTTTTTATTCATGTAAGTTCTAAACAATAATAAAATAATAAAAACAAACAATATACTTGATTAAACAATATGTAAAATCAACTATATAACTGATAAAACAATATACAAACAATAATGTATATCAGATGGTTCCATCAAAAATCGTCGCTTATTAAGCACCTAAATAAGAAATACCAAGCACCCTCTATTCTTCTATATAAATACAAACACACGCACTCATTTCATATAACTTACCTGATCAAACAAAAGTGGATCAGAAGATTCGCAAAGGATGATGATCATCTTGACTACTCAACTGCCATATGGGTCCACATTATATAGATGGCCACACACCCACCCAAACACCACAGTCGCGTTGATATGCTGCGCTTTCTTTAAGTCCTTGACTCGTAACTTTTGTCTTAACCGTTCTTCACTCCTTGATAAGTGCAACAAACGAAGGCATTTGTGAATTGTCCCTCCATTTGCATCATTTCCATATAAGTGCATTGTTAATATTCTAAAAGAAAATTCATCATAGCTAAATATTATATTATCATTTGCTACCAAATTCATTATCAAGAGTAGAATTTAAGCTATCAAAAAACAGATCTTCCAAAATGATATTAAGTTATCAAAAATGATATTAAGACCAGATCTTCCAAATTGTTCTACAAATACTAAATTCCTGGTGGGTTTTGAGCTATCAAAAATGATATTAAGACCATATCAAATCAAATATGTTATTTTAATGTAATTACCAGGTTTTAGGAACTATTCGTTAAGTTTTACTTACGATGCATGCAGACCCGCGCATTGCACGTGGGTTGGTGACATGATTTTATTCGTGAATGTTCCACTCATCGAGTAGTTGCAATTATGTTTAAAATATTCCCCGATATGTTACGTTTTAGTTTTATTTATCCAAATTGGACTTTTTGTTACAGTTAGCGTTATATAAGTTTATACTACATTATTTTGTGAGAGTTAAATCGTTTTGCTCCAATCGTGTACGATTTTTTTAATATTTATTTATAGCGTGATAATACCAAATATGTTATAACTTAGTACATTATTTTGTAAGAATTGAATCGTTTTTCTCCAATCATGTTCGGTTTTTTCTGTATATAATTGTAGTGTGATAATAGCATATATGTCATAATGTTTGGACTCTTGTGATGCAATTTTTACATGTCGAGGGCATTTAGTAAATATATTGATTCGTTGAAATCGGACTCTAGTTAAGCACTCGTTTAGTTGTAACGTGTGTAAAGTTTTGATGTGCAAATGTAAGAGTGCATTTTATTTTTCTGTTCCGATCAAAGTTTATATTAATAAAAAATTTCCTACTTTTTGTACACGATCAATAAATCTATTACTCCAACATACTTTAATATTCATTTTTATATAATAATCCTATTATAAGTTTGCATAGCCCACCAACACAGCTTCAGAAGAGATTAGCCCACATCATATAATCGGGCCATAAATTTTGTCATCGTAAACCCTAATCTCAAATTCATCCACCCCCATCTTTAACCTAATCCCAAATACATCCGCCCCATATCTAACAATTACACAAATTAAACCAATCTCACCAATCTCATCCATCATCAATAAGAAATATAGCAAACACCCAATCATATGACCTTAGTATCAATTTCATTATGTCATCCATTAAATGGTTTTAATTACTGAAACCGTCAAATGATATATGAAGTTATTTCATCTTTAAGATCTTAATAATCCAGGGTCTCGGGTAGGTTACATTGATTACATGTCTTCTTTTGTGCTTTGATTTTTGTTTTCAAACGAAAAGAAGAAAGATTGTAACATGTTTGTTATAGATCTTCCATCATTTTTCGTAAATTTGAGGAAAGAAGCAAGGCTTCATAGATCAATGATGATCTAGTTTTTGTGTGATACAATTGTATTCTCTTGAACTTATCTTGTATCATACAAAACAAATATGAGATCTATTCTTTTTCTCATTCGAGTCTTGATTTGGATTTGTTGAGTTGGATTGATTTGTTCCCATTCTAGAAACAGGTGGTTTCGTAGAAGTTACTCACTCTATACCACTCAGCCCATGATATTTGCTCGTTTCTCTTTTGGATCTCTATAGCTCTTTTTTCATCCTCGAGATCATGGTGTAATGTATCAAATATTTAGTAAACATAGCTGACTGATGTGACTTGTGTTTTTTATTCGCTAATCTTGATCCAATATCCATAAATTTTATGTCTTCCGGGGTCCAAATATTACTGGTGAGGCTTCCTTTTTCAAGCCGTTCCAATTGTGACTGAAGCCACCAAAACACCAACGAAACCACCCAAGCTCGAAACACCACCTCTTAAATTAAGATTCAATGGTGTCGGCGGCAAAAAAAGTTGATGTTGGTAGCGATTCTAGTAGTTGTGGCGGTGGAAGAGTATGTTTTCAGTTTGTGTTATTTATAATGTAACTACAGCGAATGAAAGGTTTGTAACGGCTGGTGTGCTTGGTATTCTTACAGGGTGTTGTATATGTTTAATGCTTGATTGTTTGTATGCCAAAAATTACAGGAACCCTCACATACCTGGACAATTAAAACTTGCAATAAGTACATGTAATGCCATGATCTTTAGCATTCTAAATATGATTGATGTAAACATTAGAGAAAAAAAGGTTCTAACATTAAATGGACATTTAATATAAGGACCTAAAATTTAGATATAATAGATAGCATTAGTCAATATATAAAAGAACATGTTAGAGTTTGATAGTAATATTGCAGCAGAACCGATTCTGATCTTTTAGGGCCATTTTTAAATGCAAAACATATATTAGAAAGTCATTAGTCATAGAGAAAGTTCACCGTCACGTGGCATTGATCAATAGATGTTTGCCATCCTCATCTCTTCAGTTGTCTTTGTTAGCACCAACATGAAGTAGCATTGTTTTCTGAAACTTCCAATATATTTGTGCTTGAAACTGCATCTTGTTTAGATACTCCTTGGACATACATACATTGCAACAAAGAGAGTTTAAATACAAATGTTATATCGCTAAATAAGTAACAAAATGGACAAATAAAGTAAACATGAATGTTATTTTTCTAAATAAGGTAAACCTCTTCCTATATTTTAGAATTTCAATTATGGACAAAGCGGATATCAATATACAACCGTATCTTGGTAAATGAGAATATTATGGTTATAATATACTCCTTAGTAAAATAACAACACTATTGACTAAGTAGTAAATATCAGGAATAAGGATTTAAAAACGTTGAAATTATATAAAG
Source organism: Glebionis coronaria (assembly GCA_025667525.1). Lineage (NCBI taxonomy): Eukaryota > Viridiplantae > Streptophyta > Magnoliopsida > Asterales > Asteraceae > Glebionis > Glebionis coronaria. The sequence goes on from CM046879.1 coordinate 564,865,690, forward strand.
AATAATAAATAAAGAGAATACTTGTAATAATTATACTGATCGTTTTTCTCTCCTTTTATCTTGCTTGGTAGACCAAAAGACTACGTAATAAACTATCCATAGCAATCGACTGTGAAGAGTTACTTAATTGAAGCTAAGAACATTAGATACAAAATTATAAGGAGTAGCAATTGTAGTAAAAAATGTTGGCTTCTCAACCATCCAATTGAAGATTGAGTAGGTTGTTGAAAGTGGTACACACATGGCTGCTTTATTTTCACCTTTTGTAAAGTTTGTGCTAATGAAGTACTTTATATCCGGCGAAAAAAATGCTAGCTATGTTAACGAAGAGAATTAGCGGCCTCATAATGCAAGCATTATCCGAAAGAAGCCAATAAGAACCCTAACCCCGACCTCTTAGAAGTTCCGACTCATTGATTTGGTTCACACAACTCCATAAACATCATAAGACCCGATTACAGCCAACCTATTGACACCATAACTACAACCATTAACCAATGATTCTAGATTAAGCACAAAATGGTGCAGAACACTTCATATTGACCTATATTCAATAAACATCATGACCAAAATCTTAAGTTAGAAATCATTAAATTGTAGTTTAACAGTTGGTTACTCATCCAGTGATGATAGAAAATTCAATAAACATGGTCTATAATAGACAAATAAACATCAGACTTAAACACATATTTACTAATACATCTCTTTTTCATTGTATTAATGTTTGTATTCAGATTTTTTTTAACCAAGTTTGCAACCTCGTTTGGTAATCGATCCATTAGTCTTAAATCATGGTCATTGGGCTATCTTCTAAGACATTTTCCTAAAGCTCTTCTAACCTCAATCAAACCTAATTTTTGAATAATAGTAATTAATTAAGGTTTGTGATTGACTAATTAAGACTAATAAATAATCAACTACAAAATTAACAATACCTTTGAGATCAAACTGGTCTATCCAATAAAGCCTTCAAGCAAACCAATTATTTTATTAATCTTAATTAAGATTTGTAATTGAGTAATTGAGTAATTGTGTGTCAAAGACATATGTTTTATTGCTTTGGATCTCCGCCTTCTTTTGTGACGGTGACGATGGAAAAGATTTCACAGGAGCCTAATTTTAGTGTACAATGTCCTCCATTCATATAACATCTGCTAGTTTATTTGACGTGTCCTTTGTATTCATAACGTTTGGCTAGTTTCAACCCTCACGTTTTAAAACTGGTTATCTCAAACCTGAAGTTTTATAGTATTGCACCCGCTTTTTCCTAAGTTTTGCTTTATGAGTTTTAGAACGTATAGTTTTTACTCTGTTTCTCACTTTGATTAGAAAAAAGACGAAAATTATTCTTTTTTTACTAAATTAAGGAAGAATTAATGTTTTTAAAGGAATAAATAAAATAAATATTTTCTATTAAGAAAACATTCTCCTTAAAAGTTCTCACTTTTGATTTTGCTTTACAAAGAAAAAGATGTTCGCTTTATAAATGAGTTGTGGAATTATCGTATCTTTAGTTTAATCTAATAATTGCACATGCTTTACTTTCAAGAATACCACAAAAGTGTCACTAAAATTTCAGCCTCTAACATTTTTTAATTTAGAAATTAATCTCTTCCATCAATTTGTTTTATAATAACTTTTGTAACACACTATTAAAAAAACTTTATATTTAAGTTAAAATATCTTTTTATTTATTTATTCTTTTTTATAATTTAATTTCACCATATTTTTAAAAATTTCGCGCTATTTAACTGAATATTCATTTTCATACATTTTGATTAAATTTTAATTTTTTCATTTTTAGTGAGTTTATTTATTTAGATTTAACTATTAATAATTTAAACTTTAATTTAAATACGAAGTTGGTGGCTAAAAGTATAACATTTATTCGTAAAAAATAGTCATCTGGTATCTGTCGCTGCATTACGTGGGTGCCAAACTAATAAATTCAAAAAGAGTGAATATAAGAGCATCTTAGTTATTTCAGTTTAATTAAAGACGACCGGACTCGAATTTTCCTCACACGAAAGATGCTTGCATATTTCAAACCATAATGACAGAACATGCAATTTGGTCTAATCTCAAGGAAAATTTTTACAATGTACTCAATCCAAGCTAATGAGTGGTAAGTCACCCAACATCATTTAAATGACTTGAAACCTTAATCAAGCTGCTAAAAGCAGTGGCGAAGCCAGAATTTTAGTTACGGGTGAGCCAAATGACGATTAAGTTTTAGCTAACAATCCTCCTAGATTATTAGCACTTCTGAATCTGTATTTCTAGCATAAAAATATGCACATCTGTCTGAATTATAATCCAACATTCATGCTCATTTAAAGTCCATGTTTAAGCTAAATGCTAACGAAATGAAATGATAGTTACAAGCTTTTTAATAGCGTACAAGACATGCTGATATGATTATAAGTTTACATTAATCTCTCTATGGACGATTCTTCCTTAAACAACCTCTCCCTCACCTTTGTCGCCTGCGCCATAAAAACACATCATAAATATTAGATGAGCTTGATAAGATAAGCTTTTGACCACACTTTTCATGCGTTATTGGAAATGAAATAAGGTAGAGGTGTACAGACCCGTATTTCATAGTTTGTACAAATTGTTACAATGCTAAGCAGGGTAAGTTGTATACCGGCTCCCACAAGTATCCCGGTCCATAGACCCACTCCTCATAATGAAGTCTAGAACCCCAAAAAATCAGCAACCGGAATCTCAGCAAGATAAAATGCAGCAAGATTAATGTATGCCTCTAAATGTTGCCATCCAACGCCCCTCGCAGCACCTATTTAATCACATAAGAAGCAAGTCTGTCTTCATTTTTCCCATAAAACATAGAGGCGATAACTTCAACTTTTTTTACTTTTATGTTCCAGGTCTAGTTATGTTTGAAACTTATACCAAAATGTAAGAAGTGCATTAAGACCCAAAATGTAAGCTTTATTACCTGAAAGGGCTCCCTGTAAACTATCCATAAGAATGCTTAGGCATAGAAGAGGTGTTATTCTAGTGACATAATCGACAACTTCTTTCTCACTGGTGAAAATAAATCCAAAAATGCGCATACTGACAAAAATTGTTAAAATATATGACGTAATCTGCTACCCATTATTAACCTCGGGGACTTTGTTCACTTTTAAACTTTCAGTTACTCCTTGGACTTGCTGTGAATGTTGCTATAGAAAGGAGAGATTGAAGCTGCCACTTGGACATACTTATGTTGGACTCAGCCCAAGTTTGCCAAGCCCATAAGCCTAACGGCTACTTTAGCCCATCAAGCCTTTGTTATTAGTGTTGGGGTTTCATACCTTTTTTTGCGTCGTTCATTTGTCTGTGTGATTTTATACAGTTACTCTCTCTTGTTGTTGATCTTGAAACACTAGTTTGATCTCCTTCTTGTTTTGCTTTACTCTGTAAAACTATTATCATGTAGATAATAGGAGTATACGTGATTAGCACTGGTAGACTTTAGCTTTATTTACTCAGTCTTTTATCTTCAAATCTTATTTAATCTATTTAAAAGTTGTTTGGGATCTCTTGAATCATGTTTTTCAACATGGTATCAGAGCTTGGTTACTAAGAATCGATGAAAAAAAATTTAGGGTTTGATAAAATTTTGGGGGTTTTTTGTTTATACATACTTTTTAGTTAGATCTGCTATTAAGATAGCTGGATTTGTTAATATTACTCCTAGATCTTCTGTTTTGCTACTTTAATTTTTTTGAGAAAAAAATTAGGGTTTCAGAGATCTGTTACATATTATCATTTTTGTTACTGATTCATCCTATTGGCTGTCTTATTCTTCGATTGAGTTGATTTTCCCTAATTCTTGAGAAAAAAAATTGGGTTACATTTTTTTTGTAAGATTGTTTGATTGGTGGTGGTTATCGTGGAGGATTTGTTGATTCATTGATTGATTTGTTCGTTTTGGTTACTTTCCCTAATTTTTCCTGAGAAGAAAAATTACGGTTTGTTCCTTGGAGGTTCTGTTACATCCTAGACTAAGTGAATCTAGGAGTAACAGTTCGATTTTGCTTATTGTGTGCACTGTAACACCTCTCTTCACTCTCTCTTTAATTGCTATTTGATTTTGTGCTTATTTGTCATTAATATATGTTTTATTCGTTGGGGTTGGTAGTATTTACTTTTTTACCCTATTACTTGGATCCTCACCCTCTGTCTTGCCCTTGACCTACCACCTTGAGTGGTTTGGAAGCCTGGGAACTTAGTTGGCTTTTGGTTGAGTTCTTTTTTTTTTACCCTTGGTGACTCTTCACCATGACTGACCAAGATCAGTCTGTTCATGGTGATACTGATACTGAGAGTGGGACTGACCCAGTCACACTTATCAGTAAGTTTGATTTAAGTGACCCTTTGCATTTACATCCTAATGATACTGTTGTGTTAACTGTTGTCACTGTTAAATTAAAGAGAACTGGAAACTATCAGGTTTGGGCTAATGCTATGTTACTTGCTTTAGAAGGTAAAAACAAAACGAGTTTTAATGATGGTTCTTGTAAAAGGTCCAAAACTGATGAGATTTTGGGGAAACAGTGGGACAGGGTGAATGATGTTGTTCTTGGTTGGATTTTGAATTCCATTTCTGAGCTTGGTTGGATTTTGAATTCCATTTCTGAGGAATTATTCCTTGGTCAGATTTTTTCAAAAAGGGCTAAACATGTTTGGAATGAACCAAAAGAAACATACCATAAATTTGATGGGCCTGTGATTTTCAATCTTCATCATAATATTAATACACTTAAGCCGAATGGGTCTAATTTGTATGATTACTATCATAAACTAAATGCTTATTGGAAACAGTATGATGTTATGATTGAGTTGCCTAATTGTTTATGTACTCCTGCTGGTGAATTTAAAAAAACACAATCAAATGTTGAAACTTATGCAATTTTTGATAGGTCTTGATGATTCTTATATGAGTATTAGGAGTTCTATTCTCTCTAGAGAGACTTTTTCAGATGTTAAGGGTGCCTATGTTATAATCTCCAGTGAGGAATCTCAAAGAGTAGCTTCTAGCACTCTTGTTGGATCCTCTCAAAGGACTCAGACATCTCCTTTTCTTTCTAATGGGTCTGCTAGAAACAATTTCAAAGAACTCAGCGTACTAATAGTGGTAATTTTAGACCTAACAATAGCCACAATAGGAATTTTAGACCTAAAACTAGCACCACTGGATTTAGGCCTAATACTCATAACAATAATTGTTTAGACCTTATGGTAATTCCAATGGTGAAGTTGTGTGAGCGAATTGTGGTTATAATGGTCATACTATTTAGATGCTTTAAACTCATTGGTTACCCTGCTGACTTTGGGAAGAAAAATGGAGTGCAAAGTTTCAAAGTGAAAAGTGTTTTTAACAATTCTGTTGGGACATCCTCGTCATCTGGTTTCACAGATGAACAACTTGCTACTTTGCTCTCTCTTATAAAAGATAACAAGGGTAGTGCTAATGATTCTGGAAAAGGTGTACATGCCAACATGGCTAGTATTTATTTTAACAACAGTAAAATTTTCAATGATAATTTTAGAAAAAATTGTTCTAACACCAACATCAAATCAAAACTTGGGCATAATGGAAAGGTTGTTGATTCCAGGGTAAATCAACATATGACCAAAATGCTAATGAATTGGAAAATGTGTTTGATATTTCTAAAATTGGTAATCTATAACTTTCAAATGGTTTAATTTTGTTTGATTCTCTTGTTATAGCTGATTATTGTGTTACTTTAATCTCTGTGCACAAACTTGCTAAGGATAATAAGATTCTTGTTGTGTTTGATGAAAACAAATGTTTTTTGTGAATCAGGATTTGAATCTTAAAATGTTTTGGGGGCTGGTAGGTAATGTAGTGGTTTGTACTATTTAGATATAGAAGGTAATAAGTGTGTGAATCATTTTAATGTGCTTACTTGTTCTTTGTCTAAACATGATTGGCATTGTAGAATAGGTCACCCAGCTGACCTCGCTCTAAATGTTCTTAAAAATTCTTTGAATATTACAAATTCTGAAAAATCTGATTTCTATGAAGTATGTCAAAGAGCTAAACAAACTAGCGAACCTTTTCCTTTGAGTGATCATAAAACAAAAATGGCTGGTGAACTTGTTCATTTGGATTTGTGGGGTCCTTATAGGGTGACCAGTCACACTGGTCATGGATATTTTTTTACTATTGTGGATGATTTCACAAGAGCTGTTTGGGTGCATTTGATTAAAACCAAAGATAAAGTTGGTTCTTTTATGGAAATTTCCTACAATATCTTAAAAAATCAATTCAAAAAGAATGTTAAAATTTTCAGAAGTGATAATGGAACTGAGTTTATGAATCAAAACTTTCATAAATTTTGTCATGAAAAAAGGATTTTACACCAGACCTCTTGTGCTTATACCCGACAACAGAATAGGGTGGTTGAAAGAAAACATAGGCATATCTTGAATGTTACTAGATGCCTTATGTTTTAGGGGGGGGGGATACCCTTGAGATTTTGGATTGAATGTGTTCTAACTCCTACTTATCTTATTAACAGGTTGCCCTCTTCTATGCTAAATGGTAGATCTCCTTATGAGATGATTTATAATTCATCCCCTAATCTCTCTCATATTAGAACTTTTTAGTTGTCTTTGTTTTTCCACTATTTTAAATAGCCATGATAAACTCACTAGTAGGTCTGAAAAATGTATTATGATGGGTTTTTCTAATTCTCAAAAGGGTTATAGGCTTTATAGTCTTGACAGACTTCAGTTTTTTGTATCAAGAGATGTTAAGTTTTTTGAATCTGTATTTCCTTTTAAGGATTCTGTTTGAAATAAAAAGAAAAATGATAACACAAATGCTGATGTTTTTCAATATGATAAAGTGTTAACATTTTTCTACTTAGAAAACCCTGAGCTTCCTGATGATGATGAGAGATTATTAAAGAAACATAATGGTGACCTTGGGTCACCAAGTGCTAGTATCCCACCTTCAAGTCTAGGTGACACTAGAAACATTGCTTCAGGCTATGATACCAGTGATGCCAGCTTGAATAGGAATGAGGCTACCACACTTGATGATAGTGAAAACTCTGAGGGAAATTTAGAATTTAATCTCAATCTTCCCTTCTATGGGCAAAACATATGAAAAAATTTGGGGGATAATTCTAATACTAATGCTTAGGTTGATCAAGTGTTGAGAAGGCCTTCAAGACCTTCTGTCTTTTCTAAAAATTACAATGATTTTGTTGTTAATTCAAAAGTCAAGTATGGGATTAAAAAATTTGTTGGGTATTCTAAACTCAATGGGGATGTTTTATGTTTTGTCATTCACTTAAATAAAAATAATGAACCCATGAGTTTCTTTGAAGCATATCAAAGCCCACATTGGGTTGAGGCTATGAATCTAGAATTTGTTGCCTTACTTGATAATGACACTTGGGATTTAGTTGAATTACCTGTTGATAGGACTACTTTGAATTCTAAATGGGTTTGGAAACTTAAGTTTAAATCCAGTGGTGAAATAGAAAGGTATAAAGTTAGACTTGTTGCTATGGGTTATGGTCAAAAGGAGGGTATTGATTATGAAGAAACCTTTTCTCCTGTTGTGAAAATGGTAATTGTTAGGTGTCTTATTAACTTTGCTGTTAATCAGTCATGGCCTATCTATCAACTTAAAATCAACAATACTTTATGGTGAGTTAGATGAAACTGTCTACATGAAACCACCTCAAGGTTTCTACACTAGTAACTCTAATCTTGTTTGTAGATTGAAAAAATCCATTTATGGACTTAAACAGTCTCCTAGATAGTGGAACTCTAAACTCACCTCTGTGCTTGTTGAAAATGGATTTGTTCAAAGCAAATCTGATTATTCTCTTTATACTAAGTCTGGTGATAATGTTTTTATTGTTGTTCTTGTTTATGTGGATGATATTATTGTCACTGTTAATAATGAAAAGAAAATTGACAGCTTAATTATTTTTTTTTGAAAGGAAAGTTCAAAATCAAAGATTTAGGAAAATTACAATATTTTATGGGGATTGAAGTTATTAATACCAAGTATAGTGTTTGTTTAAACCAAAAAAAAAATATGTTTTAGATCTTTTGTCTAAATATGGAATGCTAGCTTGCAAACCATCTAAGACACCTTTAATGGAAAAGCTGCCAATTTCTAATGAGGCTTCTGATAGTGATCCTTTGCTTGAAAACATTGTTGATTATCAGAAACTCATGGGAAATCTGATTTACTTGACCAATACTAGGCCTGCCATTTCATATGTTGTACATTGTTTAAGTCAGTTCATGAATTCCCCTTTGAGGTCTCATCTAAAAATTGCCTTTAGAATTCTGAGATACTTGGAGGGATCTCCAGGTCCTGGTATTCATGTTTCAAAAAACCCTGGTATGTCTCTTAAAGCCTTTTTAGATGCTGACTGGGCTAAATGTATTGTGACAAGAAGGTCTGTAACTGGTTATTTTGTATTTTTGAATGATAATTTGGTTTTTTTGGAAAAGTAAGAAGCAACATACTCTCTCTAAATCTTTTGTAGAATCAAAGTATAGGGCTCTTGCTTCTGTTACAAGTGAAGTCATATAGATCCTTAAAATCTTGAAAGATTTAAAATGTCATAATATTTTACCTGTGGATCTATTTTTTGATAGGAATTCTGCTATTAAGATAGCAGCTGAAAACGAACTAAATATACATATTCAATCCGTTACTATTATGCCACTTTGTATTATAAATAAGAACTTTTGATAGTTAATCTATTGCGTTTTACATTCAGGTATAAAGTTTGAAGGAACAAAGTGAAGAAACAAAAAGAAGAGTCCTTGAAGTGAAAATAATAAAAGACTCATATGAGAAGATTTTGGAACGCACAAAAGTACGGCGCACAAACTCAGAAGTGAGACGCACATTTCCCACCTGCAAGTGCGACGCGCTTTTGGAGAAGTGCGGCGCACATTTACCTCCAGTCTGAACTATAAATAGATACCCTTTCTACTCATTTTAAACACATATCTCAATCAACTACTCTATAATCCGAGTATCCTTAGCTTCTTAGTGATATTTTCAGTATTATCCACTTTTGGGAAATACTTGTAACGAAAATATTCTACTCTTTGATTCTTGGAAAGACGATACAATCATGACACTTGTACACTCGTTCATTCGATCAATCTAAGTATGTTGTTCTCTTACTCTTTTCCATTTGTTACTTTGATTACTATGTTAGGCTAAGGTATTTGTGACTATATGGGTATGTGACTATGAATAGTGATGATGCTATGATATGATCCTTTATAATTGATTTCAAGCTAATGTTGTAGAACCATTTTGCCACTTAGTTATATAACCATATTTTATCTAAAGTTGATTGGTTACGATAATTTGACATCGAGAGACTCAAGTTGTTATAATAAGTTTTTAAGAACTTGTCTATGGTTTTGAATCTTTGGTTGGAGAGATCCGCTTAGATACTTTGATAAAATATTGAACTTGTTGGAAACTTATTTTAAGCTTTGTCGCTTAATCAAACATAAGTCTTGAATCATACCAAATTAAACAGTGTAAACTCCATTTTGACGAAAAAGGATTATCACTCTTTACCTACATAAACATATCTCGATCATTATTATCATAATCACTAACTTATACGAACTATCCCATATTAGTCATACTTGTTACTATTGTTAATATTTCAGTCACTTGTTTCTTTAGTTATTATACTGATTACCAAGACGAAACTAAGTCCTAGCGAACGATCATGACCTACCACTACAAAGCTATATTACGAAAGAAAGGGTATACTTTCCTGTGTTTGTATTCTAGTCCCTAGTTTTGTGAAACCTTGTTATAAATTTAAGACCTGCGAAACGAACATAAAGTTTTTGACCCCGCTGCCGGGGACTTACAATCCTGTTTTGTAACCAACGTTTTCATAATATTTGAAGAATTGAACCATTTCTCACTCGAAACAACCCAATATTTTCCTTACAGTACAGAAAGTACGACGCACAACTCAAAAGTGTGCCGCACTTCCTGTAGCGAACCAAAGTACGCCACACATCTCATTTGTGCGACGCACATTCCATACTGTAACACGAAAACCATTGTTGGATGCACACCCGTTCATCCGAAACTCCACCAGTATCACCATTATGAGAACTTGAGCGTACCTTTAACCGAAGGTTACGTAGACTTCACCGCCGTGTACCTTTAGATAGGAGACACGAGTAACCTCAACCTCGCGAAATAAACCAACCTTTTGACAACCTCTCTCAATTTATATTTCTCACCAAACTCATCGAACGTTACGATCCAATGTCGGACACCGATGATGAACCAATGTGGTCAGCCGATAGAGTTGTAGCACCAACTCCTGGCTCCGCAATAGTTTTACCAGAAATAGCAAACTATTTTGAAATCAATGGAAACCATTTGACACTTGTCAAAAACCACCAATTTGATGGTCGAATCAAAACCGATCCTCACAAACAAATCCATGAATTCAGCGGAATTTGAAAAATGTTCAATTATGGAGAAGGACAAGCTGAAGCCGTTCAACTCATGATGTTTCCACCATCCCTAACTAGAGAATCCAAGTCGTGGCTCGACGAACTTAATGAAGGAACCATTCGAACATGGTAAGGTCTTAGAATCGCTTTCATTATCCGATTCTTTCCTCCTGTCCTATTTGAAAAACTCCTCGGAGAAATCCGAAGCTTTTATTAACAAGATCGAGAAACTCTCACTGACGCATGGTTAAGAATGAAAGAACTACTCAGAAACTGCCATGTTCATGGACTTAAAAGGAAGGTATAATCAAGATTTTCTATCATGGTCTTGACGATGCGACTCAAGATGCATTAAACGCCGCAACAGGCGGCATTTTCCTTTACAAAACTCCTAACCAAGCTTACCAATTGTTAGATGACAAAGTCTTACTTAAGCTTGATTGGTCCAAAAACCATAAAAACAAAAACCCTCGAAAAACCGTAGCTTTTGCCGAAGAAAGCAACAACCCAACCGACACTGAAAAAATTATGGCTCGTATGGACGCCATGTCTCTTAAAATTGATACTCATTATAAAGAGATGAAAAATAAATCTCGTGAAACTTGAAAACACTGTGGAGGAAACCATCCTTCTAGTGAATGTGATGATGATGACACACCCATGACAAAGGAAGAAGAAGCCAATTTCATGAACACCTTTCGTGGAACTCGATTTTATAACGATTATCGTAATCGTGACCGCGATAATTGGAGATCTACCAATAAACCAAGTTAAGATCGAGACGATAAGAAACTTACTCAAACCAAAGACAAACCCAACCTCGAAACCAAGCTCCAAAATTTCATTGAATCTCAAAGAAAGACCAACCTTGAAGCTAAATTTGATGGTTTTACCGACAAGCAATCAAATCGCGCTTCTGGTTCTTTACCGAGCAATACCAACCCTAACCCAAAGAACAACAACAAATACCAGCCACCGCAAGCTCGTAATGAGCATGTAAATGTTGTATTCAGGCGGAGTGGTTTATCGTACGAATCAACTGCCAAACCAACCCAATATATACCCATCAAAAATCCACTCGATAGGAAGAAGCACAACCAACACCTACCAAACCCACTGAAAACACAAACCCAACACCCAAGGCATATAAACCAAAAGTACCATACCCCCAACGCTTACGCAAGCAAAAGATGCAAGCTAAGTATGGTAAATTCCTCGACTTAATCCAAGAAGTTCGAATTAATATGGATGTTCTAGCTGGAATGCCAAACTATGGTAAATTTCTCAAAGAACTTATCAAAAGCAAACATAATTTTGAAGATGTTTCTTCTGCCTTTCTAAATAATAAATGTTCTGCCATTATCCAAAACAAATTTCCACCAAAACTTAGAGATCCTGGAATTTTTCTAATTCCATGTACTTTCCATCATTCATACTTTTGTAACGCCTTAGCCGATCTTGGCGCCAGTATCAACCTCATTCCATACTCTATGTATGCCAAACTCCCAAAAGATGTTCTCAAACCCACAAAAATGAGGCGTTCGCCTCGCGGACCGATCTTTTCAATACCCAATGGGAATAGCCGAAAACATGCTCGTAAGAGTTGGAAAATCATTTTTCCTGTTGACTTCGTAATTATAGAGATGGAAGAAGATAGCAGGATACCACTTATCCTTGGTAGACCTTTCTTACATACAGCCGATGTTGTGATTCGTGTAAAACAAAAACAACTCAACCTTGGAGTTGGACAAGATAGAATTTCCTTTTCTATCGACGGAGCAATGAAACACTCGTATTCTAATGATGATACTTGCTTTAGTATTGATGTCATTGAAGAAATAGTTGAAGCCGATTTCGACTCTCTTCTTGATGAAGGAAGCGAGAATTTATATTCTATCGAAGGAACCATCCTCGAAGAAGAACTTTTTGTTGAATTTGACTCCTTTATAGCCGTTCACACCGACGGACCAATCAAAACACATGAGGAAGAAAAAGAAACCTCATTTGAAACCATAACTTTCGAAACCGATTTCAAAGATAAGAAATATGTGGAAGAAACTCCTACAAATTTAGAACTTAAGCCTCTTCCTAAACACTTGGAATATGCATTTCTTCACGAAGAAAATTTACTGCCTGTAGTTATTTCATCCCAACTCTCAGAAGAAAACAAAATCAATTTAGCCGAAGTTCTCAAGAAATACAAACAAGCTTTTGCTTGGAAGACTTCTGACATTCCAGGCATATGTCCGTCGTTCTGCAAACACAAAATCCAACTTTTGGATAACAAAAAACCAATAGTTGAAAAAACAACGAAGATTAAATCCTAACATGAAGGATGTTGTTAAACAAGAAATAATCAAACTCCTAGATTCTAGAATAGTCTACCCAATCGACGATAGCCCATCGGTTAGTCCTATTCACTGTGTACCTAAAAAGGGAGGTATCACTATAGTGACTAACGAAAACAATGAGTTAGTACCAACACGAACCATCACCGGATGGAGAGTTTGTATTGACTATCTAAAATTAAACGACGCAACCGCGAAAGATCATTTTCCTTTTCCCTTTGTGGATCTAATGTTAGAAAGACTCGCAGGGAATGAATACTTTTGTTTCCTCGATGGTTTTTTCGGATACTTTCAAATCTCAATAAACCCTATAGATCAAGAGAAAACCACATTTACTTGTCCATTTGGTACATACGCGTATAGGCGCATGCCTTTTGGCCTATGAAATGCACCTGCTACTTTTTAGAGGTGTATGGTTTCAATTTTCCATGATATGATTGAAGAATCAGTCGAAGTCTTCACGGACGATTCTTTTGTCTTTGGAAATTCTTTCGACACATGTCTTAGCAATCTCGATAAAATGTTAACACGTTGTGAAGAAGCAAATCTTGTGCTAAATTGGGAAAAATGTCACTTCATGGTTAAAGAATGAATTATGCTTGGACATAAAGTGTCTGGCGCAGGCTTAGAAGTTGACAAATAAAAAATAAACGTAATCTCGAAATCCCACCACCTGCTAATGTGAAAGGCATTAGAAGTTTTCTAGGTCATGCTGATTTTTACCGATGATTAATTAAAGACTTCGCAAAGATCGCAAGACCTTTAACTCAACTTCTAGAAAAAGAAAGAACATTCAATTTTAATGATGAATGCCTTTTTGCATTTGAAACTCTCAATGCAAAGCTTACATGCACACCAATTATTGCAAGCCCCAATTGGAATCCTCCATTTGTGCTTATGCGCGATGCACGTGAACATGCCCTTGGAGCCGTCGTTGGACAAAAAGATGGAAAACAATTTCACCCCATCTACTTTTCTAGTAGAACTCTAAACGCAACCCAACAAAATTACACCATACAGAATAAGAACTCATGGCTGTAGTTTATGCATTTGACGAATTTCGATCATACCTTGTTTTGTCTAAAACAATAGTTTACACCGATCATTCAGCTCTTAAATACTTGTTTAAAAAGCAAGACGCCAAACCTCGTCTCATACGATGGATATTGCTGTTACAAGGATTTGATTTAGAGATTAAAGATAAAAAAGAGCTGAGAATGTTGTTGCCGATCATTTATCTCGCATAGTTATGATGATTCTAGCGATGATGAAATCGATGATTTTCTCGATGAACATACAAAGCAAGTAAATACTAACGATACACCATGGTTCGCAAATTTTGCAAACTATTTGGTTGTAGGTATTTTATGAAAGGGAATGACGTATCAACAAAAGAAAAGATTCTTTTCTGAACTCAAAAAATATTTTTGCCACGAACCTCACCTATTCAGAATTTGTTCCGATGGAATGATCCGACGTTGTATTTCTAGATCTGAATCTCGAAAAATTCTTGATGAATGTCACTACGGACCGATCGGAGGACATTACGCTTCGAACACCACCGCTAAAAAAGTGTTCGGCACTGGTTTTTACTGGCCTACGATTATTCGTGAAGCTCATACCTTAGTACGATTACGCGAAGCATGTCAAAGGACTGGAAATCTTTCAAAAAGAGATGAAATGCCTCTCAATAACATCCAAGCCTGCGAAATCTTTGACGTGTGGGGTATCAACTTCATGGGACCATCTCCTAAATCCTATAAATGTGAATACATTTTAGTCACCGTCGACTATTTATCGAAATGGGCCGAAGCTCAAGCCTTGCAAACTAACAACGCAAGAGTTGTTATAGCATTCTTAAAGAAAATATTATGTCATTTTGGAATTCCAAAAGCACTAATAAGCGATAGAGGAACTCATTTCTGTAACAAACTCAAGGACAAAATCATGAAAAGATATGGAGTTACCCACCAATTTTCCACATCTTACCACCCTCAAACGGGTGGCCATGTTGAAAACACTAATAAAGCTCTTAAACGAATTCTTGAAAAGACCGTCAACAACAACCCTGCTTGTTGGTAAAAAATTAGAAGATGCTCTATGGGCCTTTCGTACCGCATTCAAAACACCAACTGGAACCACACCGTACAAACTCTTGTATGGAAAGACATGCCATTTACCAATCGAAATTGAACACCATGCATACTTGGCACTTAAGAACTACAATCTCGATCTTATTGCAGCTGGAGAAAAATGAATATTTTAACTTCATGAGTTAGATGAATTTATACATCAAGCTTATGAAAGTTCTCATTTATATAAAGAACGCACGAAAGTCTGGCATGATCTCAAAAATTACGAATAAGAAAAGAATTCAAACATAGAGAGAAAGTACTTCTCTTTATCTAGAAATACAAATTCAAACAACCTAACTTACTTCGAGATGGACTGGACCTTATACAGTGAAAAACCAATATCTATCCGGATATGTTGAACTATATGGTCGAGACAACACAACTTTTATTGTAAATGGACATAGACTGAAGCTCTACCACGAAGAAGAAGACTGTAATGAATTCAACGTAGAAGAGATCCCATTCTTCATAAAATAAACCTAAGTAGCCGAGTCTGGCTGAAGACTCTAAACTTAGCGCTTCTCGGAAGGCAATCCGTATTAAGTGTGGAGGAGGACTTGTAGCATAAATAAAACCGTCCTTGTATATATTTTGCATGTTTTTTGTTTTATGATTTCATGCAGGAAAAACATCAAACTTGGAGCTATAAGTCGGATTCACCTCTTGAAATCCCGCAATTTTCTACTTAGCCCCGGGAAGTTCTCGTTTTCCTTTGCCTTTTTCCTATTTCTTTTAATTTATCAGTTTTTACATCAAGGACGATGTTCACCTTATATGTAGAGGAGGAGACAAATAGGAAAAATAATAAATAAATCAATTTTCTCCACATCAAAATCTTTTTAAAATAAAATAAAAATATATATCTTTTGTAAATAAATAAAGTTTTTAGCAAAGCAAAAATCTCATTGATTGACATTATAACTAAACACAAAACCATCCACCAAATATGTTATTTCTCTATTTTGTGTGAAAGCCGATATCTAGTATGCTTCAGAACTTGTGCTCGACCATCATTTACTAAACCGTAGTGAGGTGAATTTATAGATATTTCGAAAAGAGACAAAATAAATCCCCATTATATCATTTTAGTTAGGCTACACAGGCTTGCTAAAATATGTTGCACTCATACTTATGTGCTATATTATCTCACGTGCTATTATCTCGATGTTATGCCTACCCATTGTCAAGTCGAAAGTATATATGATGTTCTCTTAAAGAAAAAAAAAGAAAGAATAAAGTATTATAGTCTAGTTTGTTCTACGACTTTGATAAGACATATTTTGTTACTAAACACACATCATTTATCACGTTTTGTTTCTTTGAAAAATTATCTGGTGCTCACGACGCAACGGTTATGTTTATGTGTCATGTACAAGCATATGGTAGCTATCTATTTTATGTCTGCGCTATTTGAGTGTTATCTTACATTTTCTCCTTGTGAGTGACATTTGTGTGAACTTAAATCCAAACACTTTCCATGTGAGGTGCTGAAATTATTTTGTCATTTGCTTTTGCTATTTAGAAAATTTAATCATTTTCCTATCATACTTCACATACTTAAAAAGCTTTTTAAATCTAATTTGTGTTCTCACTTTGATTGCTTGAGCGCAAGCAATAGATAAGTGTGGAGGAATTTGATAACGACCTAAATATACATATTCAATCCGTTGGTTGGGGAGATGCGCTTAGATACTTTGATAAAATATTGAACTTGTTGGAAACTTGTTTTAAGCTTAGTCGCTTAATCAAACATAAGTCTTGAATCATACCAAATTAAATTGTGTAAACTCCATTCTGACGAAAAAGGATTATCACTCTTTACCTACATAAACATATCTTGATCATTATTATCTTCATCACGAACTTATACGAACTATCACATATTAGTCATACTTGTTACTATTGTTACTATTTGAATCATTTCTTTCTTAAGTCATTATATTGATTACCAAAACGAAACTAAGTCCTAGCGAACGCTCCTGGCTTACCACTACAAAGCTATATTACGAACGAAAGGGTATACTTGCCCTTGTTTGTATTCTAGTCCCTTGTTTTATGAAACCTTGTTATAAATTAAAAAAATTGATGGAAGAATTTGACGAAAACACAAAAAAAGTATATATGTGTCAAATTTGTGAAAATAAAAACTTAAAAAAGGAGGAGTTGATTAACTAAAACTTTAGTGGTTGAGTTTTAAATAAATTAGATAGACTTAAGTGTAAACATATAATTTTTTATTTTTTTAGTAGCTATAGAAAATAAACAAAATACTTCTTTTAACTATATACTATCTAGACTTTATATTTTAAAAATACAACATGTATGTAATAATAAAAAAATCAGCAAATTACATGATTATAATATTCCAGTAAAAACATGAGTTATTGTTTATTTATATTTTGACACTTAACAAAGTCAAACAAATCAATTTACGTAAATTATTATTAACATGGATATAAATAGACATCGGTGTTAGATGAATACATTAGTCATTGGTGTTAGATGAAAATTAATAGATATAACTCTACATATTACAACAACATATATTTTTACAAAGTCGTTATGTGTTAACAAACACACAATGTCTAGAAAATGATAGCTAACATTTCAGATAAACAAAGTCAAATCTTTTATGCAACAAATAAACACACAATGTCAATTAATATTATCACATAATAAAAAAATCAGATAAGAACATATATAATATAAAATTGCAATAACCAAATTATTACTTAGTTTATCTTATGTTTAAATCTCGTACGTATATGGGCGTTAAAACTAGTTGATAATCATAAGATTTAATAACATAGTTAAATTGGATAAAGAACCATGTGTTCACCATCACTAGTTGATACGTTTCTTTATAGAAAATTCAAAAACATATCCAAATTATTCAAGATCAAAATTTCATTAATTTGATGAAAGATGAAAAGATAGATTCTTTTATTAATTTTGGCTTTTAATGATAAAAGTAGTGATCAAGTGGCTAATAGGGTTCTAGTTGACTGCATTTCTCTCTGTGGCTGGCACTCGAGAAACCACGGGCACTTCATATCAAGCAAACAAGTCTTAGGGATAAGAGCCCGCGCAAACGTAGTATCATTTTTATTATTATGAATTTGTGACTATTCTCTTTTAATTTAAAGAATTATCAAGCTAACAGGGACCATATATACATGTATAATATATAATTAACAAAGTTAATTTCAAACCAAAAATTATGTTATTATTTTAAGTCCAATCTTAATCTCAAACATAAAATTAACAAACCTAACTTCAAACCAAAAATTAAGATAAAGAGATTTGTAAGCCATTAGATCATATCTTGTTAAATTAATATTATCTATTTTTTTAACAAATTTTTCTAACAACTTTTGTAATTAACTATTGAAAAAGCTTTTATTTTAAAACTATAATATCTTTTTATCTATTTATTTTTTTCATAATTTTATTACTATGTTTTTAATAATTTCATGTTATTTAATTCAACATCTATTTTAATATATTTCTTATTAAATTTTTGTATTTTTTATTTTTAATGAATTTATTGTAATTTAATTTAACTTCTGCTACAACTTTAACTTTAATTGATAACAAGCTTGACAAGTAAAAATATAACATTTGTTTAAAAAAATAGTCAATAAGATACCCGTTACATTGCACAGGTAACATGCTAATAACAATAAGAGTTGAAGAAGAACATTTTTTATAATAAAAAGTTACTCCTTAATAACGTGTGAAACATAGAATGAACATTCAAAGTCTATCATCTTGACTAATATAGGAAAAAAAAAACTTGAAATAAGTCTGTTGTCATTTTTTCACATAAAACATAGAGGGCGATACCTTCAACTTTTTTTTACTTTTATGGTCCAGTTCCAGTTATGTTTTAAACACGTTGGACAAGTGTTTTGCATCAACCCACCTGACCCGTACCGTTAAGACTTATACCAAAAATTGCCCATTTTAACATGTTAAAAAGAGCCTTAAGACCCACAACGTAAGCTTTATTACCTGAAAGGGTTCCCTGTAAACTATCCATAAGAATGATTAGGCATAAAAAAGGTGCTATTCTTGTGACATAATCGACAACTTCCTCCTCGCTGGTGAAAATGTATCCAAAAACGCGCCTACTGACAAAAACACTTGTACTAACTATACTCGTCTCAATGATGGCAATAATTAGGACAACATAGACAGCCACACGAGCGCCTTGTGGGTTTCAGCTCCTAGTTCATTGGATACTCTAGTGCTGAAAATACAATGGCAGTGTGACTACAAACATGAGTCTTAATTATCTATTTCGAGATAAATATCAAATATTATCACAGATATATTAAGCAAAAACACAAGTCTTTACAAACCTAATGCCAGCACCAAATCCGTATGCTATGGCGTAGAGTGTAGCAATAGTGTTGAGACTGTTCAAAAGACACACGATAAGTAAAATAAGTAGAATCTTTCTTGATATAATTTGATCTCGTCATCGCAGAGAACTCTTTATTTGTAGTCCTGAACTGTTATTGCTGGCATAGGTACATGGTGTCACAGTATTTGAAAAACAACTAGTCAAGTAGCCAAAATGTGTAGAAACGGAGAGAAAAATAACATAAACCATGTGATTTGTATATATACATTGCTTTTAAAGCGCATGTAAACTATTGCTACAAGATACCGGTGAAGGCCTCTAAAATACGCTATATAACCGACATCTGAAAACTATGGATCTCTAACACACTACGATGTTTAGAAAGGAAGCTCTACTTTGAAGTAATCTTCTAAAAAGCAAATCTAAACCAGTCTCAATTCCATCAATGCTAACATCAAGAACTTGCAATTTCTTTATGCTCATTTGGACTTCAATTTTCTTGATCTCTTTGTTGTGTGCACTTCTTTGGAGTGATGTAATAGCCATATCAACAGTTTCTACCTCATTCACCAACGTCGAATTCTTGTAATGTGTAGACGAACTCTTTGTTAAAAACTTAGATAAAAGATGAACTCCATTAATCGGTTTGCTTTTCGTTGACATAAAGATCAAAAGGCATTTGAAGATGGAGATTGCAAGGCTGTTCACTTCTCCAAGAACTTTACTAATCGTTAGAACATGGTGATCGGCATCAAGAAACAGAAATGAACCGATTTTCTTTTCAAGATGCTTTAGCGGCCCAAGGCTCTTGATGATGCTTTTCTTTGCTTTTTTTCTAAAGCACAGATATGCCGAGATTTCAGTAGCAGCAATTGAATCGCCGCCTTTTCTTCGTAAGGCGGATTGAAGAGTTTGTGTGTTTTCCTTCATTAACATGATCAGCTCTTTAAGGGTGCTGCACAAGTCTAGCAACCCAATGGAAGCTTCTAAGATGTCTTCAACAAAGATTCCGTTGTGTTTTCGTGAAAGGGCTTGTTGGGTCTGTGGAGACTGAACAAGCTCGTCGACAGAAGCATACAACTCCGCCAATCCAGCCAAACCACTTTGAATATTTTCACTCGAAAGAAGCAACGACAACTTTAGATGATTGATTTTGGTTTCAATTTTGGTAAAAGAAGGATGTGTTAACCTAGAAGGCAAACTAATAGATCTGAAATGAGATGTGAATGGTGCTGCTTCCATTTGGATCAAATATCTTAAGAGCAATGGAAAATTTAGGATTTCAGAAAATATGAAGCTTATTGAAATATACTATGAACTTGATGGTATTTATAGGGACATTATAAGAAGCAACATATGCAGTGAGGTTTAAAGAGAAGGTTTGGCATTTAGTGAATTATTTTGAAAGATATATGAGCTGTGATGTTTTTGTATTGCCTCCCGAATTATTTTATTTTGCACTACCATTCAAATATCTATAAATCTAATTTTTAAACATGTTGCTCAATTTTCTTTGTTTGTATATATTATGATGAGTCGAGTTGGGTGTACCAAAGCCATAGGTTTTGTTTATTAATAATCAATGGGTTTAAACCACATACACACTATTCGTATATATAATTTTTCGTACGTTTTATTATATTACGTGTACTCAAAATAATATTCAATATGTACTTGAACTTGTTAATACGTGCTCTAATGTATTGTCAACACATATTTGAACTGTTTAGCTGCGTGTAAACTTTTTGATGAAACAATAGGTGGAACATGCATGAAGCTGTGAAATGTTTCGAACTCTCATTCACCTTAATTTTTCGAGTATTATTTTTCATTTCCGGTATGGCCAAAAGCTAACTAACTTGCATTCTGCTGATTCGAAACCAACAGCTGTTTAACGACTTATAATTCTCGTTAAGGTACAACCAAAGTAGTGGTATCATCTGAAGCGATATTTAGATTCTCAACGTTCCTCTTGATCAACTCGATCACTTAAAAGTCCTATACTGGGAACAAAAGGCAATGTTTGGAGTTTACAGAACTATTATGAAGGATGCAGGATCTGTGAAGTTTTTTTCAGTGGCTACCATAGATTTCATTGGCGCCATTCATGTACCTATAGATTGTAATCTTTATATATGCGTTGCTAGATTTATATTCTGACTTTCTATATATCAAAGGTGTTTACGTTATGTATTCATATCTGCTTTTATTTGATTCGTATATATATATAGTACAGTAGGTATTTAGTTTATAAAAATACCAGGCCAATGATCTAGATACACCTTTTATCTTTTCTTTAATATTTATGCAGAAATAGGTGTAACAATACTGGAATTGGATGGCATATCAACTTTTGTCGGGAAATCAAGGAATTTAGCGAAAACATGGTACGGAAGTAGACCAAGCATTATATATAATACGACTAATTACTTTGTATCCAAACAGAATAAATATTACTTAATTGAATTAAAAAAAAGGTCAAATACCATGTCATGCGTATTTAATAAATATAATGCGTAATATTTGACGCCATTAAATCTTTTATGCAAAGATAAAAAAAATGTTGTAATAAGCGAAAGGATACGCAAATCGTAGCATTAGGTAAGATAGAGTATATCCTAAATTAGCCAAATTGATAATGGAAGGTCCAAAAACAATATACGTGAAGAAAACATTTAAAATGGAATTGGTCAATCTTGACGAAGCAAATAAATATGCTAAACTCCAATTAAATAGAAACTCCAATTATAATTTTAATTTAATTTTAAATACGAAGTCGGTGGTTAAAAATGTAACATTTATTCGTAAAAAAATAATTATTTAATATCCGTTACTACATTGCGCGGATACCAAGCTAGTAAATTGAGTTAATATAAGAGCATCTTAGTTATTTCAGTTTAATCAAAGACGATCGGACCCGAAGTTTCCTCGCACGAAAGATGCTTGCATATTTCAAACCATAATCACAGAACATGCAATTTCAAGCTGCTAAAAGCAGTGGCGCAGCCAGGATTTTAGTTACGGGTGAGCCAAATGACGATTAAGTTTTAGCTAACATTCTATATGAGTTAATAACAGTAAGTTTGAGCTCATGTATTGCAAATGTAAGAACAAAACTATCCTTTCTAGACTATTAGCACTTCTGAATCTGCATTTCTAACATAAAAGTATTGACTGAAATTATAATCCAACATTCATGCAAATTTAAGTCCACATTAAGCTACGCGCTAACGAAATGAAATGATAGTTACAAACTTTCTTCTAGCGTACAAAACCCGGTGATATGGTCATAAGTTCACATTAATCTCTCTATCGACGATTCTTCCTTAAATAACCTCTCCCTCACCTTTGTCGCCTGCACCATAAAAACACATCATAAATATCAGAAAGCTTGAAAAGATAAGCTTTCGTCCACACTTGGCAGGCATCATAGGAAATGAAATAAGGTAGAGGTGTAGCAGACCTGTTTTTCGTAGTTTGTGCAAATTGTTACAACACTAAGTAGGGTAAGCTGTATACCGGCTCCCACAAGTATCCCGATCCATAGACCCACTCCTCGTAATGAAGTCCAGAACCCCAAAAATGCAGCAACCGGAATCCCAGCCAGATAAAATGCAGCAAGATTAATGTATGCCCCTAAATGTTGCCATCCAACGCCCCTCGCAACACCTATTTAATCACATAAGCAACAATTCTGTCTTCATTTTTCATATAAAACATAGAGGCGAAACTTCAACTTTTTTTTACTTATATGGGCCAGTTCCAGATATGTTTGAATCACTTTGGACAAAAAGTGTTTTGGATCAACCCACCTGACCCGTACCGTTAAGACTTATACCAAAGATTACCCATTTTGACATGTTAAAAAGTACATTAAGACCCGAACTTAAGCTTTATTACCTGAAAGGGTTCCCTGTAAACTATCCATAAGAATGTTTAGGCATAAAAGAGGCGCTATTCTTGTGACATAATCGACAACTTCCTTCTCACTGGTGAAAATGTATCCAAAAACGCGCCTACTGAGAAAAACACTTGTACTAACTATACTCGTCTCAATGATGGCAATGATTAGGACAACATAGACAGCCACACGAGCGCCTTGTGGGTTTCCAGCTCCTAGTTCATTGGATACTCTGGTGCTGAAAATACAATGGCAGTGTGACTACAAACATGAGTCTTAATTATCTGTTTTGAGATAAAGTCAAATATTAATTATAGATATATGAAGCAAAAACACAAGTATTTACAGACCTGATGCCAGCCCCAAATCCGTATGCTATGGCGTAGAGTGTAGCAATAGTGTTGAGACTGTTCAAAAGACACACGATAAGTAAAATAACTAGAATCTTTCTTGATATAATTTGATCTCATCATCGCGGAGAATTCTTTATTTCTAGTCCTGAACTGTTATTGCTGGCAGATACATGGTGTCAGTATTTCAGTGACCATGATATTTTTAAAATGGACACTGTTTTTGCTTTTTCGTGCAAACAAATTATCAGTCTTGCAGTAATAAATACCAAAAACCGGGGAGCAAACGCGGATTCTCAATACTTACCATACGGAAAGAACTGAAGTTTCAAGCTCTGGATTTGGAAGAAGACCCGAAAGCAATATTAGGAACTCATATGACCACCATTCGAGGCTGCAAGTGATATTTAGGGTGTGTGTGAAAACGTCAAACAAACAAAAGCCAAGTTTTCATAATTATTAGTCTGCAAACGGCTCAAATGTAATCAACATATATATGCATAGATATAGAGGATTACCAAATCATGACAGCCGATGGGATAGCATAGCTAAAGAACTCTTTCACCCCGTGCAACACCTCAATGGTTATAGGAGCACGAGTTTTTTCACACGAGGGAGCATATTTCATATAAAAAAAGAGAAAGATTGCATTCAACCACATCGCAACATCCATAGATATTGCGGCTCCAATATTTGCTAATCCCGTCTTGTATACAAGAACCCAACAAAGAGGAATATGCATACATAAAGCAAGCGCTGAGCTGATAAGCATCGGATAAAGCATGCTTTGCATTTGGAAATACCGTACAAGTGGTTGAAGTGTTGCATAAGCAAAAATTGAAGGAATAAGCCATGTTATGAATCTTCCGGCTTCATGTGCAATTGGAGGACTCTGGCCAGTGAGAATGAGTATGTTTTTCATGTACTTTCATAAAACAGATAGAGGAATGCTCACGATTAATAGTGAGAAAATGTCGGTGTAAGTTTGAGTTCCGAATTTTTTGTATTGTTTTGCTCCGTAAGCTTGTCCACATAATGTTTCCAGTGCACTTGACATACCCAACTGTTGAACAAGTACAAAAACATAAGCGAATAAACGCCAAATAAAGCCTAAACATCATTTCAAATTTCGAACCAAAATCAGTGAAAGTTGAAATTTTGGCAACTTGAAACCTTTGACATCGATAAAGTAGGGAAAACCACATTTCGACCCGATTTAAACTAAAAGCTCAAGTAAGAAAATACTCGCCTTGTAATGGCTTGAGCCTTATCGTGATCGTGTCTTTTTACAGTAGTGTATATGTATGTGTATATATTTTTCTTAATAATATACAAGCAAATCGAGTCAAACTGAGCCTCAAATATATGAAGTCAAGGAATGTTGTTGTTAAACATTTCCTACAACAACCATGTCAAGTTGAGCCGAGCCAAGCTCGAGAGTATCAAGGTCATCGAGCTCGAGCCTGAAATTTGAAACGCGGTCTAGCTTGATGCTAGTTTTGAGCCTGAGTTTTGGAGTCACATCGAGTTTCAAGCTCAAAAGTGTCCAACACGGCTTTACTGGATTGCCTTCCCCCCTATTTGAGAGCTTCTTATAAAATTCTTACTAAAATATTTGGTTAGTACTTATGTTAAGCAAAACCCAAGCTTAGAGGGTGTTTGTTTCAGCTTATACAGCCAACTTGAGCTTATGTTCTATAAGCTCACTTTTTGTGGCTTACTTTGAAACTGTTCGACTTATATAAGCTCTTTATGCTGAAAAGTTTTATAGTAAGTATAAAAAGTGAGCTTATATGGCCAGCTTATTGTTTATTTGGTTTTGAGCTTCTCACTTTTTTTGGCTTATTTTGAAACTTTTGGGCTTTTATGAGCTCATTATGTCATGTTTAACAAGCTCACTTTTTATGGCTTACTTTCAAACTTTTCGACTTATACAAGCTCTTTATGTCATAATGAGCTTATATAAGCCGAAAAATTTCTAAATAAGTATAAAAAGCGAGCTTATAAAACATAAGCCCTTAACCAAATAAGTCATAAGCGGTCTATATAAACCGAAACAAACTCCCTTAGCTGTAGTTACAAGTTACTAAATAAGTAAAAAAAAGTGAGCTTATGAAACATAAACCCAAAATCAAATAAGTCATAATTCAGCTATTAAATTACAAGCTGCTAGCTTGTTAGTTGTAGTTGCAAGTTACTACTAAAAAACAGAAGCTAGCTAGGATAAAATGAACTTACGAGAAAGCTAAAACCAGTAACACTAGCAATCGAAATGGTGATAGCGGTACTCGAAAGAGCAAGCTCTCCTCAATGACCATTCATCATAATGGAAATAACTTGCAGCAAAAACTGTGACAACGTAACTGCCACCATAGGTCCTGCTATGTAACCAAATTTCCTAGCCTCAGTACCAAACACACTCCATGTTAGTCTACCATTAGTATTATCGTCTCGTCGTTTCGATAGCAACCCTTGGTCCATTTGATCACTGGCTGTCGCGTTAGTTGACACGCGCTAATGAGAAGTGTTTTTGTTGTGTAACTATTGCTTTTCCTAGCAACTTTTTCTTTGAAGATGTGTTTATGTATATAAAGACAAACTATGTATACATCATTAGCAGTAGATTAAATTAAATCGAGCTATAACTTTAACGATCGTTAAGTATTAAGAGTTATGGACTAACGAGCGTTGTGGAATAAAAGAGAAGAGGAAAAGAAGATTCCGGAACACCCCTTATGGGGTGTCGACCATCGGCTACAAGGGAGGAGGGGAAAAATATTTCCTGCCTTATATTTGTTTATCTTGGGCACCAAGTTTTCTAGGCCTATATAAATGTTGGGAATAATATCACAAATACTCAAGTTAGAATAGTATATATTATATAGTTTATGGCCTAAAAGTAAATAAAGAATAAAAGGCCTGTAGGTTTAGTATTTTGGTTTGGGCCGTAGGCCAACAAACCCACCAGATGTATATATGACAGTTAATTTAGGTTTACAGTTATTATGTGAAACGACATGTCCTTTCACAGGCAGCGTTTCATCTTGTATATATAGGATCACTTCCTGTAAATCAGAATATATCGATTCAAAGATTAATAAAATAAGTTTGTTAAACTCTATCTCTTATTGTTATTTTGTTTCTCACTGCATCATACACAATTCTGTATATATCATGCCCCTTATTCCCTACTCAATCAGAAAGCCAAGAGATCCAAGAGGTCTCGATGGCAGAAACAATAATTGGCATCAGAGCCGAAGCCTGGGAAGTCTGAGAAGGGAACAACAACTGGAATTCATTCAGAGGAAATTGAAAAGAGAGAATCAAGAACACATTGGTTCTTGTATGAAGAAGATATCAGACGAATGCAAGATCTTGTTAAACAACAAGATGAAGGAAGTCATGCAACATAACAGCAATCTGAATCATCCGACAACCAATGATAAATACAAGAACTATAAGTGTTTTCAATGTAAACAACTTGGGCACATAGTTAAAACATGTCCCATGGATTCCGAAATTGGGAAGGCAGAAGCAAAGAAGGAAACAAAAAAGAGGATGGAAGGAATTATTGCCACGAAACCAACTGTTCACATCTCATACCCTGAGAAAGTTCACTTCTCCACCACTTGTATGTTAAAGGGGACAGACCTTGCAGGATGGGACGAAGTATGGTATGTAAGTAACAAAATTGATAGGCATGTTTGTTACAAGTTGGATAGTTTCTGTAATATAAAGGAAGAGTTTTCCGTTACCAAGTTGGAGAACCACAGGAAGTTTCTATTCGCCTATGGTTTGGGTGAAATTCTGATAGAAGCAAATGGCGAAAGTCACATAATTCCTGGTGTATATTATGCACCAGAAGTGACGTTGAACATCCTTTCACAAAGACAATTGGAGAAACAAGGTTTTCAAGTAACCTATGATGGGAATAGATGCTGTTTGTCACTTATGTTCAAGGACAAAGAGATCAAGAGGTTTGATGAAGACAGACTAAGGAGGATGCATAATGATTATATGCAGAAATACTTTGAATCTATGTCAAAGGAAGGAGAGGGATTGGAACAGGATACAATCATAATCAAAGGGAATCTTTACACTACAAAGGTTCATTCTTTTACTGATTTTGTATCTTTTCTAGATTTGATTAAAGATGATGATGTAGCAAGTCAGGAATGGGACTACTTTAGACAAAGTTTCAATAAAGTAGTCAAGTGGTTTTTCAACCACTATCTGAAAAGGTCACTCCCTGGAAACATTCCACCGAAAATTAATGGTGTTGAAATCCATTTATTTGACCTCTATAAGATTATGGAGCATTTGGGAGGATACTTGGGTGTCCATTTTAATCAGGAATTTGACATGGTTGGGGAGATTATGGGCTTATCCAAAGGCAATGGAGAGGAGATAAGAAGATGTTATATGAACTTTTTGGAGATTCTCACATCTCACTACAAAACTGCTAGAGCACCTAGGCAAGGAAACATGGAGACAATGTTAGAACCTGCAAGAAAAGACAGAGAATGTCATGGATATCACCAAGGAGAAATTGGTGAGGATGGTGCACAATGGAGGAGGCCTGCAGTCCTCAAAGGAAAAGGAATCATAGAGCATTTTGGTGTCAAAATTGAAGACACGAATGAAAGCCCAGAAGAACCAATTCAAGGACACTACAAGGGAGACCAGAATTTGTATGCAGAAACATCATCAAGGGAAAAGACGGACTATGAAGGTTACACCAGCGATGGCTTCACAGTCATTGCTTGAAGATCTGCACAACGCAAAGCAAGATTTGAGCAATTGTGATATTAGGGGGAAACTGTTGGGAATAATATCACAAATACTCAAGTTAGAATAGTATATATTATATAGTTTATGGCCT
Source organism: Glebionis coronaria (assembly GCA_025667525.1). Taxonomy (NCBI): domain Eukaryota; kingdom Viridiplantae; phylum Streptophyta; class Magnoliopsida; order Asterales; family Asteraceae; genus Glebionis; species Glebionis coronaria. The sequence goes on from CM046879.1 coordinate 564,894,202, forward strand.
AAAAGTAAATAAAGAATAAAAGGCCTGTAGGTTTAGTATTTTGGTTTGGGCCGTAGGCCAACAAACCCACCAGATGTATATATGACAGTTAATTTAGGTTTACAGTTATTATGTGAAACGACATGTCCTTTCACAGGCAGCGTTTCATCTTGTATATATAGGATCACTTCCTGTAAATCAGAATATATCGATTCAAAGATTAATAAAATAAGTTTGTTAAACTCTATCTCTTATTGTTATTTTGTTTCTCACTGCATCATACACAATTCTGTATATATCATGCCCCTTATTCCCTACTCAATCAGAAAGCCAAGAGATCCAAGAGGTCTCGATGGCAGAAACAATAATAAACAGCCCAAGGCCTTCATAATTTTTAACCCCACAATCTCTTTTCTCCTCTCTTCTTGCGATCGCAGAACCGTACCCCCAAGGGATTTGTTTGTTTTCTTTGGTTTAGCAAAAATCAAGTCCTACCCCTTCTCTAGGGTTGTTGGGTTGATTTTCCACTAGACGTTGAAGCTCGGTTTACACATACTAGCATTACGATTAACTCGTCATCATACGTGTGTACAAGAACGTAATATAATCTTACTTTTGATTATATCTTGGAGATTTGTCATAAACCCTCATTTGATGATTCGTTTTTATCTTGTGGAATCGTCTTAGCTAAAAGGTATGTAACCCTAATTCGATTAATTATAATTGTGTTATTATGATCTTGTTAAATCGTTTCGCTATATAGGTTTTGATCTTTGTTAGGGTTTTAATAATTGTTGTGAACTATATAAACCTTCAAATATATCTCATGGTGAATCGCGGTTACAACCGAGCTATTATCACTAAATATTACTCAAGCGAGGAAGAAGAAAAGCGCCCAGTTATAAGAAAAACAACTAGTCAAGTAGCCAAAATGTGTAGAAATGGAGAGAAAAATAACATAAACCATGTGATTTGTATATATACATTGCTTTTAAAGCGCATGTAAAATATTGCTACAAGATACCGGTGAAGGCCTCTAAAATACAACCGACATCTGAAAACTATGGATCTCTAACACACTACGATGTTTAGAAAGGAAGCTCTACTTTGAAGTAATCTTCTAAAAAGCAAATCTAAACCAGTCTCAATTCCATCAATGCTAACATCAAGTACTTGCAATTTCTTTATGCTCATTTGGACTTGAAATTTCATGATCTCTTTGTTGTGTGCACTTCTTTGTAGTGATGTAATAGCCTTATCAACAGTTTCTACCTCATTCACAAACGTCGAATTATTGTAATGTGTAGACGAACTCTTTGTTAAAAACTTAGATAAAAGATGTGTAGGGTTCAATCCCTACAACCCTGATTACTAGATGCGGAATCACCGATCGAAGAACACACACACAAGCAGAATCGACAGAAAAGCGACGCCCACAAGGTAATCCCTAATCGTTCCCGATTAGTTTTATTGAAAGAATGACGTGTTTGGTTTGTTCCCCCTCACCTCCTTTTATAGAGATGAGGGGGAACCGACTATACAAGTCCTACGGGTCGGGTTGGGCTTAGACATTGCCAACCGACCTTTATTCTTAGCTATAGGAAACTAGGCTAATCGACACTCTCCCTAGACACGACTTAGGCGAATATAATGACTAAACATAACAATTTCCACCTTAGGCATATATTAGCCTATCCCAACACTCAGCAACTCCAAGCAGTGTTGTAACTTGCGTCCAGGTACCACCTTCGTCAAGGCATCCGCAGCATTGTGTTCAGTACCCACTTTCAGAACTTCAACCGTCTTTGCTTCCAAGACTTCTCTGATAAAGTGATAACGCACATTGATGTGCTTAGTCCTTTCATGAAAAACATGATTCCGCGATAAGTGAATCGCGCCCTGATTATCACAATTAACTGCAACAGTGTTGAGCTTCACGCCCAATTCTTCCAAGAGTCCTCTTAGCCAAATAGCTTCCTTCACAGCCTCCGTAAGGGCCATATACTCTGCCTCTGTAGTTGAAAGAGCCACCACGTGTTGTAGCGTTGCCTTCCAGCTTACAACACATCCTTGTACTAAAAATGCGTAACCAGTGAGAGACCTACCTTTATCCGGATCTTTAGCGTAGTCTGAATCAACAAAACCTGTTACGTCCGCATGGTTGCCACGATTTGTCCCATACACCAAACCAACGTTTACAGTGCCCTGCAAATATTTCATAATCCACTTCACTGCTTTCCAATGGAGTTTACCCGGATTCGCCAAATATCTGCTAACTACACTTACTGCATACGCTATGTCTGGCCTCGTGCACACCATCAAGTACATTAAGCTCCCAACCGCATTTGCATACGGTACCCTACTCATTCTTTCAACATCACAATCCCTAACCGGGCAATCCTTCAACGACAGCTTGAAGTGCCCACCCAATGGTGTCTGAACCGACTTCCCATTGTCCATTCTAAACCTTTTTAAAACTTTAGAAATGTACCCGGATTGTGACACCCTCAGAATCTTGCGACTCCGATCCCTGAAGATCTCCATACCAAGAATCTTCTTTGCTTCCCCAAGCTCTTTCATGTCGAACTCCCTTTTAAGCAAAGACTTGGTAGCCGCGATCTCAGTCTTGCTTTTACAAGCAATCAGCATATCATCTACATATAACAATAGATAGATATACTCCCCTGGTGCATAACTCCTGTAATATACGCAGCTGTCGTAACTGCTACGCTTAAACCCGTTGCTCAGCATATACTCATCGAACCTCTTGTACCATTGCCTAGGTGACTGCTTCAAACCATAAAGAGATTTCTTTAACAAACATACCTTGTTACCTTGTTCAAATCCCGGTGGCTGCCTCATGTAGATCACTTCTTCAAGATTTCCATGTAAAAACGCCGTCTTTACATCAAGCTGCTCCAGCTCATAATCTTTACACGCAGTCAATGCAAGTATAACCCGAATAGATGTGTGTCGAACTACCGGCGAAAATACTTCATTGTAATCAATACCTGCTCTTTGTGTGAATCCACGAGCCACCAGCCTTGCCTTGTACCTAGGCTTTTGAACACCTTCAATCCCTTCCTTTATTTTGTACAGCCATTTGCAGCTCACCAGCTTTTGCCCAGTTGGATGATCTACTAACACCCAGGTCTTGTTCTTCTTCAGAGAATCCATCTCTTCTTTCATAGCAGCTTTCCACTTAGAGCTGTCTTCACAAGCAACTGCTTCCTGGTATGTCAATGGTTCATGAGTATCTTCTTCCTCTGCTGCAGCGAACGCGTAAGCAACCATATTACTCTCATCCCGAAACCTTGCCGGTTTCGTTTTTGTCCTTGGCTCTCTATCCCGAACCAATTGATAATCTGTGAGATCCGGTGGATGATCAATCTCTTGAACCCCTGCATCTTCATCATCGCCATCTTCCTGATCTGTCTGGTCTTCCTGATCTGACTGATCTTCATGACCTGTTTGATCTTCCTGACCTGGATGGTCTTCCTCAGGCGTATGATTATTTAACCTCTGCAGTTCCACCTCAACTTGTAATTCCTCAACAGACTTATCTTTTCCTGCACCAGTATCCTTCAACGTGTCTTTGTACATGACACTTTCATTGAAGACCACGTTCCTGCTTGTGACTATTTTAGGCGATTCATTATCAAGCCTATATAGTCTGTACCCCTTCACACCTTCAGGATACCCCAAAAGAACGCATTTTACCGCTCTCGGCTCGAGCTTACCTTGTTTAACGTGTGAATACGCGACACAGCCGAAAACCCTCAACATCCCATAATCACTAGGATGTCCCGACCACATCTCCATAGGTGTCTTCTTCTCAATCGCTGTTGATGGTGACCTATTTATAAGATATGCGGCCGTACATGTCGCTTCCGCCCAGAAGGTCTTGGGCAATCCAGACTGTATTAATAAACAGCGTACCTTGTCCATGAGAGTTCTGTTCATCCGTTCTGCTAAACCATTTTGCTGCGGCGTCCCGGCTACCGTCAAATGTCTAGCAATCCCACTCTCAGTGCATAGCTGATTAAACTCCCGGTTACAGAACTCAAGACCATTATCCGTCCTAAGATTCTTAACCGTCCTCCCAGTCTGATTTTCTACTAACTGCTTCCACTCTTTGAACTTTTCAAATGCTTCGTGTTTGAACCTGAGAACATAAACCCATACCCTTCTGGAATAATCATCGACAATAGATAAGAAATACCTCTTACCTCCCAATGATTCCACCTGAGACGGACCCCATAAGTCTGAATGAACATAGTCTATCACTCCCTGAGTAGTGTGCCTTCCTACACCGAAACGGACTCGATGTGACTTTCCCAGAACACAATTCTCACAAAAATCGAGCTTACCTAGACTCTTCTTGCCAAACAAACCCTGCTTTTCCAGCACGTGTAGTCCCGCCTCACTGATATGTCCCAGTCTTTTATGCCAAACCTGCACAAGACTGTCTTTCTCTTCAACACTAGCATTAAGCTCACCGGCCAATGCATGGCCATCCAAAGAGTACACACAGTTCTCCCTTCGGGTTCCAGATATAATAACCCTAGAACCATTAATCACCTTGACTTTGCCCGACTGCAATTTTACGGTATATCCCTCTTTTTCAAGAGTTCCCAGCGATATCAAGTTTCTTTTCAATTCAGGAATGTACCTGACATTGTGTAACACAAAACTTGACCCATCTTTCAGTTGTACATTTACCTTGCCAATACCCCTGATCTTGCACTCCCTGTTGTCGCCTAACAGTACGCTGCCCCCATCGCATTCCAGAAAATCAAAAAATACATCTAACCTGGGTGACATGTGATATGAACCTCCTGAATCCATGATCCAATCTTGCAGTCTTTCTGCACTCATCACCATCATCACCTCAGAATCGTCGTAAATCGAACCACTGGAGCTTGGTTGATCATCTTTCTTGACGTAACCTTTTGACTTCTTGCGATTGTTCTTCGGACAGTCTCTTCTCAAGTGCTCCTCAGATTGACAAATAAAGCATTTGAGTCTTCCACCTCGAGACTTCGATCTTGACTTTCCCTTTGACTGATGCGAATTCCTGCGATCAGTTCTTCCCCTCACATATAACCCTTCACCATCATCCCCCTTCGCCTTGAACCTTTCTTTGATTTCCTTTGAATTTAGTGTGGCCATCACGTCCTCCAAAGTCAAATCTTCCCGTCCATAAAGCAAGGTATCCACAAAGTGTTCGTATGATGCTGGTAAAGACGTGAGTAACAATAAAGCAAGATCTTCATCCTCGAATTTTACCTCAATATTTGCTAAATCAACAACGATTTTGTTGAACTCATCTATATGCTCGGAAATCTTTCGTCCAGACGGCATGTAGAATGTATACAACTTCTTCTTCAGGTACAACTTGTTGGCCAATGACTTTGTCATGTACAAAGACTCGAGCTTTGACCAAACCCCCGCTGCAGTCGTCTCCCCGGTAACCTCTCTCAGGACCTTGTTACCTAAACACAAAATCATGGCACTGTGAGCATTCTTGTCAAGCTTAGATTTCTCTTCAGCTTCCATATTCGCGGGGAAAACCTCCAGAGCTGCTTCACATCCGTTCTGGATTAATAAAGCACGCATCTTGATTCTCCATAACCCGAAATCACCAGTTCCATCGAATTTCTCGATGTCAAACTTGGCTCCCGTCATTCTTTAATTTCTTTATTGATTTGCTAAACCTTGTGATAAATCCTCACAATCACAAAACAATAAAGCCCTTCAGATAATTCGCTAAACCTTGTGAAAACCTCACAATCACGAATTACGAAGTCCCCTTGTGTAATACTCGAATTAATAATACTACCTTATTGTTTCTTTTAAAAAAAACAATCTTAACTCAATATACTAGGCACAATATTATTCTTGGCCCAAGAGTTTTTGGCTGGCCCAAAATAAACCACACCAACCAATGTAGTACTATTACCACTTGTAGGATTTAATCCCTACAATCCTGGTTATCTAGATGCGGAATACTCGATCGAAGAACACACACAGACGAATCGACAGAAAAGTAGAAGCCACGCCCACACAAGGTAAATCCCTAATCGACTCTTTACGATTAGTTTTATGAAAAAAAAACTTCTGCGTCTTCTTCTTGTCTGTAACTCCTCCAGCCACCACAAAGAAAACAACAATGGCAGATCGATCTTAAAATACCGAAAAACCAACACACCCTTTTCAGTCAATCGCTGCTGCTTTGTTGATGTCGATACCCTCAAACACCAAGACCTTTTCGATCGACCCTAGTAACCAGACGAACCCTGCGAACCAAAGCTCTGATACCACTTGTAGGGTTCAATCCCTACAACCCTGATTACTAGATGCGGAATCACCGATCGAAGAACACACACACAAGCAGAATCGACAGAAAAGCGACGCCCACAAGGTAATCCCTAATCGTTCCCGATTAGTTTTATTGAAAGAATGACGTGTTTGGTTTGTTCCCCCTCACCTCCTTTTATAGAGATGAGGGGGAACCGACTATACAAGTCCTACGGGTCGGGTTGGGCTTAGACATTGCCAACCGACCTTTATTCTTAGCTATAGGAAACTAGGCTAATCGACACTCTCCCTAGACACGACTTAGGCGAATATAATGACTAAACATAACAAGATGAACTCCATTAATCGGTTTGCTTTTCGTTGACATAAAGATCAAAAGGCATTTGAAGATGGAGATTGTAAGGCTGTTCACTTCTCCAAGAACTTTACTAATCGTTAGAACATGGTGATCGGCATCAAGAAACAGAAATGAACCGATTTTCTTTTCAAGATGCTTTAGCGTCCCAAGGCTCTTGATGATGCTTTTCTTTGCTTTTTTTCTAAAGCACATATATTCCGAGATTTCAGTAGCAGCAATTGAATCGCCGCCTTTTCTTCGTAAGGCGGATTGAAGAGTTTGTGTGTTTTCCTTCATTAACATGATCAGCTCTTTAAGGGTGCTGCACAAGTCTAGCAACCCAATGGAAGCTTCTAAGATGTCTTCAACAAAGATTCCGTTGTGTTTTCGTGAAAGGGCTTGTTGGGTCTGTGGACACTGAACAAGCTCGTCGACAGAAGCATACAACTCCGCTAATCCAACCAAACCACTTTGAATATTTTCACTCGAAAGAAGTAACAACTTTAGATCATTGATTTTTGTTTCAATTTTGGTAAAAGAAGGATGTGTTAACCTAGAAGGCAAACTAATAGATCTGAAATGAGATGTGAATGATGCTGCTTCCATTTGGATCAAATTTCTTAAGAGCAATGGAAAGTTTAGGATTTCAGAAAATATGAAGCTTATTGAAATATTTGATCTTGATGGTATTTATAGGGACATAAGAAGCAACATATGCAGCGACGTTTAAAGAGAATGTTTGGCATTTATCGAATTATTTTGAAAGATATATGAGCTGTGATGTTTTTGTATTGCCTCCCGAATTATTTTATTTTGCACTACCATTCAAATATCTATAAATCTAATTTTTAAACATGTTGCTCAATTTTCTTTGTGTGTATATTATGATGAGTCGAATTGGGTGTACCTGCCCAATATGTTTATATGTTGAAAAAAATATAAGAATTATTTTCTACTTAAACTAGCGTGTGTGTGTTATCAACCTTGTCTGGAACACAGAATCCTCAAAAATGGTTATAATACTCCGTTTTGAAGATATATAGTACGTACGTGAAGTTTATCTGATTTATAAAAACAATTATTTTAAACTTTTCTATCAAGATTCAAGAGTTCTTAAAGAAAACTAAAAAAGAAACATTCAGTTTGCGAGGCTCATGTAAAAAACTCAAAACTTGCTTAGCCAACATCATACCGCCACAATTCTTCGTAAGGCTGACTGAAGGATTCGCAAGTGAGGTCGGTTGTTACGTGAGCCTAGCAAACTCAATGACACCCCCTTCTATTTTAATGGCCTGCCGATGCTTGTTGCTTTTTGTGTATATCCAGTAACTGTGTATATCAAATAAGCTCATCCACCTAATTAAACATATTATATACAAAACCATTTAAATGACTTGATTCGAAACCAACAGCTGTTTAACGACTTATAATTCTCGGTAAAGGTACAACCAAAGTAGTGGTATCTGAAGCGGTATTTAGATTCTCAACGTTCCTCTTGATCAACTCACTTAAAAAAACCTATACTAACAAAAAGGCAATGTTTGGAGTTTACAGAACTATTATGAAGGATGCAGGATCTGTGAAGTTTTTTTCAGTGCCTGGCTACCATAGATTTCATTGGCGCCATTCATGTACCTATAGATTGTAATCTTTATATTTGCGTTGCTAGATTTATATTCTGATTTTCTATATATCAAAGATGTTTGCGTGATGTATTCATATCTGCTTTTATTTGATATGATTCGTATATATATATATAGTAGGTATTTAGTTTATAAAAATACCAATGATCTAGATACACCTTTTATCTTTAATATTTAGGCAGAAATAGGTGTAACAATACTGGAATTGGATGGCATATCAACTTTTGTCGGGAAATCAAGGAATTTAGCGAAAACATGGTACGGAAGTATATATAATACATACGACTAAATACTTTGTATCCAAACAGAATAAATATTACTTAATTGAATTAAAAAAAAAGTTCAAATACCATGTCATGCGTATTTAATAAATATAATGCGTAATATTTGACGCCATTAAATCTTTTATGCAAAAGATAAAAAAATGTTGTAATAAGCCAAAGTATACGCAAATCGTAGCATTAGGTAAGATAAAGTATATTCTCCGTTAATGAAGTCGCCCCATCTTCATCGTTTCCCAATCCCGAATTCTGGAATAAAGTGTTCCAATGCTTTAGCTATGAGGGAGAATTTATATAAACGTAATTGTTCACCGTCTCCACTGTGCCAAATATGTAATTCTCAAGTCGAGACTGTTGAACATGTGTTTTTTGGATGCCCCTGGACGAAACCAGTATGGTTTGGCTCAACTCGTGGTCTTTGTGCAGACAACCTTTCAGATAATTTCACTTCTCTCATATCCTCCCTTATCGACATAGTCCCATCGAAGTCACAAGCTTTAAAAATGCTTGCATCAATCGCTGTTACATCATACTCCCTTGTGTCCGAATCAAGTGATTTCAGCCTCAAATGTTATGCAAGGTGAGTTTGCTTCTGTTTCTTCACATGCCCTGACGACTCCCTCCTGTTTGGTTCATTCTCACTCCACTCAAGAAAGTTCACCTAGGTGGGTCCCCCCCACTTCAAATATCGTGAAGCTTAACTGTGATGGAGCCTTTAAATCGGATCAAGGAGCCGTGGGGATTGTCGCCCGGGACTCGAATGGAGCTATCCTTGCATGTATTGGAGAAAGATGGCATGCTTCATCCGCGCTAGCTATGGAGTTACTAGCAATTCGAGCAGCATGTAACCTTGCCTCGACAAATGGTTGGATCGATGCGATTATTGAATCAGACTCATTAGATGCTATAACTCTTTCTTCATCAGAATGTGTCCCTCCATGGGCCTTGGGTGTAATAGTAGCTGACATAAGATTCTGGGCATCAAGACTAAATTTGATGTTTTCTTGGGTTCGCCACACATGTAACCGCGTTGCTCATTATGTGGCGTATTCTGCTCAGAAATCTCTTGTAAACTTTGTATGGGATGTAAACTTTTCCCCTTGATGAGGAGTGATTTGGAATAGAAAAATAATTTAGTTAAAAAAAAAATATAATGGAAGATCCAAAAACAATATACGTGAAAAAAAAACATTTAAAATGGAGTTGGTCAATCTTGACGAAGCAAATAAATATGCTAAACTCCAATTAAATAGAAACTCAAATTTTAATTTTAATTTTAATTTAAATATGAAGTCGGTGGGTAAAAATGTAACATTTATTCGTAAAAAAATAGTTATCTAATATCCGTTACTACATTGCGCGGATACTAAGCTAGTAAATTGAGTTAATATAAGAGCATCTTAGTTATTTCAGTTTAACAAAGACGATCGGACTTGAAGTTTCCTCGCACTAAAGATGCTTGCATATTTCAAACCATAATGACAGAACATGCGATTTGGTCTAATCTCAAGGACAATTTTACAATGTACTCGATCCAAGCTAATGAGTGGTAAGTGACCCAACGTCATTTCTTTGACTTGAAACCTTAATCAAGCTGCTAAAAGCAGTGGCACGGCCAGGATTTTAGTTACGGGTGAGCCAAATGACGATTAAGTTTTAGCTAACATTCCATAAGTATACGGGTGAGCAAATGACGATTAAGTTTTAGCTAACATACCATAAGTATATCAGATAATAACAGTAAGTTTGAGCTCATGTATTGCAAATGTAAGAACAAAACTATCCTTTCTAGACTATTAGCACTTCTGAATCTGCATTTCTAACATAAAAGTATGACTGAAATTATAATCCAACATTCATGCAAATTTAAGTCCACATTAAGCTACGCGCTAACGAAATGAAATGATAGTTACAAACTTTCTTCTAGCGTACAAAACCCGGTGATATGGTTATAGGTTTACATTAATCTCTCTATCGACGATTCTTCCTTAAATAACCTCTCCCTCACCTTTGTCGCCTGCACCATAAAAACACATCATAAATATCAGAAATCTTGAAAAGATAAGCTTTCGTCCACACTTGGCAGGCATCATAGGAAATGAAATAAGGTAGAGGTATAGCAGACCTGTTTTTCGTAGTTTGTGCAAATTGTTACAATGCTAAGTAGGGTAAGCTGTATGCCGGCTCCCACAAGTATCCCGATCCATAGACCCACTCCTCGTAATGAAGTCCAGAACCCCAAAAATGCAGCAACCGGAATCCCAGCAAGATAAAATACAGCAAGATTAATGTATGCCCCTAAATGTTGCCATCCAACGCCCCTCGCAACACCTATTTAATCACATAAGCAACAAGTCTGTCTTGATTTTTCATATAAAACATAGAGGCGAAACTTCAACTTTTTTTTACTTATATGGGCCAGTTCCAGATATGTGTGAATCACTTTGGACAAAAAGTGTTTTGGATCAACCCACCTGACCCGTACCGTTAAGACTTATACCAAGGATTACCCATTTTGACATGTTAAAAAGTACATTAAGACCCAAACTTAAGCTTTATTACCTGAAAGGGTTCCCTGTAAACTATCCATAAGAATGTTTAGGCATAGAAGAGGTGCCATTCTTGTGACATAATCGACAACTTCCTTCTCACTGGTGAAAATGTATCCAAAAACGCGCCTACTGAGAAAAACACTTGTACTAACTATACTCGTCTCAATGATGGCAATGATTAGGACTACATAGACAGCCAAACGAGCGCCTTGTGGGTTTCCAGCTCCTAGTTCATTGGATACTCTGGTGCTGAAAATACAATGGCAGTGTGACTACAAACATGAGTCTTAATTATCTATTTCGAGATATAAGTCAAATATTAATTATAGATATATGAAGCAAAAACACAAGTATTTACAGACCTGATGCCCGCCCCAAATCCGTATGCTATGGCGTAGAGTGTAGCAATAGTGTTGAGACTGTTCAAAAGACACACGATAAGTAAAATAAGTAGAATCTTTCTTGATATAATTTGATCTCGTCATCGCAGAGAACTCTTTATTTGTAGTCCTGAACTGTTATTGCTGGCATAGATACATGGTGTCACAGTATTTGAAAAACAACTAGTCAAGTAGCCAAAATGTGTAGAAACGGAGAGAAAAATAACATAAACCATGTGATTTGTATATATACATTGCTTTTAAAGCGCATGTAAACTATTGCTACAAGATACCGGTAAAGGCCTCTAAAATACGCTATATAACCGACATCTGAAAACTATGGATCTCTAACACACTACAATGTTTAGAAAGGAAGCTCTACTTTGAAGTAATCTTCTAAAAAGCAAATCTAAACCAGTCTCAATTCCATCAATGCTAACATCAAGAACTTGCAATTTCTTTATGCTCATTTGGACTTCAATTTTCTTGATCTCTTTGTTGTGTGCACTTCTTTGGAGTGATGTAATAGCCATATCAACAGTTTCTACCTCATTCACAAACGTCGAATTATTGTAATGTGTAGACGAACTCTTTGTTAAAAACTTAGATAAAAGATGAACTCCATTAATCGGTTTGCTTTTCGTTGACATAAAGATCAAAAGGCATTTGAAGATGGAGATTGTAAGGCTGTTCACTTCTCCAAGAACTTTACTAATCGTTAGAACATGGTGATCGGCATCAAGAAACAGAAATGAACCGATTTTCTTTTCAAGATGCTTTAGCGTCCCAAGGCTCTTGATGATGCTTTTCTTTGCTTTTTTTCTAAAGCACAGATATGCCTAGATTTCACTAGCAGCAATTGAATCGCCGCCTTTTCTTCGTAAGGCGGATTGAAGAGTTTGTGTGTTTTCCTTCATTAACATGATCAGCTCTTTAAGGGTGCTGCACAAGTCTAGCAACCCAATGGAAGCTTCTAAGATGTCTTGAACAAAGATTCCGTTGTGTTTTCGTGAAAGCGCTTGTTGGGTCTGTGGAGACTGAACAAGCTCGTCGACAGAAGCATACAACTCCGCCAATCCAACCAAACCACTTTGAATATTTTCACTCGAAAGAAGCAACGACAACTTTAGATCATTGATTTTTGTTTCAATTTTGGTAAAAGAAGGATGTGTTAACCTAGAAGGCAAACTAATAGATCTGAAATGAGATGTGAATGATGCTGCTTCCATTTGGATCAAACGTCTTGAGAGCAATGGAAAATTTAGGATTTCGGAATATATGAAGCTTATTGAAATATATGAACTTGATGGTATTTATAGGGACATAAGAAGCAACATATGCAGTGAGGTTTAAAGAGAAGGTTTGGCATTTATCGAATTATTTTGAAAGATATATGAGCTGTGATGTTTTTGTATTGCCTCCCGAATTATTTTATTTTGCACTACCATTCAAATATCTATAAATCTAATTTTTAAATATGTTGCTCAATTTTCTTTGTGTGTATATTATGATGAGTCGAATTGGGTGTACCTGCCCAATATGTTTATATGTTGAAAAAAATATAAGAATTATTTTCTACTTAAACTAGCGTGTGTGTGTTATCAACCTTGTCTGGAACACAGAATCCTCAAAAATGGTTATAATACTCCGTTTTGAAGATATATAGTACGTACGTGAAGTTTATCTGATTTATAAAAACAATTATTTTAAACTTTTCTATCAAGAGTTCTTAAAGAAAACTAAAAAAGAAACATTGAGTTCGCGAGGCGCAAGTAAAAAACTCAAAACATGCTAGCCAACATCATACCGCCACAATTTCTTCGTAAGGCTGACTGAAGGATTCACAAGTTTTGAGGTCGGTTGTTACGTGAGCCTAGCAAACTCAATGACACCCCCTTCTATTTTAATGGCCTGCCGATGCTTGTTGCGTTTTGTGTATATCCCGTAACTACAAAACCATTTAAATGACTTGATTCGAAACCAACAGCTGTTTAACGACTTATAATTCTCGGTTAAGGTACAACCAAAGTATCTGAAACGGTATTTAGATTCTCAACATTCCTCTTGATCAACTCGATCACTTAAGAAAACCTATACTGGGAACAAAAGGCAATGTTTGGAGTTTACTAAACTATTATGAAGGATGCATGATCTGAAGCGGTATTTAGATTCTCAACGTTCCTCTTGATCAACTCACTTAAAAAAACCTATACTAACAAAAAGGCAATGTTTGGAGTTTACAGAATTATTATGAAGGATGCATGATCTGTGAAGTTTTTTTCAGTGCCTGGTAGCTACCATAGATTTCATTGGCGCCATTCATGTACCTATAGATTGTAATCTTTATATATGCGTTGCTAGATTTATATTCTGATTTTCTATATATCAAAGGTGTTTAATGTATTCATATCTGCTTTTATTTGATATGATTCGTATATATATATATAGTAGGTATTTAGTTTATAAAAATACCAATCATCTAGATACACCTTTTATCTTTAATATTTATGCAGAAATACTGGAATTGGATGGCATATCAACTTTTGTCGGGAAATCAAGGAATTTAGCGAAAACATGGTACGGAAGTATATATAATACATACGAGGGTTACAAACTAGTTTCTGGTGGTGGGTCTTATAGTGGTGGTTTCCGGATAATGGTTGTTTTCCGACGACATGTGGCTGACAACAAGAAAAAGAGAAAGAAAACATAATTGGAATCAATAGAGAAAGTTGATTGAAATTTCAAGAGAGGGAGAGAGTGGTAGCGTACTTTATGTTAATTATTTTTAATATCGAGAAAAAAAGTAAAGTTCGTTGGTAATTTATAGTTTTAACCCAAAGTTGAATAAACCTAAACTTAAAATGACCGGCTAAAGCAAGTGACGTGTCGGTCATAAATGCCTTTTTACCTATTAAAAACGGTTAATAGGTAATATTATAAATAAACATAAAGTTCAATGGTTAGATAAGTATTTTATGTTCATTATTTGTAATATCGAGAAAAAAAGTAAAGTTCGTTGGTAATTTATGGCTTTAACCCTACATACGACTAAATACTTTGTATCCAAACAGAATAAATATTACTTAATTGAATTTAAAAAAAAGGTCAAATACCATGTCATGCGTATTTAATAAATATAATGCGTAATATTTGACGCCATTAAATCTTTTATGCAAAAGATAAAAAAATGTTGTAATAAGCCAAAGGATATGCAAATCGTAGCATTAGGTAAGATAAAGTATATCCTAAATTAGCCAAATTGATAATGGAAGGTCCAAAAACAATATACGTGAAAAAAAAAACATTTAAAATGGGGTTGGTCAATCTTGACGAAGCAAATAAATATGCTAAACTCCAATTAAATAGAAACTCAAATTATAATTTTAATTTTAATTAAAATACGAAGTCGGTGGATAAAATGTAACATTTATTCGTAAAAAAAATAGTTATCTGATATCCGTTACTATATTGTGCGGATACCAAGCTAGTAAATTGAGTGAATATAAGAGCATCTTAGTTATTTAAGTTTAATCAAAGACGATCGGACTCAAGTTTCCTCGCACTAAAGATGCTTCCCAACGTCATTTCTTTGACTTGAAACCTTAATCAAGCTGCTAAAAGCAGTGGCGCAGCGCAGCCAGGATTTTAGTTACGGGTGAGCCAAATGACGATTAAGTTTTAGCTAACATTCTATATGAGTTAATAACAGTAAGTTTGAGCTCATGTATTGCAAATGTAAGAACAAAACTATCCTTTCTAGACTATTAGCACTTCTGAATCTGCATTTCTAACATAAAAGTATGACAGAAATTATAATCCAACATTCATGCAAATTTAAGTCCACATTAAGCTACGCGCTAACGAAATGAAATGATAGTTACAAACTTTCTTCTAGCGTACAAAACCCGGTGATATGGTTATAGGTTTACATTAATCTCTCTATCGACGATTCTTCCTTAAATAACCTCTCCCTCACCTTTGTCGCCTGCACCATAAAAACACATCATAAATATCAGAAAGCTTGAAAAGATAAGCTTTCGTCCACACTTGGCAGGCATCATAGGAAATGAAATAAGGTAGAGGTGTAGCATACCTGTTTTTCGTAGTTTGTGCAAATTGTTACAACGCTAAGTAGGGTAAGCTGTATACCGGCTCCCACAAGTATCCCGATCCATAAACCCACTCCTCGTAATGAAGTCCAGAACCCCAAAAATGCAGCAACCGGAATCCCAGCCAGATAAAATGCAGCAAGATTAATGTATGCCCCTAAATGTTGCCATCCAACGCCCCTCGCAACACCTATTTAATCACATAAGCAACAAGTCTGTCTTGATTTTTCATATAAAACATAGAGGCGAAACTTCAACTTTTTTTTTACTTTTATGGGCCTGTTCCAGATATGTTTGAATCACTTTGGATCAACCCACCTGACCCGTACCGTTATACCAAAAATTGCCCATTTTGACATGTTAAATAGTACATTAAGACCCAAAACGTAAGCTTCATTACCTGAAAGGGTTCCCTGTAAACTATCCATAAGAATGTTTAGGCATAGAAGAGGTGCCATTCTTGTGACATAATCGACAACTTCCTTCTCATTGGTGAAAATGTATCCAAAAACGCGCCTACTGACAAAAACACTTGTTGTAACTATACTCGACTCAACAATGGCAATGATTAGGACAACATAGACAGCCACACGAGCACCTTGCGGGTTTCCTGCTCCTAGTTCATTGGATACTCTAGTGCTGAAAATACAATGGCAGTGTGACCGCACACATGAGTATTGTGTATGCATATATTATATAATAAACATTGATTAATTTTTCGAGTATAGAGTCAAATATCAATCATAGATGATAGATGCTTGAAGTAAAAACACAGGTATTTAAAAACCTGATGCCAGCCCCAAATCCGTATGCTACGGCGTAGAGTGTAGCAATAGTGTTGAGACTGTTCAAAAGACACACGATAAATAACATAATTAATATAATTTGATCTCATCATGGCGGAAAATTCATTATTGATAGTCCTGATAATATGGTTATATTAGTCACTAAGCTTTTAGCAAACGGTACATCCAGGTCACCATAATCCTTTTAAAGATGGACACTGATCTTGCTTATTTGTGCAAACAAATTATCGGTCTTGCAGAAATAAATACCACATGGGAGCAAATGCGGATTCTCAATTCTTACCATACGGAAAGAACTGAAGTTTCAAGCTCTGGATTTGGAAGAAGACCCGACAGCAATATTAAGAACTCATATGACCACCATTCGAGGCTGCAAGTTTTCATAAGTATTAGTCTGCAAGCGGTTCAAATGTAATCAACATATATGCATAGATATAGAGGATTACCAAATCATGACAGCCGATGGGATAGCATAGCTAAAGAACTCTTTTACCCCGTGCAATACCTCAATGGTTATAGGAGCACGAGTTTTTTCACACGAGGGAGCATATTTCATATAAAGAAAGAGGAAGATTGCATTCAACCACATTGCAACATCCATAGATATTGCGGCTCCAATATTTGCTAATCCCGTCTTATATACAAGAACCCAACAAAGAGGAATATGGATAAATAAAGCAAGCATTGAGCTAATAAGCAAAGGATAAAGCATGCTTTGCATTTGGAAATACCGAACAAGTGGTTGAAGTGTTGCATAAGCAAAAAGTGAAGGAATAAGCCATGTTATGAATCTTCCTGCTTCATGTGCAATTGAAGGACTCTGACCAGTGAATATGAGTATACTTTTCGTGCATGTCCAAAAAACAGAAAGAGGAATGCACACGATTAATAGTGAGAAAATGGCGGTGTATGTTTTACTGCTGAACTTTTGGTACTGTTTTGCTCCGTAAGCTTGTCCACATAAAGTTTCAAGTGCACTTGACATCCCCAACTGTCGAACATGTTCAAAATATAGTCAAATAAGCGCCCAATAAAATCTTACATATTAAGCATCTTGGTTTTATACAGTGTACTTGAAACGTTAAACCAGTGTCAAACATCCTAAGCTAAATATTGCTGTTACTTATGTTTAACAAAACCAACGATAGCTGTAATAGCCGTAAACTGTTTGATGTGGTTGCAAACCATCAGCTATCTTTCTCCTTATTTAAAAAGAAAAACATAAGATAAAAACTTACGATAAAACTAAAACCAGTAACACCCGAAATCGAAATGGCAATAGTAGTACTGGAAAGAGCAAGCTCTCCTAAATGACCAACCATCATAACCGGAATAATCTGCAACAAATACTGTGACAACGTAACTGCCACCATAGGCCCTGCTATGTAACCAAGTTTCTTAGCCTCGTTACCAAATACACTCCATGTTAATCTACCATTACTACTATCATCTCGTCGTTTCGACAACAACCCTTGTTCCATTTGATCACTGGTGCCACTCGCCACTTAGAAGTGTTTGTTTTGTTGGGGTTTAAACCTGTGTTTTATACATATAAAGACCAATAACACATGAAACATGACATAGATTATTTATTTTATTCTTTTAATTTATTTTGTCAATCCGATATGGTAGGTGAAGCAACGCCAAATCTGAATGCAATCAAGTAAACTGCAAAAAGTTGTCTTCATGGTTTGCATGTTTCGTTCTTATGATTTAAAAAGTGGCAAAACGGTATTCACGTGGAGACTTTTTTTGTCTAATTTCATCCTTAACTAAACTGGAATAAGTAAAGAGGGTAAACTGTAAATTTCGTCCCTCAACTTTTCAAAAACGGTAATTTTATCACAGAGTGCAAAGCCACCGAGTTAATTTTTTTTTTACTTTTCGCCGTTTTTCTCCGTTAACTCCCACACGTGCCTGACACGTGAGGGTAGTTCAGTCCTTTCCCGTACCACACAATCTCGTTACCACATCCCACTTTTCCTTTATGCAATTTTCGTCATCGAAACCGGATAGTCCCCTAGATTGTCCAATCATACACGTGTGGCTTCAATGTTTTATACACAAATTAACCCTCGGTTTTCAAAAACCATCGCAACAGTACTTCAATTTTATCCCAAATCGTGAATCAATTACACAATGCCTAAATTAACCGAAATTGCATACAGACACTTGAGAGTTAGGGGAGAAGATAATGCACATATCCACTTTCTGTTGGTTTAAATGATTAGATTTTTCTTAATTTGAAGGTTTTTATACTTTTTGTACATGTTTATATCGCAGGATGAAGTGTTCAATCCGGGTGCATCCCTTGTTGGTCAAGATGATGCTAACATGAGTAGTATCGAATATAGTGAAAGTCAAGCATCAACCAGGTCATTGCATTTTACAAGAATGATGCAAAACATTGAATTGAGAATTCCAGTTGGTGTTTGTGGGAATGAGCCTTTGGAAGATTGTTGGAATGAGCCATTGAACGTTTGTGAGAATGAGCCTTTGTACAGCCTAAGAGACTTTGCTGAAGTTGTTACTACAGAAGCAGATTTGTGTCACCATGCGCCTGTTGATGATCCCAACACCGATGATGAAGAGGAATTCACGGTAGACCGACTTTTAAATGATTATGAGAAACCTTTAAATGCAAATGACGAGGTCAATGAAGAGGTTGTTGATGTGGAACAGGATGTTGAAGATGACGAGGATGTAGACAGTTTGAATGAAACTGATAAAAGTGATTTTGAACAAGTTGATACACCCCCATTGAGAAAGAGGTGGACATGAACGATTTTGATTTTGAACTTTGTGACAATCTGTCGATTTTATGTCGTTATTTTAATCTCGACTATTACGTATTATGTATTTATTTTATTGTGAAATTTAAATTATCGACTAACCGGGAAGGTTAAGGTTTGAAACTTAGCATAAGATGTCGTTTAGATTATAACCGACAAGGAATACGTTAGGTATCCATATTTATTTCCCGTTGTGACATTAAAATATTTTCTATTGTTATCGTTTAATTTTTATTTTATTTTATTTTATAAAAAAAGTATTTTTCGTAATTCAAGTTAAACCTTTAAGTGTCGTTCATTCATTCGACGAATTAACTATTATAAGTCATTTAATTATCGAAAATAAATGTCCTCCAAATGTCTATGTTTCTATTTTATATTGAGCATTTATTTTTCGTGTTTTACGTGTAACTTTTAAAATCGCGTAACTTTTAAAATATCGGGCTTCAATAAAACCCGCTTTTACAAATTATGGGACAAAATTTATAATAAATCTCATCCCATTCAACCTTATGACACGTCTCCATTATCAATTCAATATCTCAAATCAAATCATTGACATAGGATGACACGTGTATTTAAAAGTTAAATGGTTATCTCAAACAAAATATCAATCTTATCATTCTTTTGTTAAGCAAACGTACACTTTTTTTTCCTATTAGTTCCAATCAAACCAACAACAATAATATCACCATCACCATTATTACTTAGCAATCTTGACATAAAATTTGGAAGGGTTTAATAAGGTTAATAACCTTGGAGTACTCGTCTCTTTGTTTTCCGCTTGAATTAAAGGTTTTGCTACCTATTTACTTTATAAAACTTTTATTTTATTAACTTCATTATCATGTTAATCTATGTAAATATATGTATATACATATGTGTTGAGACATTTATGAGGTTTAGACATGAGTATATGCAAAGATTTATAAAAATCTAGCATAGCGAAGCCCTATAACATGACTTATGAACTGGTAATTTTGGTCGGTAGAAAAACATAATTTTGGAAAATTTCTTGAAGTATGACCTGGTATATTATTTAATATTCATGTGGGCCTATATTTTATAAACATTTTTAGAGTTGACCCCTCCATTAACTCTCAAAAATGATTTATTTATGATTAAAATATTAAAACATGTCAATTTAGAACATGCTATGTTAATCGGTAAATTTCGTACAATAGACTGTGGATTCATCCAAAACCCTAAAACTATGGAAGATATCTTACGTTATCTAGTTTCTAA
The DNA here is from genome assembly GCA_025667525.1 of Glebionis coronaria. NCBI lineage: Eukaryota > Viridiplantae > Streptophyta > Magnoliopsida > Asterales > Asteraceae > Glebionis > Glebionis coronaria. The sequence goes on from CM046879.1 coordinate 564,914,650, forward strand.
ATCAGTTGGATAGTTTACCAATTGTTTACGGTTTGAAAATGACATCAAAAATGGTGAACATAAAAAAATCAGTATTAAATTCAAAAGTGACCCACTAGTGTTCAAAAGACTTTTTGGTAAAATTGAGATTTTCTATAATAAAAATGTGTTAGCAAATGTATAAAACCTTATTTATACTTAAGGGCTGTATTCACATCGTGTCTTAACACATACATAATACTGTGTATATATGTACATATAATAATTATAAACGTTTTATAATTTATGCTTAATTACCGACTAAAACCTAAAACCTGTAAATTATTTATAGGTTGTGGTTCGCCGACTTCTCCTGCGTGACGAGAGTACCCGAATTTATAGTAATCTTTACCTTCATTTACAGGTGAGTCTATAGCCTCGCTTTTAAATTCTTTAATTGTTTTAGAAACTTGCGAGGGGGGTAACATGCTTGTTTTATTAAAAATAAAGAGTACAACTTTAAGTTGCCGTAAACCAATTGAATGGTGCAACTAGTAGTTGTGGAAGCTCTATTTACTTGAAAAGTATTTATTGAAAATAAAGGGTACAACAAGAGTTGTTGTAAACCCATGAATGGGTGCAACTAGAAGTTGTGGTAAACCCTATTTATTTCAAAATAGAACACAAGGGACACGATTGTATTCTTAGATGAAAGTTATTACATAAGTTAGCTTTAGCCTTAAAAGACCCATTGAATCGTGAATTGTTAATCGAAAGAACGCTAATACTATGGATAGATCTATCGGGGTGACGCCCAGTCCGGTCGCGACTAGCTATCGCGTGGTGTAGTGAAGCACTAGTAAAGAAACATCGGATGCATACGTATAAGAGAAATATACGCACTTGGCTAGGTGTGTTGGGCTGAAATAATATATGTTAACGTTCAATGTCATGAGGCTTATGTAATAACACCGATAATTATGTCCGTACAACATAATTGTCTTTCGAAGAATTATTAACCATGGAAGGTTATTCAGAATACTTGTGTTCTATTTACATATTTTAAACTCTGTGGATTCACTCAACAATTTTGTTGACTTTTAGCATGTTTTATCTCAGGTCCATAAGAAGGCACTCGAGCAAGACGGTTTCGTGAAGCTTGCATATTTGAAATATTCTGGCCCGCTTTTTATAAAATATATCCATTCAAATATTTTTTATCATTTACTGTGTTTTGTAAACTTTAAGTTATCCGGGACCGTGTATGAAATTTTACCTTTATTGAATGAATGAATGGATGTTTTTATCAAAACGACTCGTTTTGAGCCGTTTTCTATGATTATGAGCTTGAATCATGTAAGTAACACCCAAGGACCCTTCCGCTGCTATGACCGAAATTTAGGGTGTTACAGATTGGCATCAGAGCTCAAGTTATAGAGAACGAAAAGATTTTCCAAAAATAAAATTTTGAAATCTTTTAACTATAACAGTTGCAAGCGATACCTCCGAGTTGCCAATGGACGAGAATGAGAGTATTTATATATGTATATGGGATTATATATATATGTTGTAATCTTTATCAATTATTCATACTTGTGAATTACAAGGTATGTTTTCATTTATTTACTTATAAATGATAATTTTATGCTTATACGAGATATTTATACGACGTAGATTGTCATGAAGCCACTCTAGTCATTTTAACGCTAACGCTGAAGTTAATTCTACTATTCCCGAGACTAACTAAGTTGTGGATATACATGATCCAAACGAAATGGTTAATATTCTCGATAATATTCGTTTGGTTACAAGTATTTTGATTCCTTGGTTCTTATTATTGATTCATCAATCCGTTCATTTCGTTTAGCAAATTTAATCTGCATTTTCATTAATCTTTGACATTATACTGTTTTGATAGAAACAAGTTTGTCTGAGATAGTACTATTGGTTGTTAGGAATTAAGATTGATTGGTATGGTATTCACATGCCAACCAGGATTCCATATCATATCACTGATCATTTTATGCTAAATCAGTCTCTCGTTTATTTTGATCCTAATTTTCTGCGTTGAGCTGGCGATGCTTAAATAAGGTGATTTATAATCGTCTTGTTGAAATGAATTGGCCATTTATTTGAACAAAGAAATTATAAATTGTTGAACCAAAAATTTCTAAATCTTATTTGGATGGATTTGATCAATCCATGGAAATAATTATTTATAAACGTGTGGGCTTAAGCATATAGCATCTGCGCATTTAAACTCCTAATGAATCATAATTCGTTTTCTCGATTCATTCTTTGGTTTTGTTCCTTTAATTCTATGATCGTGGGATGGTTGTATTTGGGCTGTTCCAAAACCACCAATTGAGGAGGATATCAAGCGTCTCTAAAAGACACTGTAGAAATCTTCTTCTAGTGGGACCGAGGAGCTTTCTTACGTGAATTACCTAGTAACTCTTGTGAATTAGTATATCAACTGTAGTATCTTTTCATAAATCACTAACTAAACTGTGACATCAGTTAGTAGGACTAGTCTTTTAAGTTGTATGGCATTAGATGATGATAATCTATAATGCTTGACAATGCAACTTGCACTAGTTTGTGATCAATGAAGTGACTATCTTTTGATTCCAAATTCTACATCGTTCTATTATTATCTTTGTTTGCTCTTTTAAATTTCCTTGGTATAACGCAACCATTGAATGAATACTCATTATGATTTGATTTGCGTTGCACAAGAATCATGCAGTCAATGAAAGCTATGACTGAAGCACGAATGCGCCAAGTTGTTAGTGAATAGATAATTGTATCTTTAACTGAACCCATGGCCAACATGAATGGTAGAACCTGAACTGTCAAGGTCAAACAGTATATTCACGGGCTGACCAAGAATATACATGGTGATGTGACTTTTTCTAAGTCATTTTCTATTTGTGAAGCTGTCTGCATGGCTTATTAGCTCATAAGACACATAACTCAAGACAAGGCTGATGAGGTCACTGAGTGATAAAAATAACTCTCAACTGGAAATCGTTTCGTGCATTAAAGATCGTTAGTATATCGAAAAAGGTTGTGAATTACTCCTAGCTCAAGTATCGGAGAAGGAATCGAAGGAGAATGAGTCAAAGATGTTTCAGTCATCCGTGACTTTCCTGAAGTCATTCCACAAAATTTGTCGGGGCTTTCGCCCCCAAGTCAAATAGAATTCTAAATCGATCTACTTCTTGGTGTTGCACTGTGGCACGTGCGCCATATCGTTTAGCACCAAAAAAAAAAAAAAAATTAAAAAAAAATTAAAAAAAAAATTAAAAAAAAAATTTAATTTTAAAAAAATAAAATAAAAAAATGAATGAATTACATGTGCAGTTGCAGGAGCTATCTGTTAAAAGGTTTATTCAACCAATCTTGTCTCCATGGAGAGCTTGGGTATTATTCGTAATAAGAAAGATAGATTGTTTCATCGAGAACTGGATTAATTATGGTCAAGAACCAATATCCTTTGCCGAGGATATATGACTTATTTGATCATCTATAAGTTTCTAGTGTTTATTCGAAGATTGATCTACGGTCTAGTTGTCATCAACTTCGCATCCGTGAAGAAGATATTACAATTACTGCGTTTAAAAATCATTATGGTCATTATGAGTCCTAAGTAATGTCGTACGGATTGACCAATGCATCGGCAGTACATGGATTTCATGAATCGTGCGTCCAAGCCGTATCTTGATAAATTTGTGATCATGTTCATTGATAATGTTCTGATAAAAAGAAAGAGCATGATGAACATTTGGAGACTATCTTTAATTTTCTAAGGAGTGAAGAAATGGTACTGGTGGAAAAACATGAAAGCGGATATTGCGACTTATATTGGTAAATTATTGGCATGTGCTAAAATCAATATTGAATACCAAAAGCCATCAGGATTACTTCAACAATCGAAATTTCCTATCTGGGAGTGGGAGCCAATTACAATGGATTTTATTGTAAAGCTTCACAAAACTCTGTTTAAATTTGATTTAGTTTGGGTCATTGTTGTCTGATTAACTAAATATGCTCCTTTCATTCCAATAATAAAGTGATCGTGCAAACTAAGAATCGATTTTTTTAGCCGCTCGTAGTAGACAAGAAAGTTATGATGATGTGAAGCGAAAACCTTTGGAATTCGAGGTAGGTGGAAAAGTTATGCCAAGGTTATCACCATGAAAAAGGTGTTATATATTTTAGAAAACGTGGGAAGTTAAGTCCCCGTTAGTTTGGACCCTTCGAGATGATATCGAAGGTGAGTCCGGTGGCATGAAAACTTAAATTACCTCGAGAACTACAAGTAATTCATAATACTCTTTCATATGTCGAACTTAAAGAGATTTCTATCTCACAAAGATCTTATTCTCCCTCTTATTGAAGTATGAATCGACGAAAGTTGCATTTCATCAAAGAACTTGTTGATATTATTGATAAGGAAGTTAGGCAACTGAAGCAAAGTCGTATTCCTATTGTCAAAGTCTGATGGAACTCAAGACGAGGGCCAAAATACATTTAACTCTTTGATTTCAACAAACGATCGAGCAAGAACGTAAGTTGATCTTCGAGGGCGAAGATCCTAATTTGGTGGGGATGATGTGACAATCTGTCGATTTTATGTCGTTATTTTAATCTCGACTATTACGTATTATGTATTTATTTTATTGTGAAATTTAAATTATCGACTAACCGGGAAGGTTAAGGTTTGAAACTTAGCGTAAGATGTCGTTTAGATAATAACCGACAAGGAATACGTTAGGTATCCATATTTATTTCCCGTTGTGACATAAAAATATTTTCTATTGTTATCGTTTAATTTTTATTTTATTTTATTTTATAAAAAAAAAGTATTTTTCGTAATTCAAGTTAAACCTTTAAGTGTCGTTCATTCATTCGACGAATTAACTATTATAAGTCATTTAATTATCGAAAATAAATGTCCTCCAAATGTCTATGTTTCTATTTTATATTGAGCATTTATTTTTTGTGTTTTACGTGTAACTTTTAAAATCGCGTAACTTTTAAAATCGCGTAACTTTTAAAATATCGGGCTCGATAAAACCCGCTTTTACAAATTATGGGACAAAATTTATAATAAATCTCATCCCATTCAACCTTATGACACGTCTCCATTATCAATTCAATATCTCAAATCAAATATTTGACATAGGATGACACGTGTATTTAAAAGTTAAATGGTTATCTCAAACAAAATATCAATCTTATCATTCTTTTGTTAAGCAAACGTACACTTTTTTTTTCCTATTATTTCCAATCAAACCAACAACAATAATATCACCATCACCATTATTACTTAGCAATCTTGACATAAAATTTGGAAGGGTTTAATAAGGTTAATAACCTTGGAGTACTCGTCTCTTTGTTTTCCGCTTGAATTAAAGGATTTACTACCTATTTACTTTACAAATCTTTTATTTTATTAATTTCATTATCATGTTAACCTATGTAAATATATGTATATACATATGTGTTGAGACATTTATGAGGTTTAGACATGAGTATATGCAAAGATTAATAAATATCTAGCATAGCGAAGCCCTATAACATGACTTATGAACTGGTAATTTTGGTCTGTAGGAAAACATAATTTTTGGAAAATTTCTTGAAGTATGACCTGGTATATTATTTAATATTCATGTGGGCCTATATTTTATAAACATTTGTAGAGTTGACCCCTCCATTAACTCTCAAAAATGATTTATTTATGATTAAAATATTAAAACATGTCAATTTGGAACATGCTATGTTAATCGATAAATTTCGTACAATAGACTGTGGATTCATCCAAAAACCTAAAACTATGGAAGATAGCTTACGTTATCTAGTTTCTAAATTAGTTGGATAGTTTACCAATTGTTTACGGTTTGAAAATGACATCAAAAATGGTGAACATAAAAAAATCAGTATTAAATTCAAAAGTGACCCACTAGTGTTCAAAAGACTTTTTGGTAAAATTGAGATTTTCTATAATAAAAATGTGTTAGCAAATGTATAAAACCTTATTTATACTTAAGGGCTGTATTCACATCGTGTCTTAACACATACATAATACTGTGTATATATGTACATATAATAATTATAAACGTTTTATAATTTATGCTTAATTACCGACTAAAACCTAAAACCTGTAAATTATTTATAGGTTGTGGTTCGCCGACTTCTCCTGCGTGACGAGAGTACCCGAATTTATAGTAATCTTTACCTTCATTTACAGGTGAGTCTATAGCCTCGCTTTTAAATTCTTTAATTGTTTTAGAAACTTGCGAGGGGGTAACATGCTTGTTTTATTAAAAATAAAGAGTACAACTTTAAGTTGCCGTAAACCAATTGAATGGTGCAACTAGTAGTTGTGGAAGCTCTATTTACTTGAAAAGTATTTATTGAAAATAAAGGGTACAACAAGAGTTGTTGTAAACCCATGAATGGGTGCAACTAGAAGTTGTGGTAAACCCTATTTATTTTAAAATAGAACACAAGGGACACGATTGTATTCTTAGATGAAAGTTATTACATAAGTTAGCTTTAGCCTTAAAAGACCCATTGAATCGTGAATTGTTAATCGAAAGAACGCTAATACTATGGATAGATCTATCGGGGTGACGCCCAGTCCGGTCGCGACTAGCTATCGCGTGGTGTAGTGAAGCACTAGTAAAGAAACATCGGATGCATACGTATAAGAGAAATATACGCACTTGGCTAGGTGTGTTGGGCTGAAATAATATATGTTAACGTTCAATGTCATGAGGCTTATGTAATAACACCGATAATTATGTCCGTACAACATAATTGTCTTTCGAAGAATTATTAACCATGGAAGGTTATTCAGAATACTTGTGTTCTATTTACATATTTTAAACTCTATGGATGCACTCAACAATTTTGTTGACTTTTAGCATGTTTTATCTCAGGTCCATAAGAAGGCACTCGAGCAAGACGGTTTCGTGAAGCTTGCATATTTGAAATATTCTGGGCCGCTTTTTATAAAATATATCCATTCAAATAATTTTTATCATTTACTGTGTTTTGTAAACTTTAAGTTATCCGGGACCGTGTATGAAATTTTACCTTTATTAAATGAATGAATGGATGTTTTTATTAAAACGACTCGTTTTGAGCCGTTTTCTATGATTATGAGCTTGAATCATGTAAGTAACACCCAAGGACCCTTCCGCTGCTATGACCGAAATTTAGGGTTTTACAAACTTGATGTACACCTTCAAAATACCAAAAATAGGTTGTGGGGGATGACTTGGATTATGAAAATTTCAATAGACAACATTTACTTTGAAGAATATAGCGGTTATGGTCCAACTGAGACCGAGTTTGTTAGTAGAAGGAAGACACGACTGAAACAAATGAAGGCACACTACCGCGACAAGGAGGATGTAACTGTGAATTTCTACGTAGGCAGGAAATATACAAGCAAAAAACAGATACATGACATAAAAACGTATTCCATCGAGAGCAGGAGAATGGTTACATTCAAGAAGTGTGATCTAACTAGGATTAGAGTTGTTTGTCTTGGTACTGTGTTATGTCCTGCCAGTTTGATGGATGTTGGTCAAGATGATGCATGCTCTTCAAACTTTCCTTGTAGTTCAGAGTTGAAGCGAAAAAATGTAGAAACAACAAAGTTGTGTGGTCAAAAGGTCTGGAAGAAACCCATGTGCCCATAGTCCTTACACGTACCCAAAACCTAAAACGATACTTCTTGGACTATCAAAACATTTACCGATGATCATAAATGCCTTCAATCAAAGAAATTCCGATTTTAATGCAAGATTCCTATCTAAAGAGGTAACCAAAATCCTTGTATCAAACCCTAAGATCCCAAACCACGCTCTATATGTTCATTTAGAGAAAAAAAATACGATATCAAACTGTAAGAGAAAAATCATATGTCTCATTCATTATCCCAAAGGGGTTTATATACAAGAGATATACATATCTATCCTAACTAACTATGAGAGAATTCTGGATGTAATATACATTCCATATATACAAGAGATATATTCTAATAGACCCCCGTAGTCAAAGCGGGAGGAGGACGGGCGCTGAGACTGTCTCGAAAATCATCAAACAAAACACGAGGCAAGCCTTTGGTAAAAAATTTGGGAATCTGATAGCGAGATGGAACATGTAAAACGCGAACTTCACCACGTGCCACCTTTTCACGTACACAATGAATATCCATCTCGATATGTTTGGTACGTTGATGTTGTACCGTATTTCCCGAAATAAAAATGGCACTCACATTATCACAATAAACAAGAGTGGCCTTTTGAAGAGGACAATGTAGTTCAAGGAGAAAATTGTGTAGCCAAAAAGACTCAGAAACCACATTAGCAACCCCGTGGTATTCCGCTTCAACACTTGAGCGTGAAAGTGTAGGTTGTTGCTTCAAAGACCATGAAATTAGGTTATCACCAAGGTATACACAATACCCAGAGGTTGAGCGACGAGTATCTCGACACCCTCCCCAATCAGCATTGGTGTAGGAGACTAAAGCGGGAGAGGGTGACTTATAAAGATGTAATCCATAATGCAAAGTACCTTGAACATAGTGTAGGATACGCTTAAGGGCTGTCATGTGTTCCTCTCGTGGATCATGCATGTGTAGGCAGATTTTTTGCACGGCATAAGAGATGTTGGGGCGTGTAAATGTAAGATATTGTAAAGCCCCCGCAAGACTTCGATAGTACTTGAATCAGAATAAGAATTTCCATAATTAGCACTCAGTTTGGCCTTAGTGTCAACATGCGTGGAAGAAGATTTACATGATGACATACCAGCTCTTTCAATGATCTCTGAAGCATATTACGACTGGATAAGAAATAGTCCATGTTGATGTCATTGAATTGCAATACCCAAAAACTAGTTCAATGGTCCTAGATCCTTTATAGCAAACTCTTGAGCAAGAAGATCAATAAGAGAGTTTCGAAGTGCATCAGAAGATGTGGTAAGGATAATATCATCAACATAAAGTATAAGATAAGCCAAGTTTGTGCCCTTTTGGTATATGAACAAAGAATGATCTAATTTACTATGGACAAAACCAATCATATACACAAAATCTACAAAACATTGGTACCAAACACGGGGTGCTTAATTCAAGCCATAAAGGGAATTCTTTAATAAGCACGCATAGTCGGGATGTTTAGAATCACAAAAATCTATTGGTTGATGCATGTATACGGTTTCATGAAGTGTACCATGTAAAAAAGCTTTTTTAACATCTAATTGATGGATAGACCAAGACTTTGAAACTGCCAAACTCAGAATCATACGAATAGTCGCGGGTTTAACCATGGGACTAAAAGCTTCATCACAATCCACTCCAACCTGTTGAGACCTGCCTTCACCAACCAAGCGAGCTTTGTATCACTCAAAAGAGCCATCTGATCGCATTTTATGGCGAAATATCCATATAGAATGTATAACATGCATATCATTAGTACGAGGTACAAGTACCTAAGTCTTATTCTCATTAAGAGCATTATACTCGCCAATCATGGCATTTTTTCAATTGGGATCAGACAAAGCATCTTTCGGGTTACAAGGAATTGGACAAGGTGAGATTATGTGTTGGGAATAAAATATAGCCAGATCACTTGAGCGCTGACAAGAGTAAAACAAGCGTTGATAGGAAGAAAACAAACGCTAACAGATCAAGCGTTGACAAGAAGAAGTCAAGTGTTGATACATTGAAGACAAGCACTGATGGAAAGATTTAGTCTACGCGTATATTGTTTCTAGTTTGTTTCTAGTAAGGATAAGTTCAACATTGTATTTTCTATAATTATCTTTACCTAGAATAGTTGATACGTAGACTCTTGTACAAGGCTTCTTATGTCTATAAAAGAAGACCTTTAGGTTATTGTTCAATATAAGTTTTCATACGTTAAAACACTTTCATTGTAAGCAAGTTCGTTATATTCAATCAAGTGAAAGTTTGTTTACATCTTTGTGTGTTCTTGTTTAAGTGTTAATTCCGCATAACACTTAGATTACTTTATACATATACAAAGGTTTCTCTACGTGTATAACTTGATCTAATCTCGTATACATAAAGCTTAATCGATCTAAGTTTAGGATCAACAAGTGGTATCAGAGCTTGTTGAGAAACTTTTGATCTTAAAGAGCACAAGAACCCTAAAATCACCAAAACCCAAATTTTCACAAAACCCTAAAAACATCATGTCAAATCCAGAAGTAACCTCCTCCTCACCTTTACCAAACATCAAGATTCCCATGCTTGATGCAACCAACTTCGAGTTGTGGAAATTCAACTTTGAGCAATATCTGGGGATCTATGACTACACTCTCTGGGAGATAATTGAATATGGAAACACATTCAATAAAGCTGAAAAGGTTGCTGCTGCCATTGCTACAAGAACTGCTGTTGCTGGATGTTCAGAAGCAGATAAGCAAGAAAAACCTGGTGATGGTAGAGTTGTGTCTGCTGAAGACATAACAAAGAGAAGGGTTGATATGAAAACCCTAAACATTCTGAAACTCTCTTTGGGACAAGAGAACCAGCATAAATACAGAGGTTATGATTCTACAAAAGACCTTTGGGCAGCTCTTGAAGTTTCATATGGTGGCAATGATGATACTAAGGAAGAGAAGAAGAAGCAACTCATGCATGAGTATGCTGTTTTCAAGGCTCAACCTAATGAGAAGCTTAGCAGTGTTAGAAGCAGACTACTTGACATTACGAGCAAGCTGTCCTTCATGGGGACACAAGTTGGTGATGTTGACACTATTGCCACTTTTCTTAAAAGCCTTGGTGATGCGTGGAAGATTGAGGCAAGATCTATACTTGCCAATAACACTCAAAAAAGTTCTACTTTTGATGATATCTACAATAAACTGAGGCTGTTGGAGAATGAAACTCTTTTGGAGCATGGAAGTAAGTCTACCAACAGTAACATGGCCTTTTTCTCACACAGTGAAGGTCAATTTAATCAGAAGGACTCTTACATGCATCCAGTTACTGGATCAACATGTGTCAACGCTGGAACATGTCCTGTCAACGCGTCATATTCAGACGCTGACACACACAAAAGTGACTCACCAAGAGTTAAACCTGCTGGTTTGGATCTGGATACTATATGTGCTTACATTGCTTCTCTGCCCAATGGTTCAGTGATTACATATGAGGACCTTGAGCAAATAAGTGATGAGCACTTGGAGGAGATGGATATTAAGTGGAACATGGCTCTTGCTAGTATAAGAGCAAACAGGTGGAATAGAAGGTTTAAGAAGATGATGACCTTTAATGCAAAGGACACTGCTGGATTTGACAAATCCAAGGTTGAGTGCTACAATTGTCATCGTATGGGGCACTTCATGAGGGAATGCAGATCTCCAAGAAGATCTGATGCTGGCAAACCCTCAAGCCAAATTGTTAAGGCTCAGGATCCTAAGGCCATGGTTGCAGTGCAAGAAATTGATGGTATGGGATGGGATTGGAGCTATTTAGCTAAGGATGGGGAAGAGGATAAAGCTTTGGTTGCTGAGATAGAAGAAGAAGAGCATGTTCAATATGCTCTCATGGCACACTCCTCCTCTTCATCAGATAATGAGGTATACGATGATGCTTTTTGTAGTAAGGGTTGTAGGTTAAATACTATGAAACTTAACAAAGAGGTGTTAAGATTGTTAGATAATGTGAGTACTAAGAGATGCAAACTGTCTAACTATCAAATTGCTCTCACTCAAACTGAGAAGACAGTTTCTGAGTAAAAGAAAATGGAATTTGACTTAAAAGATAAAATAAATATCTTAAAACATGAGTTAAATGCTAGTAATGATGTTAGGAACATCATGGAAAGGGTTAATGGTGAGTTACAGGCTAAGTTAGATGAGGCCATTAAGAATAAGGATAATGTTGGCCTTAAAATTCAGAGATTTGATAAGGCCACACAAACCCTAGGAGAATGTGTTAATAAACAAAGGGATCCTAAGGACATGACTGGGATTGGGATGAAAGACTATACTGTGGTTCCACCACCAGCTGGGGACTTCTATGGTGTCCAAAGAAAGGACTTATCTTGGACTGGTCTACGAGAACTCCAAGAGGAGGAATTTATTCCTCCACCAAGAGTCATTACCCCAGTTGAAGAGTATCAACATAAGTTGACTGACTTGAATGAATGGAAGAAAGCCAACCCGACCTTGTTTGTTAAGGGTGGCTTGTTGTGTGAAAGTCCTAATGAGTCAACCCCTATTAAGGTAACAAACCCAATCACTGGTAAGACTGTTGACCTTGGCTCAAACACTGTTAGAAAACCTAGCATCAAGTATGCAGAAATGTATAGGAACACTAGGTCACCTAAAAGCCAAGTTAGTAATGATGGAACAGGCTTCTTCTCTTCTAGACCTAGGGTTGTGTCTAGAAAAGCCTTACACTTGTGGTAGCTTTTCACATTTAGCATATAAATGTGTCAACGCTTCCAAGGTCAACGTTGTTAAAAAGTCAAACGTTGTCAGACCCAAAACCTTTGTGGAGCAAAGTCCACAAGTTGTTAGACCTGCCCCATTCTTCACTAGAGGGTCTAACACTCATGGACAAAGACCCTTTCAAAAGACCAATACTTGGTCTAATAGGCAATGGGTTTCTGTAGCAAACCCTAGGTTCAACGCTGACAAGGGTAAGTTGAGCGTTGACAAGACCAAATCCAACGCTGACAGAAACGTGACCAGACCTAAATATTTGCAACCACAGGGTAAGGGGTCTAAAGCTTCTTCAAGCTTGACATGGAGACCTAACCAAGATCAAAAACCTAATGATAATGAGATTTCTATGACCTGCAAAAGATTTAATTACATTTCAAAGGTCATTACAAAATCTATTGGGGTTAACTGGGTATTTCATCCAAAGAGGGATGAACAAGGGGTTGTTATGAGAACTAAGTCTGTTCTTATTGAACAACCAGATGAATCCAAGTCTGCTAAGGCTTGGGTTCCCAAAGAAAACTAACTTGTTTTCTTTATGTGCAGGGCATTCAAAAACAGGTCAATGATTATGGATATTGGGACTGTGGATGCTCTAGGCACATGACAGGGAAGGAAGATTATTTAACTAACTTCACTCCCATTAAGGATGGTGATAAGGTTTACTTTGGAGGCGGATATGGAACTATCACAGGCAAAGGAACTCTTCTCACCAAGAACTTGCGTTTTGAGAACGTGTTTCTGGTAAAGGAACTTGATTACAATCTTTTTAGTGTATCACAAGTCTGTGATAACAAAAATAAAGTTTTGTTTACTGATACTGAATGCTTGGTGTTAAGCAAGGATTATAAAATTCCAGATGAGAAATATATTGACTATAGAACACCTAGACATAAAGACATCTATAATGTGAGTCTTAACGGGATTAGGATGAATAATAATATGTCATGTTTTTATGCTAAAGCTTCAGTAGATGAGAGTAATCTATGGCACAAGAGACTAGGGCACATAAACTTTAAGAATATAAACAGGCTTGTGAGACTTGGCTTGGTTGATGGTTTGCCTGAAAAGTCTTTCCACAATGACCAGTCTTGTGTTGCATGTCTTAAAGGCAAGCAGCACAAGGTCTCATTCAAGTCTAAACAGGTGCACTCTAGTACTAGACCACTTTACTTGCTGCATATGGACCTATTTGGTCCAACTAATATAGAGAGTTTGAATGGTAAATCATATTGCTTTGTCATCACATATGACTTTTCTAGGTTTACTTGGACTTTCTTTTTAGCTATGAAAAGTGACACTGCTGACACTTTAATTGATTTTATTACTCAGATAGAGAAGAAAACTGGTAATGAAGTTAAAATACTTAGAAGTGACAATGGTGGTGAGTTTAGAAATAAGCTTTTAGATAATTTTTGTGCCAAGAAAGGGATTACTAGGCAGTTTAGTGTTGCCAGAACCCCATAGCAAAATGGGGTTGCTGAGAGAAAGAATAGAAATCTAATTGAAGCAGCCAGGACTATGTTGGCTGATGCTCACTTTCCCATAGCTTTTTGGGCTGAGGCTGTGAATACAGCTTGTTATGTTCAGAATAGAGCATTGGTCAACAAGATACAGAACAAAACACCTTATGAATTACTTTGGGGAAGAAAACCTAATATTGGTTTTCTTAAACCTTTTGGTTGTCATGTAGTTGTCCTTGATACTAGTGATGCCTTAGGTAAATTTAGTGCAAAAGGTGATGAAGGCTATTTAATGGGGTATTCAGTGCAGAGCAAGGGATATAGGGTTTACCTTAAGAAGGAAAAACGTATACTTTTTAGAGAGTAAACCTAGTGATCCTGAAAGTGGTCCAAATTGGTTGTTTGACTTGGAACCTCTATCTAGGACTTTAAATTATATGCCAGTCACTAATCCTGACATTGTGAAGGTAACTTCGAATGTTGTGGAAGACCAAGTTGTTGATGTTTCAGGTACACAGGTTAATGAAGAGGTTGGATCACAAGCAAACAAGTCATCTCCCATACAAGAGTATGTTACAATTCCCATATGGACAGATGCTTTTGTTGTTGCTGTTGCTGCTGGAAAGGATAATGGTGGTCCCCAAGTACCACCAGTTAATAACATGCATGGTCCTTCAGGCGCTGACAAAGGCAAATCTAGCGCTGACAGGACAAATTCAGACGTTGATGGCTCAAACGTTGACAACACCATTTCAAGCGTTGATAACCCAAACGCTGACAACCATGGTTCAGGCGTTGACAACACTTTTGAGCATCTTTTCTCTTCAAATTTTGAACAAGGTGAACCTTCAAATTTATATGAAGAGGTTCATCCTAATATTGATGAAAGAGAGTCTGAAGAAGAAGATATTGGCAACTTGGATAATGAGATTGAAGACACCTGACTTTTTGAAGGATGAGTTCTCACTTCTACTATGAAGAATCATCCCCCATCACAGATTATTGGGGATGTTATGACTCCTGTTCAGACTAGAAGATCTCATCAGAATCTTGGTGGATTCATTGCCAATATACACAAGAAGGTTGATACCCCTCTTGTTCAATCATGCTTGTTTGCCTATTTTCTATCACAACAAGAACCCAAGAATATATTTGATGCTCTCAAAGAACCAAGTTGGGTGGAAGCAATGCAGGATGAGCTTCACCAATTTGCAATTCAGGATGTTTGGGAGCTGGTTGATTGTCCCAGATATGTCAGACCTATTGGGACAAGATGGGTTCTAAGGAACAAGAGAGATGAAAGAGGTATTGTGGTCAGAAACAAGGCACGTTTAGTGGCTCAGGGATATACACAATAGGAAGGGATAGACTATGAAGAGGTCTTTGCACCAGTTGCAAGGATTGAAGCTATAAGGATATTTCTAGCCTATGCTTCCTGCATGGGCTTCACTGTCTATCAAATGGATGTGATGAGTGCCTTCCTCTATGGAACAATAGTTGAGGAGGTGTATGTGATGCAGCCTCCTGGTTTTGAAGATCCAGAGAATCCTGACAAGGTGTATAGAGTCAAGAAGGCTATGTATGGACTTCATCAAGCCCCAAGAGCATGGTATGGCACATTATCCACTTATTTGGTGAACGATGGATTCAAGAGGGGCACCATAGACCAGACATTATTTACCAAGAAGGCTGGTAAGGATGTCTTGCTTGTTCAGGTTTATGTTGATGATATCATTTTTGAATCTACAAATCCAAAGATGAGTGAGGACTTTTCTAAGTTTATGATAGACAAATTCAAGATGAGTGCAATGGGGGAGATGAACTTCTTTTTAGGGTTACAAGTTCAGCAGAAAGAAGATGGTATCTTCATCTCCCATGATAAGTATGTAGCAGAGATCTTGAAGAAGTTTGGCTTTTCTCCACATGAAAAGAGGGCTACAAACTCCTATGGATAGAGAACACCCTTGGGGAAAGGTTGGAGATGGAAAAGATGTGGATGTCAGGCACTATAGATCAATGATTGGTTCATTGATGTATCTCACAGCCTCCAGACCTGACATCATGTTTGTTGTGTGTGCATGTGCACGCCATCATGTGACTCCCAAAGAATGTCACCTTTATGTTGTCAAGAGAATCTTTAGGTACCTAAGATGTTATCCCAGTCTTGGCTTGTGGTACCCAAAAGATTCACCATTGGAACTTATTGCATATTCAGACAGTGACTATGGAGGTGATAAGTTTGATAGAAAATCCACAACTGGTGGATGTCAGTTTCAAGAGCAGGTTGATATCTTGGCAATACAAGAAACAAATAGTGGTGGCTAATTCTACAACTGAAGCAGAGTACGTTGCTGCAGCTGCTTATTGTGGACAGGTCTTATGGATTCAGAACCAGCTGTTGGATTATGGGTATAATTTTATGCATACCAAGATATTTGTTGACAATAACAGCACTTTATGCATTATTAAGAATCCTGTACATCATTCTAAAACAAAACACATAGAAATTAGACACCATTTTATAAGGGATTGTTTTGAAAAGGGTTTAATACAACAAGATAGGGTTGACACAGAAGAAAATGTTTCAGATTTACTAACTAAACCTTTTGATGCTGGAAGATTTCAATAATTGGTAACAAGTATTGGAATGATCAATCTTACATAATATGTGTTTTGGGGTCTTTTTGTAAAAGTATGTACAGGATAATGCATTGTTATTGGTCTTTTTGAGAATTTAGATTTTCCACTAAAATTTTCTAACACCGACAAAGGTTGCCTTAACGCTGATAAGTGTTATTGTGACGTTGTCAGCAATATATTTATCTAACGCTGACAAAGGTTTCCTTAACGCTGACAAGTGTTATCGGGACGCTGTCAGCAACAATGTTAGTTTTGTGGTTTTTAATCTAAATGTGCAGGTGGTGTTAGCATTATACCATTGGATACAGGGTTGCTTATGGATTATTGGAGAATCATTTGAGCATGTTTTTATTTATGGATGATGGTTGGAATTTTCTATTCCTATCTTGACATAAACTTTTTATGTTCATGCATATTTTTGGCAACATATGTATCATAGTTTAAGGGGAGGTTTTAGGAACCTTTAGGACTTTTGGGTATCCTTATGATACTCTTATCACAATTCTAGATTGTGTCCACAGGTGAGTATGAGTTAGTTTTACTAAATCATGAGGCACTGTAGCATGCAAAGTTGATATACTATGCATGCTGCCAAGACATTTTTGGCCTAGAATTGGTTGTGGTCTGTTGGGAGACTTGGGAATGATTTTATTATGGGTTTTACCTGGGAGTAACAAGGAATTTTATGAGATAACTTCGTTGTTAAGAGTTTTGGTTAGCAAGGGACACTAGAGGACTGATATGTCTATCTTGCATAAGCAAGTGTGCATAACTGGACAGTGCTTGCCGCCCTATAATAATTATCAACTTATAGGTTATCTTCACTAGGATAAATTACTTTGTTAAGGTCCTTTTTCACTTTTAATATTTTTATTTTTGGACGCTGACAAGTATTTTTCCAAGCGTTGTTGTGACCAGTTTAGACGCTGACATGGCTTTGGCAAACGTTGACAAGAATATAGCCGTTGGGCGTTGATGGGTTATTTTTTACCGTTGACACTCAATGGGACCTACCCAGTTGTTACTTTTTGATGAATTTTTGGGCCATAATTTTGGGAGCAGATAACTTTCAATTAATGCATGAGATAAACTTATTTCTTTTCAATATTTTCATGATTGTATTTTGAAAATAGTTGCCTAATTTTTGACCAATCACATGCATATTTCTCTCCTATATATTTGGCTCCTATTTTTAAACAGGGTACCTATCATTCTTGTCTAACAATATTTTCTCTTATACTTCATCTTTATCAATCATTCAAACAGCTTTCAACAATGGCACCAAAATTTAAACCAAGTGATTTGGAATTGGGATTCAGGAGTCAACACAACATGATAGCATATTTGGACGTTGATGATACTCTGTTTCCCCAATATACACAGATGGTGGCGTATTTGAATGCATCCCCAATCAGGTATGCTCTTTCTCATGCTCCTCTCATCCCTGTCACACATATTAAGCAGTTTTGGAATAGTGTTAGTTCCTCAACAGTTAATAATGTGACTACATTATCATCTATTGTTCATGGGCGCACATGGGTGGTTACTGAAGCTTTGGTTCGCGAAGCTTTGCATCTTGATGATGCAGATGGTATAACCACCCTCCCCATTCATGAAATAGAACAAGGACTAAGGGTTTTGGGTTATCCTTTCCCTGATGAGGGAACTTTAAACAAATATCATAAACAAGAGTTTCCCCTAGCCTGGAAGTACTTAATACATGTCCTCTTGCAATGTTTGAGTCCCAAGTGTACTGCACATAATGAGATCAATAGATCTATTGCTAGTGCTATTGTGTGCATTGCTACTGGGCAAAAGTTTAATTATTCCAAAATGATTTTTGAGGGCATGTGTAAAAACAAAGGGAATAAGATGACATTAGCTTATCCCAGATTTTTACAAATGGTTTTTGATGTCCAAAATTATTACACCAGGGATCATGATGATTTTTATGAGATCCCTGTGCAAAAGAAAGCAATTTTTACAAAGATGAACTCACCCCCACACCGTGACTTACCCCTCACCCCAGCTATGATTGCTGTCATTGAAGCAGCACAACCCCAACCAGATCCACAACCACAACTTGACCCAATACCTGAACCTTTACCTTCACCACAACACATGCAAATTGATCAAGAACCCTTTGACGCTGACAAATTAAATGTTGGCGTTGACATACCTAATCCAAACGTTGACACCAATCCTTCACAGACCCAAACACCCCTTAACCAACCCACATCCACCCAATCCACATCATCTTCTCCCCCAACACAATATAGGTTGCAAAAACGCCAAAGGACTACTGGAGTGTTCTCCCCTAGTGGTCCTAGCCATGTAGCAGAGAGAACCACCACCACAAGTGTGGTTGGTGCTATGGATGAGGCTGGGACTATTGGTTCTGGCTTATAAGCTGGCCAAGACAGTCCTAACATCTTTAAGACCTCATCCATGCCCCATGAATCTAACTTGGGAGGTCAAATACCCATTTTAGAGGAGGGCAGATTGGAACCAGTGACATTAATGGAATTGACGGCTGTCTGCATTAGCTTGCAAAAGCAAAATGCAGACTTGGTACAAATTGTCAGTACACAAGGCCTTGAACTCAAGCAATTGAAGGAGAGGATTGTCATTTTGGAGAATGCTAGTACCAGGCGTGGGATGGAGGAATCTTCCAAAGGGGAGGATGAGCAGATAAATGTGAGTGATAAGGGCTCACATGATGGTGAATCTTTGGGTGTTGCTGAGGCCCTAACTAGTTTGAAAAAACAACCAGGTTTTGATACGTCTCTAGTTACTCCTACAAACTTAAACTTGTCTTTTACAGCCATGTTGGAAGAAATTACAAGAGGCGCTAAGACAGGTTACTTGGGCGTTGAGAAACAAGATTTGAACGCTGACATGAGTAAATTGGGCGCTGACAAAGCAAATTTGAGCGTTGACAGACCTGCAGATGAGGTTGATGTATTCCAGTCATCATCCATCATCAAAGAAGTTTCTTCACAGGTATTACCATCTTCCTTACCCACCATTGATCCATTAGATAAGGGTAAAGGAAAAATGGTAGAAATAGATGTTCCAAAGGATGCAGCACATGTTGAGTTTGATAGAAGGTTGGCTGCACAAATTGTGGAACAAGAAAGAAAGAAGGTTGGTGAATCACCTTTTGTTGTCACTTCAGAAGAACAAGAAGGAAGTGATGAAGCTAGTTCAGACTCAAGTATAATGATTATAGAACAACCAGAAAGACTTGAGTATAGAGATGAATTGGCAAAAGAGAAGTTAAATGAGTTGAAATTGCAAGTAGATTTTGACATACCAGAAGTTGTTCAGATGTACCATGCTTGGGAAGGTAGGTGTATGGAGAATCCAGATTTGACTATTTCAGACCAGATATAGGGTTTGGAGATTCTTCTAAGAGTACAAAAGGACTGCAAGGTAATTCTAAAACACAGAGCTAGCAATATTCTCTCAATGTTGAAAAGGGATAGAAGGGAGTTGTACTACATGCTACTCAGATGTCATGGAACAGGATGGACTTTTAAGAAATTGATTTGATTGACATTTGAAGAGTTGGAGTTCAAAGCTTATCCCATTTGGGCAAGAGTGCAGAAAGAAAAAACTCTAAGACTTCTTTCTGATGAAAGAATAGAAGAACTTGCAGAAGAGATGGAGCTTAAGAAGGCAATGATTGTTCCCAGACCTTTGAAGAAGGGAGTCCCTCTTGAGTTTCCCAAAGATATGGATAAGTTGAATCCAAGTGAAGCTGTTATAAGAAGGAGCCTCAAGCTCTCACCATTGGAAGCTTCAGATATGGTACAAGTGTTACCTCTTGATGCCAGAAACCCTATTATAAGCTATGAAGAAGATGCATGTGGGTTTTGGAAGATTGGAAGGTATGGGAAAGAGGTTCACACTTTTACCACTCTTATATCTTTGTTTGCAAGTTCTGATAGAGAAGACTTGGTAGACCTTTGGAGGTTGTTACAAGCCAAGTATGAGACTGAAGCTCCTACTTCAGTCAATACAATAAAACTGTGGTCAACATTCAAGAGAATGTGTGGACCAAGAGATGAAGATCCTGCTATTGGAAAGGATCTTGAAGATGACCTCAGTGGTCTTCAATGGTGTTTGTATTCAGCTGCTGGTGTATATTACTTGAGTTCTACAAAGTTTGCTGAGTATCTACTTGTAGATGCTCAGTATTCCATGTCCAAGGAAGTCTTGGAGAAGATGAAGACAACACAGCTGGAAATTGATTATTCAAGTGACGTGGCCAAAGATTTGATCAGACATATTTATTACCAATATGAACAAGTTTGTAAGATTCCTCCTAGTTCTTAATGTTTATTCAGAAACATGATTACTAGAGTAGATATCAAGTTTAGGGGAGGATTGTTGGGAATAAAATATAGCGAGATCACTTGAGCGCTGACAAGAGTAAAACAAGCGTTGATAGGAAGAAAACAAACGCTGACAGATCAAGCGTTGACAAGAAGAAGTCAAGTGTTGATACATTGAAGACAAGCACTGATGGAAAGATTTAGTCTACGCGTATATTGTTTCTAGTTTGTTTCTAGTAAGGATAAGTTCAACACTGTATTTTCTATAATTATCTTTACCTAGAATAGTTGATACGTAGACTCTTGTACAAGGCTTCTTATGTCTATAAAAGAAGACCTTTAGGTTATTGTTCAATATAAGTTTTCATACGTTAAAACACTTTCATTGTAAGCAAGTTCGTTATATTCAATCAAGTGAAAGTTTGTTTACATCTTTGTGTGTTCTTGTTTAAGTGTTAATTCCACATAACACTTAGATTACTTTATACATATACAAAGGTTTCTCTACGTGTATAACTTGATCTAATCTCGTATACATAAAGCTAAATCGATCTAAGTTTGGGATCAACATTATGGTTGCAAGATTGTTAGGAATTATTGTTTAGAAATACCTGACATGCTACGCGTGTGAATGGTACGAGCAGGGATGGTGGATGGACGTACGGTTGTCGTGGGGCGAGAGATGCCAGACCGACACCTTACATACTAAAGGATGGGTTGTTGAGGTTAGTTAATGAGGGTGGACTGAGAAGAAAGTTTGATGGGAGATGTAGTAGGACCAGACTGAGATGGGATTGTGTTCTGATTTAGAGGCATATGAGGATCCGGTGGGGTGGTATGATTTTGGAGTGGAGTGGGTGCTGGTTTCTTTTTGGAGATGTAGGCTGGTGTGGAGATGTAAGCTGCTGTAGGAAAGTGGTTTAAGCCGATTGTGGCGCAAGATCATTCCCATTAGTGTTTGTTTCTGAAGAAATAAATGGGGCAATGAGTGGGTGAACACCATGGTTAAGGAAACGATAAGTGCGGGGTGTTCAAGTGTGTAGGTTGGTAAATGGGAAATGAGATTCATCAGAGATAACGTGTCAAGAAAGAATGACTTTGTTGGTGGCTAAATCATAACATTTTTATCCTCTATGGTTTTGCGGATATCCCAAAAACACACATGGAGAAGAGTGTGGTTGAAGTTTATTGATTGTGGTGGATGGAATAAAAGGATAAAATAGACACCCGAAGACATAAAGATGGGTGTAAGTGGAACACATTTGTATATTTTTTTGTTGGTGAGTGGTGAGCTAGAAGCTTGCTAGAATGCAAGGGAGAATATTTAGGATGTAGGTGGCCATTTCAAGCACATGGTGCCAGAATTTTGGCGGCATGGAGGAGTGCGCCAAGAGGGTGTGGAATATATTGATGATGGAGGTGTGGGGACAAGAAAAACGAAACATCATGCCATTTTGTTTGTAAAATTGGTGAAAGTGGGAGTTGTTATATTCGGTGCCATTATCACACTAAAAGGTTTGACATTTATGTTAAATTGGGTACGAATTAAGTTATATAAAGATATAAAGGTAGTATACACTTGTGATTTCTGGGCAAGTGGAAATGTCCATAGAAAATTAGAATAATCGTCCAGAAATAAAAATGTAATATTTATGACCACGCGAGCTTAATACGGGCGAAGTCCATAAATCACTATGCGAAATATCAAATGGCATCAAAGTAAAAGAAGATGAATCATAAAATGGTAGTTTAATATGTTTTCCAAAGACAAAATATTGACAATAAGAGCTCCTAGATGAATTACATTGAATGTAATTTTTATTCTTAAGCGAGCGTAATACATTAGCGCCCAGATGACCTAAATGGTGATGTCGTAGATCTTGAGAAAAGACAGCAAAGGTAGAAGGCGAGGTAAGTTGCTTGAGTGTGGAATTGGTGATTGGATATAGATACCCAATGCTATTACACCGCATGATCGGTGTCCTCGTCTGAAAATTGTAAACAACAAACCATATTGATCAAAAGCAATAGTGAGATTGTTATCAATGGAGAGAAGACAAACAAATGTTAGGTTTTTGATAAGGTGAGGAGCATGTAAGACATTTTTTAAATGTAAAGTAGGGTAAGGTGGGGGAAGATGCATATGTCCATAGCCATGAATTGGAATGGTATTACCATTACCAACGAGTATGTGTTTTGGAATGCTCAAATTAAATAAGACAAGAAAGTACCCTGGGATGTGGTCATGTGTGAAGTATCACCCGTATCTATGTACCATTAATCATCAGGAGGATTAAGAGACATAGTATTGAAAGCTTGA
The DNA here is from genome assembly GCA_025667525.1 of Glebionis coronaria. Classification (NCBI taxonomy): domain Eukaryota; kingdom Viridiplantae; phylum Streptophyta; class Magnoliopsida; order Asterales; family Asteraceae; genus Glebionis; species Glebionis coronaria. The sequence continues at coordinate 564,937,872 of CM046879.1, forward strand.
TCAAGTGCAGTAGGGACTGTAGATGCAACATATGTCTGAGCAGGCCTTGGGCCGAGTACACCTTGGCGTCCAGAAGGTGGAGGAGTGTAGCGAGACCATGGAGCAGTTGGGAAGCAGGGTGGTGGTGTGGCCCGCTGATAAGGAGTCCAAGCCCAGGGACCATACAGAGTCCATTGTTGAAACTATGATTGTTGATTAGAACGACCACGTCCAAGACCTCGGTCGCAATTACGACCACCACCACGAAATATATTGTTCCTCCCAAGTCTACGATTAAAGCTGTCATTGTGCTGTTGTGACGGGTTGGGAGAGTTAGAATTTGTGTTGTTCTGGTGTTTGTGGTTTGGCGTGGTAGGGGAGTAGCAGCAACAAGGGTTGTTCCATAAGAAATGGAAGCATTTGCTGCTTGTTTGTTTTTGCGAGTCTCTTCAAGAAGTAACCTGGAATGAGCTTCATAGAATGGAGGTAGTGGATTTCTTTGTTGAATGAAACTTGCAAAATTATCATAGCTTTCGTTGAGAGTTGCTATGAGTTGCAAGACAAGACGATTATTAGAGACCGGAGCTCCAACATTAGTGAGTTGATCCGAGAGCATCTTAAGTTCTTGAAAATAAGATAAATAGAAGAAAAGTCGTAAAGACGTGTATTGGTGAACGCGTGTTCTAAATGAACAACCCTTGAGTTCTTATTATCTTGAAAAATATTTTTCAAGCGTGACCATGCTTTCTCAGCGGTGGTGTCGGGTCAAGAATGGTATGTATCAGGTCATTAGAGATGGTGCTATAGATCTACTGAAGGACGATAGCATCTAAGGTCGACCATGTTTCAAGATCAACAACTTTCGGTTGAGGGTCATCTTTTGGTGGTGGTGTGGAAGAAGTAGTGGATGGTGGGGGGGGGGGATGATATGATCAATAAACTTGTATGCACGACAATGGATCTTGAAAATTTCTGACCAAGATATGTACTGGCCATTCTCGAAACTGAGTTCAACAGTAAAGATGTTTTTATGCTGGTGATAGTGAGGACTGATGGATCTTTTGATCTGCCATTGGAGATGCTAGAAACTAAAGATCAGATGATTAGATAATGAAGGAGGTGATTTTTAGGTTTAGTTATTAGGGAGGCATGATACCATGTAAGAGAATAATCATATGTCTCATTCATTATCCCAAGGGGTCTATATACAAGAGTTATACATATCCATCCTAACTAACTATTAGAGAATTATGGATGTAATATACATTCCATATGTACAAGAGATATATTATAATACAAACTTACCCCAGATAAGGTTGCCCGAGCAAAAGAAATTGCCATGAAAACATTACATGGTGATTATGAAGAGCAATATAGAAATATTAGGAATTATGCGATGGAGTTGAAGCAAACGAAAAAATCCAAATACGACTATCAAGATTCAGGTTGAAACAGACACTAATTTAACCCTTGTTTCAAGGGTTTTTTTAACGAATTTATGTTTGTCTTGTTCTATTAAAAACATGTTTCAGTGCAACTAAAAGGGAAATTCTGGGTTTGGATGGAGCATTTATTAAAGGTCCATATACTGGTCAAATCTTAACGGCTGTTGGTGTGGATAGCAATATTGGTGTGTATCTGGTAGCATATGCAATTGTTGAATCTAAGTGCTAGAGTTCATGGTTATGGTTACTTACCTGCTTAGGAGATGACCTTAATTTGAAACGTAATTCAAACTTCACATTTATATCCGACAAACAAAAGGTATAATCCTTGACTAGTAATTAATTATGTGTACTATTAGTGTCATCTAGTTGAAATATTGTTTCTTAATTTAGGGGATATTGCCAGCCATTGCAGAATTGTTTCCTGCAGCTAAGCATATATTCTCTATTAGACACATTTATGAAAATATGAAAAAGGAACACAAAGATAAAAAAATTGAAGGATCTTATTTGGAAGTGTGCAAGTGCATCAACAATAGCTCGATTGGAGGCAGCAATGGATCAAGTAAAAGTAGTTGACTCGAAAGCTTATGAGTGGTTAAAAAAGATTCCTCCAGCATCATGGTGCATGGCGCATTTCTTAGGTAATATGAAATTTCCATTTTTAATACTTGACTGTTCATACTAGGTATGTTTGTTTAGTTAGTTGCATATGTAATTTGAATTTTATTACTTGACTGTTCATACTAAGTATGTTTGTTTGGTTGGTTGCATATGTAATTTCCAGTTTTATTACTTGACTGCTTATAATATATGTGACATTCAGCAAGACCTAAGTGTGATATCCTGTTGAACAACATATGTGAAGCTTTTAACAGTAATTTGGTGGATGGAAGAGATATGCCAATCATTGGTTTTTTGGAATACATAAGGGAGTATATTATAAAGAGAATTGTAAATGTGTAGGAAGTGATAGATAGAAGTACTGGTCTGCTAACCCCAACTGCTACACGAATTTTTAACTGCATTAAGGCATTTGCAAATGATTACAGTGTACTTTATAATGGGGGGAAGCATATTGATAACGCCTCATTTATACATGTTTGTAATGATGCATTTGTCCTTGTTTGCTATGTAAATAAATAAATTATGTGTTGAAATGTTCCTAATAATGTGTATTGTTTGATTGTAGTGAAGGAATAATCATATTGACCAAAGATATGAAGAAGTAAGAAGAAATAAAGAATGCTGAAAAGACCCAAAAGTGCGGCGCACAAACATAAAGTTCGGCGTACTTTCTGTGAAATACGATTTTGGAGAACTACCTAAAGTGCGGCGTACAAAAGATAAATTGCGGCGCACATTTGCAAAATAAAAGTGCGGCGCACTTCCGACTAAGTGTGGCGCACATTTGTTGTAATTACACCAATTAAGTATCGTTATGCATGGCCAAGCATAAGACATCATCTCACACCATTTTACTCCATTGTTATTTAGGTTTACATAAAATATAGGATTTAACAAATCCTTGATCATTGTTACTAGTATAAGGGTAACCTTAGTTGGTTTACACCATTGTTGTTGTAGCAAGGATCTCAGAATATTGCTTGTGATTGTAATAAGTTTGGAACAAAGCTTATAGCTTTTTGGAAGCAATCATTGATTAATCATTTGTGGTATAATTCTCATTTCCTTTATGTCATTCCTTTACCTTGATTTACATATTGTTGAAATGAACTTCTTTACTGTTATTATGGAGTAGTGTGTTGTGCTCTTTGGTTAAGGTCTTTACACCTTATGTTAAGATACGAATTTTCACTTTGCTAGGGCAAAGTGCGACGCACAATTAGATTTGTGCGGCGCACTTTTTCCCTGGGTACTTGATTTTAAGCATGATTTAGATGCTCTTGTATTTTATGTTAGTAAGTAAGACTATTGGTTATATGTTGGATTTGTTCATGACTATGACTAGTACTCATGTGAATGGATGAATTTCATGCCATCTAGTAAATGAACCTTGTTATTCACTTTTGTCGCGATTAGTGGAATAAAACATATAACAAACTCTTGCTTAGTTTCATCTAATATTTTAGTTATCAAAATCAAACATAAACCGTTCTTAATGCTATTGATATGACATAATCTTTAGTCCAATTGTTGTTATGTTAATTAGATGTTGCAATGTGCGACTAGTAATCGGCATGTTGTCTTACCTTGTTTATGTGCTTATAATCCTCATTGTCATCTATCTTTCATAAGCTTGTAACCTTAACCAAACACACCTTTAAAACCATTTGTTAAATATATATTTAGAACTTGTGACACTCTAGAGGTAATTGTTTTATAATTCTTTAGCATCAATCCCTTGGAACAAACTGGACTTTACCATTAAGCTATGCTATACATGATAGGGTATACTTGCCCGTGTTTATGTTTCTAGTCATTTTTGGCACCGCTGCTGGGGATTGATTTGTTATTGGTTTAAAATATTCGAAAAATATTTGGTAAACAAAAATTTCTAAACATGCCGTACAGATTTCTGGCAATCTGAAAAAGTTTTTACAAAAAACAGCACAAAAGTGCGGCACATTACAAAAGTGCGCCGCACATTTCCTGACGAATTTTCAAAATGTTTGAAGAAACAATCCCAAAACACCACCAAAACCTTTTACTCTCAACACTTACTGCTGAAAACATGAGAATTGCTTTGTGTATACTTATGCTTTTTGAGCTTTTGTGTTAGTTCATATTAATTCTTAAGAAAAACCAAAGATATTTACTTTCAAAATTTTATCTTCCAATTTGTTTACTCTTTGGTAGAATAATTTGCTTTGGTATAACTTGTTTAGTATTTATCATAATTTGTGGTAATTTTTCTGAATTTTTAAACACAACAAAAATATAAAAAATGATAGAACAAGCAAAAATGAAAAAATTGTCATATCATTCAAGACACTTGTGAAAAATGTGTCAAATTTAGTTATGATATCTATAACTGATCACTTTATGAGAAAATGTTATATAGCATACTTACAAACTTAGATTAGTTGGTTTACAAGTAAAGAAAAGGAGGAGCATTATTCTGATAACAGAAAGTGCGCCGCACACTCAAAAAGTGCGTCGTCTTTTCTATATCGCGCAAAAGTGCGTCGCACAACTAGAGAAACAGAAAATAGAAAAAGCTAGTAACATGCTCAAATGGAAATATTCATTGAAATTAACGAGTTGCCTGAAAACTTTAGGGTATGAAATATCATTTGGATTTTATGGCACTAACATACTAATGTTTCTTTTGATGTGTTATTGTTTTAAGATGGATCCAAACACTAGCTGTAACACCCCATTTTGGTAAATGCACTGTCACGCGTGATTATGGCGTGTCATCAAAGCATGCAAGGTAATATGTAGTAAAACATACATGACCATAGGGAAAACCGGAATCAAACATCGGTTCCCAAACATAAGCCCAAAACATAAATAAAGTAAATGAACTAGGAAAGACTAGACAAGCATAAGTATATGGCAAAAAGGAGAAGAAGTCTATGGCAGCTTCCATCCTATGCACGTCCTCCAAATGCTCGAGTCTGTCCTTGGGTACCTGCCGTTTTGGGACATGGAAAGGAAAGTAACGACTGAGCATAACGCTCAGTGCATGGATATACGACATAGTATAAATGGTTGAAACATAACTAAGACTAATAGCAGCGGAAATGTATAAGTCCTGGAAAACCTGGCATAACTTAGTAAAACTGGTTTCATAGTTTGAAAAGCCTTATGTTTATCTTCTAAAAACTGTCTAACATGTTAACCATTAAGCCAATATAGGTCATGAAATATCAACGTGCATGAATACTTGGAGGGATGACCTCGTCATGCAATTAGAGGGGCTGCCTCTAAATAATTTAAGTTTTGGGGTAGGAGGGATCAGCTCCTTGTGAAGGATGCAAGGCACACACCACATTCACCTGAATAATCTGCTGAAAACATGTAACCTAGGATGCACCCATACGCCCCACATGATAATATAATAATATGGCCAAAAGCTGAAGGGACGCCACGAGCTATCACTCCGCCGTGGTGAAGTCATAACACTGGTGCCTCCAGTGTTATGGTTATGGTACCTCCATAACTAGGTGAAACTGGTCATGCATGTATATGGATTTAGGTATCTAATTAAACATAAGCAATTCAAAAACATATAAAACATATACTAGGAAAACAGTTGGCTGCATACGCGGAATCCTAATAAGGAAGGAATGTCCATACTAAAAGGACGGAGAATCCGTACCTTGTGTCCAGTGAACGAAGAAGACGAACGGAAGAGAGTCCTACTTCGATCTCACTAATGCTACCTAGATAATATATGTGTATAAGTATTCTGATTACTGTATACGTAACTGGTTTATATCATGTCTTAGCTTGTTTTATATGTTCATGTCTTGTTTTACTGATCTTAACGTTATGCTGTGTTTATCATGTATTCTGTATATTATGGTTAAGTATCACTTGTATTTCTGGTATTATTATACTTGTTGTGTAATAATAAGTAACTTTCTAAAAATAGCAGGTTTTCCAAAATAGAAAGTTTCCAAAAATAGAAAGTTTTCAAAAATAGATTGTTTCCAAAAATAGAAAGTTTCCAAAAATAGAAAGTTTCAAAAAAATAGAAAGTTTCCTTAAATAGATTAGCTGCCTTAATTAAATAAGTTTCTAAAAATAGAAAGTTTCCATAAATAGATTAGCTGACTTAATTAAATAAGTTTCTAAAAATAAAAAGTTTCCATAATTAGAAATAAGCTGGATTATTAAGCCAATAATATAAGCTTAAGTTTTACTGATTAATATTCTAAGTCATGTGGTATATAGTATAGTTTATTAATTATTACATGTAAATTAAATAAACTATAGGTTATAAGATTTAATTAAATATACATGATTTAATTAAATAAAATATAAATAATACTTAGGTTAAAACATGTATTAATATTTATTATTAATATAACCTAAGTCATGGAAATTAATTAATTATAAGTCATGTTTTAATAATTAATTAATTACTTAGTCTAAATTAACTAATAAAATATTTAGGTTAAAATCATGTATTATTATTAATAATAAATAACCTAAGTCATGTCCATATTAAATTAATTACATAGCATGATTAATTAATTTAATTAAACCTTGTAATTATTTAACTTGTAAAAACAAATAATTTACTTGTAAAATTAACCCATGAACCGAACCCGTGTTTTAAATCTAAACATGTCATGAACCGGTCCGTGAACCCCTTGAACCGGATCCAGACCCTTAGCCATGGCAAACCGCCACCGGCCTAAACCGGTGGTGCGTGTGGTTTTCAGCCGAGACCCCCTAGACCACCAAGGCTAACCCCGACATGCGTCGGGGTCCCTTGGTTGCTTGCGGACGAAACACCCCAACCAAACCGAGACCTTGTGGTCTCGGTTGGTGGTGATCACACAACCACCGAGAGCCTTGCTCTCGGTTTACCCATTAGCCGAACCAAAACACCCCATAAACCATATGTTTTTAATACCACTTTATTAGATCTACATGTTTATTAACTTGTTCTAATAAATCCCGTGATTTCATGTGTTTAGATCTAATAATAATTAAAAAGAAAAGGTTTAAGAAGATTACCGATTCGTGGATCAAAAAGAAAATACTAACACGAACGATCTAGCAATAAATTGGATCTACCAAAATCAACCAAACACCTCCCTATGGTGATTGTATGTGGCGGCTAAAAAGGAGAGAAGGGAGGAGGCTAGGGTTTTTGTTATTTTCTACTTCTTATGTAAATGAAAATATGTTTCCTCGTTTTTTTATTTTAGTTAAAACAAAAGTGGGCTTGGCCCCTTCCTTTTGTCTCTTGTCGTGGGTATGTGGGCCCCACATGGGGAAACCTGTTGATTTTCCCGTGTTCTATTATTTACGTGTTAGTGTTTACGTGATTTAATTATTGTTCGTTCGTGTCGTAAAATATATTTATACGTAATCAGAATAAATATACGTAAAACATAATATTAAGTTCGTAATTATTTACGTTCATGATTTTCATGTTCGTGATTATAATTATTGTTGATAATAATTATTGTGTCTTAATACGTAATAAATACTTATCGTGTAATAACACGTACGTAATACTTGTAATTCTTATTCGTGAAACGTAAACGTGCTAAATAAGGAAAGTTCTAATCATGTACGTACGATTATATGTGTATTGTTCATGGTAAAAGCGTGTAGGTTTTACACTAGCCTTGGTAGACTATGCTTAGAAGTGGATGAACATATTAGCCTAAATGACAAAATAGAATCGGAAGGAGAATGGATAGGATCAGAATGTAAGGACTCAACCGATAGTGGGGTTCAAAAGGTTCTAACTTTTTATCGTATGAAGGACTTGAAACCAAGTGAAAAGTACCTAATGCCTTGCCATGTGGAAGGAAAATTTGCCTATGATGGGCAAGTGGATTTTGAGTTGGAAAGAAGCTTAATCAGTAATGAACTTGTAGTTGAGCTTGGCTTAACCTACAACACTCATCAAAATGGAGACAAGGAGATAGATAAAAATCTTGTTGTTATGATCAAAGACGAATTGTTTTTCGCTGACTTCTTTGTCAATCTGGAGGAGGACGATTGTGAACCCTGTGTAATCTTTGGGAGATCTTTCCTAAAGCAAGCTAATTCACAACTTGACATTACTTATGGCATACTCACTTTATGGCCAAAAGTACATGAAATCTTAGACTTTAGGGAAATTGATGACGTTCTTGATAACCTCAACTTTGATGATTTAGCACCTATTGAAACCGAGGAGATTGATGATCCTAGATTTGTTTGTAGCATGGGGAAAAACAAAAGGAACAAAGGAAAGAAGCCCGCCCACGCTTACAAATTGAGCTACAATGGTGAGGGGCCTTCACTCACTATTAATAAGCCTTTGAGTAGAGAAGAACTATCTATGGAGGAATTGCAAGAAGACATAGAAGAAAGAGTCATGTTGTTGAACATGAGTCGTCCAATCATTAAGACTTTAAAATATAGTGATTAATATAAAATGATTGTTGATGGGGTCTTGCTTGACAAATTGAAAGTTGAAGATGGACTCACGCCGGATTATGAAAACGTAGCTATCCAAAAGCTTCGTGAGAACAAGATAATGCTTGAAAAAGAAGATCCGGGGTACTTTATCCTACCAATAAGGTTGGAGGGTAAAACTACTTATAATGCTTTGGCTGATACAGGTTCAAATGTTAATGTTATGCCTTATGGAATCTTCAAAATGCTAGATGTTGGTATAGTCAAACCGAGGTTTGATCGTATCAAAATGCTTAATCACTCCTATGCGGAAGGATTTGGTCGTTTGCTTGGAGTTCTTTGTCAAGTCGGGACAACCACACTATTAGCCGATTTCATGCTTCTCGATATTCCTATTGACCGAGATATTCAATTAGTGGTTGGAAGAAAATTTTTGCACACCATTGGTGCAAACATAGATGTTGGAAAAGCTATTATGACTAGCTTTGATGGGTTTGTCCATCAAAACTATAATGTACTAAAAGCGAAGAAACATGATGATAGTGATAATGAAGACGATAGGCACTATACCGTGAAAATAGATGAGAACAGTATGCCAATCTATGGTCCACATTTGAAACCATGGACGGAACAAGAAGAACTTTTGGACGCATAACTAAGTGAAAGGAGCTACCATAACCCTTTCTTTGACATATCTGTATACAAGAAGATTGTGGGAATGCTTGGAGCACTTCCCGTTTCATTGAAATACAAAGATTGGTAAGTGGGGAACAAATGAGAATTTGAAAACATTGCTAAAGATGGAGATAGTGAATTGCATTGCCATGGTCATTATCAATCCATGTGGAAAGTGGTACGAAAAAGTGTACGAGACAAAAGACACCAATAGAGAGGTCTCGGGACGTTACACGGAGAGTGATATCATGTCACCTCTAAAATTCTGCTACAACTAAGGAAATTGAGGAATTGAGGAGTGTACCATTGGCTCCTAGTTACTTTATGCATTTTACTCTTTTTTGTATGTAGATAAAAAAATAAAACGAAGTGAAATCTAAGAGTTTTAGAAGTTTTAGGATGGTCTTAGAAGAGGAAATGTTTTCCTTTTAGGACGTGTTATCTTTCTTTTACGAAATCGATTGAAATGGAGGTCTTTATTTGAAAATTTTGTGTCTAGTAAGTAATTTACAGTAATATGGTCTGTGAGCGCAGAATGTGCGCCACACATTTCAAAAGTGCGCGGCACTTCTGGACGGATTTTTGTATATACTTCCTTTTATCTCATTTGATACTAAAAAAAACACACAAACACCTGACGATTTTCGGATCATCACCCAAAAATATTTTCGTTTTTTACTCCAATTCATATTCGAGATAATGTCTAGGGTAAGTTTTATCTTTAATTCATTTACATTTTATTTTTAGGGTTTAATTTTTTGATTAATTTTCCAATTAGGGTTCTTAGTAATTTGTAATCAAATTACATTTCGATTCATAATTAGAAATGGGGATAATGATTAGGCTAGGATTAGATTGTTTGATGAAATTAATAAAAAAATAAAAAGGCTTTTTGAAATCAAACCCCAAGATTGAGCAATGTCGCGGATTGAAATGACCTAGGAATGGTTTAGTGTTCGACTCTAGCCATTGTTATTGATTTAGAACCATTAGTTTGCGGATTTTGGTTAAGATTATTAGAACCCTGACATGTGCAGATATACGCAGAATATGCGCCGCACTTTTTAGAAAGTACGCCTCACTCTGGCGGATTTTTCCCAGAAAGTACGCCGCACTTCTCAGAAGTGCGCCACACTTTTTCACCAGATAAAAAACAGAATATTCAGAACACTAGCATAGGGTTACCTTGACCCCTAATGTTTATCTAACATTAATATATGTTTGTTTATGTGTTAAATTTTGCAGAACACAGGTTCTGGAAACTATGACACCGGCTCATCTAGCCGAGAGAAGAGGCGAAAGCCTATCGAGTCGGCAAGTGCCGCACTCATGGGTGTTCCTAATCATCCATTCTTGAATTGGCCTGGATGTACTTCTGATGCCAAAATCATCTACAACAATGTTCTTAGTCTTCTACTGCCAAAACAAATTTTTGCACCGAGCATTGTGGATTTTGAAATTTTGAGGGATCTTGGTTGTGAAGCTCAAATTAGGGAAATGCTATCAATAGTTGTGATAGAGTTTGGAGGAAATGAAGTCTTTTTTCAATCCAATGCTTGGATTCGTGCTTTTACTTGTAGGAAAAAGATCTATGCGGAGCTTTGTCTTGAGTTCTTCTCGACATTCAATCTTGATGAGGACGTTGATGATGATGAGCTATTGACTAAGAAAATCATGATTTTTAGACTTTGTGGGAAAGGACATTCGTTGACTTTGAAAGAATTTGCTAAGTACATGGAGTTGTACACTAGAGAATAGCGAGACGAGGAAGGATTTGAAGTGTATTTTCAAGGAGGAGAACGTGAGCATGGGAACTTCAATGCTAGTGGGTTTTGGGCATCAAATTGTCCGGATGAGGATCCTTTGAGCTTATCTAGGAGCTCAACCACTAGGATTTCTAGTCGACTATTGAGAGTGATCTAAAAGATGATTGCTTACGCGGTTTGCCAACGCACCACGGGATATGATAAGGTTCAAAAGAATGATTTGTGGTTGTTGAGCATGTTTAGGGACAAGAACAGTGCGCAATATGCTAATGTGGCTTGGGTTATTGCAAAGTGGATGAAAAGGAAAGGTCCTGGTAGTCAAGCGGGTAGTATGATGGTGTGTGGACAACTTGTGACTAGGTCGGCCTGAAGAATGAGACTTTTAACCAATCAAGTTATGGGTAACCTTAGTCCACCGATCATATGTGATACCATTGACAAAACCACTTTGAGAGATTTGATTGGAGCGGATGGAAGGTTGTTACGAGAAGATGCGTCGACGAGAGCACCACGTGTAAACATGCCGCGAGCTCCTCGTGCATCACTCCAAGATGTTTGTGATAGGATGGGAAGGATGGAGGTTAGGCAAGATCAACTTGGGTTTATGATGGAGCGAAAATGTTATAGCATGGATCGATACGCTCCGGTTTTCGAAAGGATGGCGGAACAATATAGCGTTCTGATGAGTGGACCTTATGGACCACCCGAATATCGCCATGAGCCATTCTACTACTCCCAACAACCACCACCTTATCCACCACATTTCCACCCATCCAATGCTCTAAGGAATGGTGATACTGAAGAGGATATGTGATGCCTCTTGTGTTTGTGACTCATGTTTTAGTCAGAATTTGAAACAATTTGCAACAATTTTAAAACAATTTATTTGGTTGTGTAATAGGCCTTTGTTGGCATGTAGGACAAAACTAATACTTTGTGTGTGGATTTTTAATTTTTATTTTGGTATGTAGGATATGTTTTCGTATATATTTCGTGTTCAAATTGCAGAAAATTATTAGGCCAAACCTGGATAAACCCGACCCATTGGGCCTAGTATAATCCTACCCGCTGTGTTTTAGGACAAAAGTCAAACATTGGCAGTTATTTTAGAATGGACACAACGTTTCACAAAAAGTAAACGTTACGACCCTTAGTCGAAGTACCTATTCGACATGTATATATAGTTTAGGATTTACTCATTCAAACGATGATCATATATGTTTGTAAAACACAAGTTTCAGTTTATTAATAAAAGTTTATAGTTCGGTATATCTTGATTCTTGGTTTTGTAACATCGATCCGGGAAGTTTTCCTCCAACAATTGGTATCAGAGCGTGGTTATCACCAAGCAAATCATCATATACCAAGGTTATTTTTCTGCCCAGTTTCGAATAAAAAAAATCCATTTGATTTCCAGATTTCGCAAAACACCCAAACACAAATTCATTCGAATTTATTTTCGTCTGTGTTTGTTAAAGGGGTTCCTACCTCTATCACCAAGGATCAGTCATCCTTGTGATTGATTTTTAAACCGGCAACAGAGGGGTTTTTACCCACGAATTATTTTGCAAGAATTGTTTTTTTTTCTCTGTTTTTCAATATTTTTGAAAGAAGAAGAACAAGAAACCCAGATTCGAAACCCAAAGTCAAGGACAGAAAAAATTACAGATCATCAAAAGGGAACAAACACACCTGTTTGTAGATTCCACTGAATCAATCCCAAGTCTGAAAATCACCACGTGATTTTCGTTTATCCAAAAGCCCCAAAATTAATTGAGGCAAAGATCCCCAAATTACATCGAACCAATCGAAGGATTCGTACCAGAACAACGAATCATAGAAGAAGATTGGATAATGCCCCAGTACCCATTGGAGATCAGAACCATTAATAAAGAAGATTGGATAAAGACTTCGATATTATCAAAGAAGGAAGAAGAAGAAAGGAACGGTCAAGAACCGTTGTGTACTTGTGTGTGTGTTTTATCTAAACACAAACAATAAAAGGACGGGTATAAAGAAAAGCAAAGGTCGTATATATCAAAGGGTAACAGGCCAAGCCCAGTTGCGGATCGTATATATTCTACGGGCCAAAAGCCCAACAGGTTTAAAAAAAAAAGCTTACTTTTCATTTTTTTTGTATTTTAAGTTTTTAGAATTTTTAAGTTTTTAGAGTTTTTAAGTTTTTTTGAAGTTTAAGTTTTTTAGAAGTTTAAGTTTTTATAATTTTAAGATATTAGAAATCATTAAGTTTTAAAGTTTATTAAGATTGAAAGTTTTAAGTTGTCTTATTTGGTTTATGATAAGCAACAAGGTTTTCTAAGGATTTTTCTTATTTGGTTTACGATAAGAAAATAAGGTTTTTCAGTTTTTTTTCTTATTTGGTTTATGATAAGAAAATAATACAAGTTTTTAAGTTTTTATTTGGTTTATGATAAAAACAAGTTTTAAGTTTTTATTTGGTTTATGATAAAAACAAGTTTTAAGTTTTTATTTGGTTTATGATAAAAACAAGTTAAGTTTTATTTGGTTTATGATAAAAAAAGGTCTAAAGTTTTTCTTAAGTTTTAATATTTTATTAGGTTTAAGATAAGAAATATATAAAGTTTAAAGGTTTTACATATTGAAGTTTATAAGTTTATAAGTTTTAAGTTTTAAAGTATTTAAAGTTTTTAATAAATTTACCAAAGATTAAAAGTTTCAAAAGTTTTAAGAAATAATGGGAGACAGTTCGAAGAATGATAAAAATAGTCAAGTAATGAATACCGGAAGTACAACCCATTTTCAATGCCCCTTGCTAAGTTCAACAAATTATACCACATGGTCCATAAGAATAAAAATTATTCTACAAGCAAATGGCCTTTGGGAAATGATTGAACCTACTGATCAAACAAAAGAAGATGACAAAAGAGATAAAACTGCAATGGCATATCTCTTTCAAGCACTACCTGAAGATCTGGTTTTACAAGTGGCAAATTGCACAAGTGCAAAAGAAATATGGGATACGTTGAAGACCAGAAATATTGGTGTGGATCAAGTACAAAAGGCGAGATTACAAACTCTTAGATCAGAATTTGAGGCACTGGAAATGAATGATCAAGACAGTATTGATTCATTCACCTCGAAAATGACAAATGTGGTTTCAAAGATAACTAGCCTTGGAACAACACTTGATCAACCAACTCTCGTACGAAAACTGTTGAATTCTATGCCAGACAAATTCCTTCAAATAGTCGCAGCCATTGAACAATACTCGGATTTAGAAAAAATGTCATTTGACGAAGCAATTGGAAGATTAAAGACATTTGAAGAAAGGCTCAAGCACAAGAAGAACAAATATGTTAATGATCAAGATAGACTATTATTTGCAAGACACAATGATAATGGTCGAAGACATCACCAAGATAATCAAGGAAGAGGAAGATACATTCCACCACATAGCCGAAATCGTAACGATAATGGACAACATGGAAAAGAAGGAAATTCCTCGCAAGACTACAAAGAAGCAATAAAGCACCCTGGAAGCCAAAACAGATTCTCAAAAGATTTCAGCAACATAAAGTGCTATAACTGCAACAAATATGGACACTATGCCTCGCACTGCGATGAAAGATCTCAAAGATACCAAAGACAAGAACAGTCGAATTTAGTCCAAGAAGATTTTGAACCAACGTTACTTATGGTAACTATTGAAGAAGATGAAGTTGATAATCATTCCAAGTTTACAACATATGATTACAAAGAAGACTCAAGCTCGAAGAATCAGGATTTCAAGGAAAAGATTTGTGACACAGCGTTTATGATTAGAGGGGAGAATATTAGGCCAAACCTGGATAAACCCGACCCATTGGGCCTAGTATAATCCTACCCGCTGTGTTTTAGGACAAAAGTCAAACATTGGCAGTTATTTTAGAATGGACACAACGTTTCACAAAAAGTAAACGTTACGACCCTTAGTCGAAGTACCTATTCGACATGTATATATAGTTTAGGATTTACTCATTCAAACGATGATCATATATGTTTGTAAAACACAAGTTTCAGTTTATTAATAAAAGTTTATAGTTCGGTATATCTTGATTTGTGTTATATATATAAAAAAAGAAAAAAAAAAACAATTTTGTTGGAAGATTGATAATTCCTGTAATTGTAAAGATATTTTGACTTGGAATTGATAACATTACTTACACAGTATCTTATTCACAATTGTGAGGATTTTTAGCCTATAAAATCGTAAGCATTCTTACACTTTAAATCAAATTTGTGAGTATGTCGATGATTAGTTTAATTCTAGAACTTGTGCTTGGCAATCTTTACGAGAAATTAGTGGGATCATACTTGTATGATAAAAAGTATTTTAAATGATAAGGAGGCAAATGAAAAAAGAAAAGATTGAAAGTTTTTGCCGATGTTTTAAGACTATAATATATTGAGGAAAACCGTGTTACGAGATGATAGTAGATCGTAAGTATGGGGAAAGACATATTACCCCAAGTGAAAAAAAAAGAATTAAGGCAAAAAGTAAGCCTACAAGTGTGAAGTACAAATATATAGAAACAATAAACATGGTGGAAAATGATATGTTATTTATGCTTTTTAACATGCGGTGGTAATAAAAGTTTTGTAAAAAGACCTCTTTTGATATTTTACTTGGTGCTTACGCCAACTTGATTTAGTTTAGTTCTTTGTACAAGCTTATGGTAATTTACTTTTCATGACTGTGCTTTTTGAGTGATAATTTACCCATATAAAGAGAGTGTGTGAAATCAAAATATATACTTCATGAGGTGTTTTGTGGCGTTATCTTGGCTTTCAATTATTTGCCTTATCTATTTCTCTCGACACCTATTAAAATATATTTTTACCTTACTTGAGGACAAGCAAGAAGTTAAGTATGGGAAATTTGATAACGCCTCATTTATACATGTTTGTAATGATGCATTTGTCCTTGTTTACCATGTAAATAAATAAATTATGTTTTGAAATGTTACTAATAATGTGTATTGTTTGATTGTAGTGAAGGAATAATCATATGGACCAAAGATATGAAGAAGTAAGAAGAAAATAAAGAATGTTGAAAAAGACCCAAAAGTGCGGCGCACAAACATAAAATGCGGCGTACTTTCTGTGTAATACGATTTTGTAGAACTACGTAAAGTGTGGCGCACAAACGATGAAGTGCGGCACACATTTGCAAAATGAAAGTGCGGCACATTTCTGACTAAGTGCGGCGCACATTTGCTGCAGTTACACCAATTAAGTATTATTATGCATGGCTATTTTGGGAGAACCTCTTGATATACTTCAGTACTTGGTAGCTACGTTTTGAGGTTATAAAAAGGCACCCAAGGCCAGGCATAAGACATCATCTCACACCATTTTACTCCATTGTTATTAAGGTTTACATAAAATCAAGGATTTAACAAATCCTTGACCTTTGTTACTAGTATAAGGGTAACCTTAGTTGGTTTACACCATTGCTATTGTAGCAAGGATCTCATAATATTGCTTGTGATTGTAATAAGTTTGGAACAAAGCTTATTGCTTTTTGGAAGCAATCATTGATTAATCATTTGTGGTATAATTCTCATTTCCTTTATGTCATTCCTTTACCTTGATTTACATATTGTTGAAATGAACTTCTTTACTGTTAGTGCTCTTTGGTTAAGGTCTTTACACCTTATGTTAAGATACGAATTTTCACTTTGCTAGGGCAAAGTGCGGCGCACAATTATATTTGTGCGACGCACTTTTTCCCTGGGTACTTGATTTTAAGCATGATTTAGATGCTCTTGTATTTTATGTTATTAAGTAAGACTATTGGTTATATGTTGGATTTGTTCATGACCATGACTAGTACTCATGTGAATGGATGAATTTTATGTCATCTAGTAAATGAACCTTGTTATTCACTTTCGTCACGATTAGTGGAATAAAAAATATAACAAACTCTTGCTTAGTTTCATCTAATATTTTAGTTATCGAAATCAAACATAAACCGTTCTTAATGCTTTTGATATGACATAATCTTTAGTCGGATTGTTGTTATGTTAATTAGATGTCGCATGTGCAACTAGTAATCGACATGTTGTCTTACCTTTTTTATGTGCTTATAATCATCATTGTCATCTATCTTTCATAAGCTTGTAACCTTAACAAACGCACCTTTAAAACCATTTGTTAAGTATATCTTTAGAACTTGTGACACTCTAGAGGTAATTGTTTTATAATTATTTAGCATCAATCCCGTGGAACGAACTGGACTTTACCATTAAGCTATGCTATACATGATAGGGTATACTTGCCCGTGTTTGTGTTTCTAGTCATTTGTGTGTTGTAATATCTTGAAAAAAATTTAAGACTTGCAAAACGAACATCACATATCAATGTAACGGACCTAATGACATGTGTGTTGTGAAGCTCAACCTTAAGCAATGTGATTGTAGGATATGGGAGTTAACTGGCATACCATGTAGGCATGTTGTTGTAGCATTGAACAATAAGGCAAGTCATGGAGAAGCGGTTGGGATACCAGAGGAATGGTTGGCACCATGTTATTGGTTGAAGACATGGAAGAAGACAAATCAATATAAGGTTCAACCTGTTAGTGGTTGTAGTTTTTGGCCAAGATGCAAGATCTTAAGTCTGTTACTACCTTCGCACCACCATGTTCTTGTAGGTAGACCAAGGAATAGGAGAAGAATTTCCAAGGATGAAGCTGTTGAGGAGGCTATAAAGAAAATGGCTAAGACGAGAAAGATGCCAAGGCAGAGCATCCGGATGACTTGCAACAAGTGTAAAGGACAATGTCATAATAAGAGAGGGTGTACTAGTGGAAGTTCAGGGAAAAAGGAAACAAAGGGTCAAAGAGCAAGCCATGGAGTCCCTGATAGTCAGCCAATGGCATCACTAACAACTCAAGCATCAGGAACATGTCCAGCTGGTAAGGGTCCAAGGAAGAAGAGACCAAGAAAGATAGGGGATGATGGTTCTACAAAGCAGAAGAAATGAGCTTGGAGTAGTGAATTTCCATAAGTGAAATTGCCCTAGTGAGTTTGATGGTGCAAAATGTTCGTTGTTATTTCATTTCAATTTTATGTGTGTTTAAGGACAAAAATGTTATTCTTATACTTTTAAACAGTGTATGTTGTAGAAAGTAGAAATAATGGTTGTTTAGGGCCTGATTTGAAATGGTAGTTGTTTAAATCAGGGTTTATATTGTACTTGTTTAATTCACTATATACGTTATTGTTTTTTTTTCATTTTAGGCATAACGTTCTTGTTTAATTCACTGAATCAGTCAAACATTGGTCATTTTCTGTAGTAGGCTAGAGATACTGCAAACCACCCTTCCCTTATCAAATAGGAATTAGACTAACATATAGTTCCAAACAAGCAAAAAGAACCCGTTTGTTGACTGGTTAAAGTCAAACTTGAAGATGTGTTTCCAAACACCCCATATGTTGACTAATTAAAGTCAAAATTGAATAGTTGTACCAAAACACCAACAAAAACTTGTTTCTTGACTGATTAAAGACAAAGTTGAAGAGTACCATATATCTAAACATCCAACACAAATCACAATAATCAGTAACCCATAACAAACATTTTAATAATTCATAAATCACTATTACGACATAACACAGATTTTTATTAACATGAAAAAGGTCAATACAACTAGGGATGACCTTATTCCCTAAAATGAAACTAAAAACTATAAAAAATTGTATACAAGGAACATAAAGATCCAGGAAAAAAGAAGCATCTTCTTCGGTTTCTTCACAAGAGCTTCCTTCACACTCAACAACATCAGTTGCTCATTCAGATCTTCTTCAAGCTCATTCTGGGCCCTCGAGAACCTAGCAATCACATCAACTGCTCGGTAACACATTGGGGGGTCACTCCAACCAATAAAACCACAGCCAGGACAACAGTGGAACCGTCACCCCGGGTTCTTATCAGTCTATGATGTTTGGAATGTTGCGGGTTTGCCACATTCACATATGATCACCAAGGCTACAACAGTTATGTGTTAAAGAAAATATAAAAGGTTGTGACTAAAGATGAATGTGTCGATGTACCTATATATGCAAGCTTCCAACCACACGTATTTTTTTGCAAAAAATGGATTTGGGGACGAAAATTGCATAAAGGAAACCGGGGGATGTGGTAACGAGATGGTGTGGCACGGGAAATGACTCAAATACCCTCACGTGCCATGCACGTGTGCGAGTTAACTGAGGAAAACGGAGAAAATTCAAAAAAAGTTAACTCGGTGGCTTTTTTGCACTATATTTTCAAGTATAGTGGCAAAATTGATTGAAGTTTACACTCGATGGCAAAATTTCCGTTTTTAAAAGTCGAGGACGAAATTTGAAGTGTACCCTAACTAAAATATTCTCTCAAATAATAAATTCCAAAAGAGTGAATATAAGAACATTTTAGTTATTTTAGTTTAATCAAAGACGATCGAACTCAAAGTTTCTCCGCACGAAAGATGCTTTCATTTTTTGAACCATAATGACAGAACATGCAATTTGGTCAAATCTTAAGGACAATTTCACAATTTACTCAACGTCAAATTAATCTTTGACTTGAAACCTTAGTCAAGCTTCTAAAAGCAGTGGTGAAGCCAGAATTTTAGTTACGGGTGAGTCAAATGACGATTAAGTTTTAGCTAACATTCCATAAGTATATCGATTAAGAACAAAACTATCTTTTATATACAATCATCACTTCTGAATCGACATTTCTAGCATAAAAATATGCACATGTCACTGAAATTATAATCCAACATTCATGCACATTTATGTCCAGGTTTATGCTAAATGCTAACGAAATGAAATGATAATTACAATCTTTTTACTAGCGTACAAAACATGCCGATATGATTATAAGTTTACATTAATCTCTCGATCGACGATTCTTTCTTTAATAACCTCTCCCTCACCTTTGTGGCATGCACCATAAAAACACATCTTAAATATCAGATAATATGACTAATTGCTTGCATATTTCTCATGATTTTTGATGAGACTGCTTTTATACATAGTCTCATCTTCCAAATAGGGCTTAGAATGCATTAAATATCATCAAAATACCCAAATATATGCTTGTGTTTGTTGCTTGTGTATTTTAGGTACGGATATTGAGATAATGACAAAAGATCACAAGAATCATGCAAAAAACGAACACGGGAAACGAAGCCGCACAATGAACCAAGCCCTAGTGAAGACTTTCCCAAGATCAACCCTTGAAGAATTGAAGAATTATGAAGAAGGGTCCTCCAATTATGAAGAATTGACACTTTATACCCTTGTATCCTCAAAATTACAAGTTTGGTCCCTAAAGTTTGTCAAAATTACAAAAAGGGCCCTTAACTTTGAAGAATTGGCAAGTTTAGCCCCTCAACAAAGCTAAATTGTCAACCAAAATCATCCACAAAGTCAAATATATCATGAAGTCCTTCAAAGTACAAGAAATGACAAGTTTGGTCCTTTGAAAAATCCAAAATTACAAAAAGGACCCTCAACTTTCAACAATTGGCAAAAATGGTCCCTCAATCATTAAGACTTGGCAATTTCAGTCCTCCAAATTATCAGTATTGCAAGTCTAGACCATTATCATTGAATAAAATACCAATTCATCCCTTGAAGAGTTCAAATATGGCAAGAATTACCCCTGATTTCACTTTGCAAAAGTTTTTGGGCCAAAAGTGTAAAAAGGCAAAAGTTGACAAGGAAGAAAGTAGGCGTTGATAGAGTTTGGAAGGGATTTGACAAGTTTTTGAAACATGGGGGTGTTAAACTGGCCAGACAACATTGTAACATAGACCACTCACCAGCTGCCACGTGCCCCACTCAATCTTTTCCACCAATCACACCACTCCCTGCCTCCACCTCAGCCTTCCACTCACCAGGATTATAACTAATTAATATTAGTTACAAAAAAACACGCGCTAAACACCACATTCAAACCTTAATCTGGATCAAAACGTGCACTATTCATCATAAGAACAAATTTGGGTTTTCTTAATCCGTTTGTAATTAGCACCCAGTAACCTCCAGAATTATAATTAGGGTCTCCATAATCACAACCAAACTCACAAAAAGCTTGCCACATCATTCCTTTGTCACATGTTTTACCCTGCTTTCTACCCCTTGGAGAAGAAGACAAAACAGTAAAGCAAATCCAACGCCCCACATCCTTGCTTCAAACTTAAGCTTATTATGGGCCATTGATCAAATTCCAACCCTGCCAACTCATGCAAACGTCCAAGAAAGCATCACATGAGTCCAAGGTTTTCAAATCCTACAAGGGCATATTGGGGACTTCAACCATTAGGGTTTATAGTTTTTAGCTGTAACTTAGCTCATTGTAAGGCTATATAAAGCCACTTAGGCTTTCATTTTTCAGCTGCTTTTGGTTTTCCTTTGTTCAAACACTTGTAAATCCTCTTTCTGATTAATGAATTTGAGTTAAGTGCTTTGAAGAAAGACCAAGTGCCATCTTTATTCTGCTTGTTTATTGTTCTTAGTTTACTGCTTTTGAAGTTTAAAACCTGTTTTCAAAAGAGGAGTGTGCACAAGTTTGCATATTTTCCTCATTTTCTTGATATTTTGCTAAGTCTTGTTCCAATCTTGGAATTCTTGGGCTATAGGGCTGATCATAGCATCCTAACTGAGTTGGTTAAGGTGTGGTGAGGCTTATAACTTGGGGATAATCAAGTGTGGGGTAACAAGTTTGCATCAATCAAGATTTTTGAAGTTTCTGATTTTTCATGTTATTGTGCTTAACCCTTGTTCAATCTTAGCAGGCTTTTGTGGAAGCTTGTGCTTGTTCTTGCTAGCACATAAGCTCAAAATTCGTGGGTGTGGATGTACATCCATGAGGTTTGCATACTTAATCTCCAAATCTGCTTAAATTGTGATTTTTGGTGATATTTGTATGAAACTGTTGTTCTTGTGAATTTTGTGGCTTGTTCTTGCTTGAATCTGTTTATTAGACTTGTTTTAGTGTTAATTGATGCTTGGTTGGCCTGAAATCTTGTTTTGCTTTTGAAAATTTTGATTTGAAAAAGTTAAAGGGGTGTTTGGGTCTACTGGTTTATGCTTGTAATCTGTTTTTTGTGTTAAGGGAAAGTGTTGTTTATGCTTTGTATCTGCTAGACCTTTGTTGAGAGTGTTTTGCTGTAAGTTTTTGGGTTTGAACACTTGAATTGATCAATCTGCTATATAGACCTTGTTTCTGCTTGTTTTGACCTAGGATTTTGGGAACACTTAGGGTGTATGCATGCTTAGGGATAAAAGTGGTTTAAAACAAAGTTAACATAACCTGTTTGAAAGATTTGAGGTGTTGAAATTGGCTTGTGTGTCAAATACATCAGCAAAAGTAGAAAACTGCATGTGTAGTGTTCATCAGTAACTTTCATTGCTTGAATCTTGCTTAATTCTTTGAACCAGTGCATGAAACCTGTTTAGACTTGCTTATTGGAGTTTATCATAGCTTGTGTGTGCATTTGGTTGAATTTGGCTGGCTGATTGTGATTTTTATAGCTTATCAAAGTCTGCTGAAGTGGTCATTTGCATCAGCAAAGTGACCACCTCATTTGGTGTTGCATTGTGATTTCTAGCATTAGGATTGTTGTATTGTTGCTTGGATCTTGTTCATGTGCTGCTTGTGATTGGTTTTTGCTATTTGGATTGCTTTGATCATAGCTTATAAGCCCACTGGCTTATTGGCTTATCTGTGCCAAAACACATCAAGTTTACCCAACTGGTGAGCCTTGATTCACAAGGTTTGCACTCAAACCTTGATCAGCAGGGTGAAAAACAAGTCCTTACACTTCATTAAGTCTGTCAACGTCCATTTTGTTCCTGTCAGCGTTTGATTATAACTTATCAGCGTTTGACTTTTGGTCAAACTTGGTTTTAAGCTTATTAAATCTGTTTTGCTTATTGGTACATGCAACAACTTAGTTTTTGTAATAGAACTCATTTTTCTCAGCTTAATATCAAGTCTGGAAGTTTACAATTCTTTTGGTTAAGCTTTTGCTAGGAAACTAGCTTATTTGGCTTTTTCAGCCAGCTTATATGTTCTCATAGCTTATTTTACTTGGCTTTTTGTGATTTTCTTGATTGATTATTCTTAGTTAAGCTATTTGTGAGCTTTTGCAACTTGAATCAACTTCTGAGGTGGTCTAGATCATAAATACGACTATTTTGTCGTTTTGTGAATAAGTTGTTGACTTGTTTCTGGCTTATTGAGTGGTCTTATTTGAAAATTCTTTTTGCAGAAGTCTTTTTTAGGTCAAAAGAAGGTGGTGTGTTAAATTTTAGCTTATGGCATCAGCTTATGGCTTAATGGGCCAAAAAGCCCATTAAGAATAAGCTGCTTATTATAAGTTAACTTATTTCACATTTTCAGCTTTTGGGCCTTTGGAAAAAGTTGTTTAAAATCAAATTTTGAGTCAACCTGTGCTTTTTGAGCTTATTTTGAGCACTTTTTCTTATTGGGCCTTAATTAAGCCCAAGAAGGGACTGCTTTGGGTTTGGCCCATTTTCTAGGCCCAATAGGGGTATTTAGATAATTTCACTTTCATTTCTGAGTTATTTAGGTTAAATTAAGCTAGTTTGCAAGTTTTTAGAATTTTTTATAATTTTGGGATTTTTAATATTATTTTAATATTATTTTATTATTAAAAATTAAAAGTCTGATTTTCTAGGTTTTTATATTTTTCCTAGGTTCTAAATACTTAATTAGGATTTTTGCAACTTTCCAAATATTTTTTAGGTCTTTCAATTATTTGTTATAATTAATTTAAGATTTAATTGATTTTAGGAGTTTTTAATTGTTTAAAAATAGTTTTAATTGGTTTTAAAATTTTGAAAAATAGTTTTTAGCTTAATTAGAGTATTTTTGAGGTTTACAAACTTGAAAATCTTGTTTAGGGCTTTTTGATAATTAATTTTGATTTTTAGGGCTTTAATTAGCATTAAAAAGTCATTATCTAATTAATTAAAAGGTTTTTGCGAGTTTTGATTTTTTGTAAACTCTTAGAATATTATTAGGGATTTTTGGTAATTTTTAGAAATTTTTAGGTTAAGATTTTAATTTTGGTGGTTTTTACGACTTTACGTGTACGCCTTTTTAGACTTAGTTTAATCCGTCTCCATAACCGTCATTCTCTTCTAATCCCTTTTCTATTTTTCTTTTCTCAAATATAATCATAAATTAATCCAAATCATTACACATATAACACACTAGCCTCCTTGAGAACGAACTTAATTGGGTCATTCACACACGGTTTTCCTAAATCGTCGTGCTCACTTGCCCTATTTATTGCATCCTTTTCCTAAAGGTGTGGTTTTACTCCAACATCATTTTGGCGCCGCTGCCGGGGAGGCGTGTTGTGTTTTGATTTGGCATTGTTGTTTTTATACTAACCATAATTAGTATTTGTATTAGTAGCACTCTACTAATACGTATTATCGTTTTTTCGGTTTTTGTGTGAATATTATTACTATATTGTATACGTAGAACAATAAATACACAAGTACTCCAAATACGTGAGAAATCACAACCTTGACTTGGGAAGTCATTACCCAATCATTGTATTCGAATCTCAAACCAAAGAAAAGGCAAAAATAGATAAATACTTTTGTGAAGCTTAATCTTGAAAATACAAACTATAAGGTGGGTATAAGGCGGATATTATAAAATATATCCTAAGGAAAAAGGCTCTTAAGTGCTTCGCGCCGCCTCGTTTCCCCGCTTGCTTGTGAGTATTTGATTGTGAGAGTGAATCGAGGGTTTTGCTGCCCAAAGTATTACTAAGTATCATATATATTTTCTTGGTTTCTATTGATTAAACCCTCTTGAACGCTTTTGGTGTTCCACCATCGTTCTAAAGTCATCGAAGGCGTTCACTCCACGTGTTCGTTTTCATTCCTTGAGGCTTCGTTAATCAAGAGATTTGATTAGTGAGGAGATTTGTGGACTTTTTGTCTACTTAATACATTTCACCAAACTCCAAAAAGGATAATACAATCAAAAACCACAAAAAAAATTGAAAAAAAATACAAAACACCAAAAAGAATCTTCTTTGCTCATCCCCTCGTTGTACGTGACGTTTATGCTAACTCGAAATCAAGCAAGACGTGCTCGTAAACGAAAGAACAAAACTCCCACTCCCAACAATTCTAGTGAGGAGTCTCCTATTGACGAACCCATTGTAAGAGAAGCACCAACCATGGCGAATCGAACTATGATGGAGTTACTTCAAGCACCCACCGAGGGTTATGGAGAGGCTATTGTGATTCCCGCTATCCTTGCGGAGAATTTTGAGGTTAAGACGGGTTTGTTGTCCATGATTCAAAACAACAAATTCCGTGGTGATGAGAAGGACAATCCTCACAACCATATCCGCCAATTCAATCGTCTTACCGCTACTTGCAAGTTTAAGGATGTCTCTAACGACTCGATTAAGATGATGCTTTTTCCGTATTCCTTAGCGGGGCCCGCAAAAATTTGGTTAGAGAAAGAGCCACCCAATTCTATATTGACGTGGAAGGATCTCGTGTCTAAGTTTGTGAACCAATTTTTTCCGCCCTCTAAGACTACGCACTTGAAAAACGAGATTTCAAAGTTTTCACAAGAATTTAATGAAAGTTTTTCAACGGCTTGGAATAGGTTTAAGGAAATGTTACATGAATGTCCTCATCACGGTTTTTCCGATTTGCATCAAATTGACACGTTTTACAATGGACTTAATGATCATGAAAGGGATTATTTGAATGCCGCCGCGGGTGGTAATTTTTTGTGTAAAACGGTTGAGGAAGCTTTGGTGATAATTGAAAATAGATCTAAGGTGTATAGTCCTCGTAGCATGTCTAGTGTTCGTAAGGCTTCTTCTTCGGCTTCACCTTCTTTGTCTAATACCATCGATGCTTGCCAAATTGAGGCGAATTTGGAAAACAAGATTTTTGATAAGTTGAAAGGACTTTTGATTGAGTTTAAAGTTGGTGAACCAAGTGCTCCCGCTACGGCTAAAGCGGTTGAGGTTTCTTGCATGTATTGTGGTGGAGGTCATGATTTCTCCGAGTGCATTACCAACGGTGGTAACACTTCGAGTGCCTTCGCGGCCACGGGAAATTACAACCAAAACGGTCAAGCTTCCCGCTCTAATCAAATGACTCCACCGGGTTTTGGAACAAATCAAAATGCTAACAACTATCGCAACAATCAAGTTGGTTTTAAGAACAATTAAAACAAGGGAAACTATGGGAATCAAGGGGCTAATAATCAAGTTTCAAACAAAAATGATTTTCAAAATAACAACAAAAGTTTGCAAACATTGAAAGATCTTCCAAGTGAGTTTGTTGAATATGCTAGTGGTAATGATGCTAGGTTTGACAACATTCAAAGAGAAATCATTAGCCTAAGATCCGAGTTTAAAAACGACTTGAAGAAAGAGTTGAAAAATGAGTTAGCTAATGAACTTAAAATCCACACCAACAAGATGGAAGGAAATGTCACTAGGTTGCAACAAAACCAACAAAAAATGGAACAAGGGCAACATGAGATTAAACAAGAGATGCTTAAGGCCGAGAAAAGGCAAACCGAAGCCGTATTGAGGCAATCTAATTTTGAAGATAAAATCTCGTCTATGTTTGAGGCAATAATGTGTAAACCGTCGTCAAGTGGTCTTCCTAGTAACACCGTATCCAACCCTAAGGGTGAGATGAAAGTGATTACCACACGTAGTGGTAAGACACTTAAGGAGCCGATTCCTCAACCAATTGCTCCTACGGAGGAAGCAATTGAGGAAGAACCCGAGGTGGTGGTCCAAAAGGAGCATGTCCCAATCTCACGAAGTACCGCTCATACCACACCTACGGTTGACCCATTACCATCATTGGAACCCGAGATTCCAAAGGCTATGCCTACTATGCCTCAACCCACACCACCTTTGCCCTATCCATCGAGACTTAGGAAGGAGAAACGTCAAGAGCGCGACAATTACCAATTTGAGCTTTTTATGAAAATGTTTCGTGATTTGCACCTTAATGTGAGTTTCGTCGATGCCTTGGTCATGATGCCTCGATTTGCCGCTAACTTTAAGAGTATGTTGAACAACAAGGAGAAATTGCACCAATTGTCCAGTTGTTCGTCGGTTTATCTTAATCGCATACCTCAAAAAGTCGGTGATCCCGGTAAATTTTTGATCCCTTGTGCAATTCAAGATATGGAAGAATGCTATGCCTTGGCCGATCTTGGTGCTAGTATTAACTTGATGCCGCTTGCAATCTTCAAGTCGCTCAATCTTCCTAATCTTACTCCTTCACTAATGTCTATCGAGTTGGCCGACCATTCCACAATTCCCGCATGTGGTTTGGCGGAAAACGTTTTTTGTGAAAGTGGGGAAGTTCTACTATCCCATAGACTTCATTGTTGTTGATATCCCCACGGATCCTCAAGTTCCTCTCATTTTAGGTCGTTCGTTTTTAGATACGTCTATGGCTTTGATCGATGTGCATGCTAGAAAGATCACCTTACGTTTCAACGACGAGGAACTTGTTATAAACGCAACTCAAAACTCTCAAATTTCTCATGTTTATTCCGTTGCAACCATAAACCTCGTTGATATGATTGACGTAGTTTGCGAGGAATTTTCACAAGAAGTTATAGGTTTTGGTGATGAAGAAACTAGTGGCAATCCCACTATGTTGGATCCAATTCTTGATAATTCGACACCAACCTTCACTCCATTTGAAGGTGGTGGTTTTACGTTGGAAGAATGCAATGTTCCACGTACTTGTGACGAAGACCTCGACAACGATGAGGACTTCTCGATTATCAAGGATTTTCTTAACGATTTCCCATTTCCTCCGCCCGAGGAGACTTTGAGTATCGAGCCCAAATCTTCACTTGAGGAACCACCTATTCTCGAGTTGAAAGATTTACCTCCTCACCTCGAATATGTCTATTTGGAGGAGGACGACAAGTTGCCGGTTATTATTGCGAAGGAACTTTCGAATGATGAAAAAACCGCACTTGTCGATGTTCTAAAGGCTCACAAAGGGGCGATTGCGTGGAAGTTATCCGACATTAAGGGGATTGATCCCAAGTTTTGTACCCACAAAATCTTAATGGAGGAGGATTTCAAGCCAACAATCCAAAGTCAAAGGAGGGTGAACCCCAAAATTCACGACGTCATCAAAAAGGAGGTCCTTAAACTCCTTGACGCGGGAATGATTTACCCTATTTCCGATAGCCCTTGGGTGAGTCCTATCCATTGTGTCCCTAAAAAGGGAGGGATGACCGTTGTGCCAAACGATGCCAACGAGTTGATTCCCACTAGACTCGTAACCGGATGGAGAGTGTGCATTGACTATCGAAAGTTGAATGAAGCCACTCGAAAAGACCATTTTCCCTTGCCCTTCATGGACCAAATGTTGGAGCGTCTTGCGGGAAACGATTTCTATTGCTTTTTAGATGGTTTTTCCGGTTACTTCCAGATTCCCATCCATCCTCGTGATCAAGAAAAAACTACGTTTACGTGTCCATATGGAACGTTTGCCTATCGTAGAATGCCATTCGGACTTTGCAATGCACCGGGAACTTTTCAACGATGCATGATGGCTATTTTTCATGATATGATCGAGAAGACGATGGAAGTCTTCATGGATGACTTTTCCGTGTTTGGTGATTCCTTTACTTCGTGTTTGTCGAACCTAGAGAGAATGTTAAAGCGTTGTGAGGAAACCAACCTTGTGCTCAATTGGGAAAAGTGTCATTTTATGGTTAAAAGTGGAATCGTCTTAGGGCACAAGGTCTCGAAAGCGGGGATTGAGGTAGATCAAGCTAAGGTAGACGTCATCGCCAAATTACCTCATCCCAAAACCGTCAAGGGAGTTAGGAGTTTCCTAGGCCACGCGGGCTTTTATCGACGATTCATCAAGGATTTCTCGAAGATTTCTTGACCCATTACACATCTTCTTGAAAAAGAGGCACGTTTCGTCTTTGACGAAGATTGTGTACGAGCCTTTGAGATCCTTAAGAGGAAACTTACCGAAGCTCCCATTCTTGTTGCTCCAAATTGGAACCTCCCCTTTGAGCTAATGTGTGATGCAAGTGATTACACTATTGGGGCCGTTTTGGGGCAACGTCATGATAAGCACTTCTTGCCTATTCACTATGCTAGCAAGACGATGACCGAGGCTCAACTTAAATACACTACAACAGAAAAGGAGTTCCTTGCCATGGTGTATGCATTTGAGAAATTCCGACCCTATCTCGTCTTGACAAAATGCATACTGTATACGGACCATTCGGCTATCAAGTATCTCATGGCAAAGCAAGATGCTAAGCCGAGATTACTTTGTTGGATTCTCCTCCTTCAAGAATTTGATCACACCATTGTTGACAAAAAAGGAGCCGAGAATCTAGCGGCCGATCATCTCTCTCGTTTGGAAGATCCTCACCAAAGTGTTTACGAGCCTAAGGAAATCACCGAAACATTTCCGCTCGAGACACTTGGTGTAGTGAATTCTAAGCTTGATTCTTCTACCCCATGGTTTGCGGATTTTGCAAATTACCATGCGGGTAACTTCATCGTTAAGGGTATGACGACTCAAGAAAAACGAAAATTCTTTCGTGACGTCAAGTTCTACTTTTGGAACGACCCTTACTTGTTTCGAACTTGTGCGGATCAAATCATCCGACGTTGTGTTTTTGGCACCGAAGCTTCTAACGTCCTTAGAGCTTGCCATGAGGGACCCACGGGTGGTCACCACGGTGCTAATCTCACGGCTAAGAAGGTGTTTGATGTCGGCTTCTTTTGGCCTACTATTTACCGAGATGCACAAATTCTTGTGAAGTCTTGTGATGCATGCCAACGACAAGGAAAAGCCTCACAAAAAGATGAAATGCCACAAAATATCATTCAAGTATGTGAGATCTTTGACGTTTGGGGCATAGACTTTATGGGGCCGTTCCCATCATCTCGTGGTAATAAGTACATCCTTGTTGCGGTTGAATACCTATCTAAGTGGGTGGAGGCGAAGGCCTTGCCCACCAATGATGCTCGTGTGGTAGTTAAGTTCTTGAAAAGTTTGTTTGCTAGGTTTGGAACCTCTCGTGCGATCATAAGCGATCGTGGAACCCATTTTTGTAATGACCAATTCGAAAGAGTCTTAAGGAAATATGGGGTTACACATCGTCTTTCTACGGCTTATCACCCACAAACGAGTGGGCAAGTCGAGGTTTCAAACCGAGCATTGAAGAGGATCTTGGAGAGATCCGTGGGGGAAAACCGACAATCTTTGGTCGGATAAGTTAGACGATGCTTTATGGGCCTTTAGGACCGCTCATAAAACACCCATTGGGTGCACTCCCTATAAGCTTGTGTATGGAAAGAATTGTCATTTGCCTATCGAGTTAGAACACAAGGCTTATTGGGTCCTAAAGCATTGTAATGATGACATGGAGACCGCGGGAAAACACCGGAAAATGCAATTAAATGAATTGGATGAATTAAGAGACATTGCTTATGAAAATTCATTGATTTACAAAGAGAAAACTAAAAAGTTGCATGATTCAAAAATTAAAAACCGGGTTTTTAACATTGGGGATCAAGTATTGCTTTTTAATTCAAGATTGAAAATTTTTTCCGGTAAATTGAAATCCCGTTGGTCCGGTCCATTCACCGTGACTCAAATGTTTCCTTATGGGACCATCGAGCTAGCTCAAGATGATGGTCCTAACTTCAAGGTGAATGGACATAGGTTGAAGCACTACTTTGGCGGGGAAGTTCCATCCCTGAACTACCTCGACCAAGTCACCTTCCCCAATGATAATTAGTATTGAGGGGATCGAGTCGAGCTCATGACTCGGTAATCAAAAACGAGGAGCCTCGTGGGGGAGTCCCATGCTTATCCTATGTACATATTATCGCTTTCTTAGTCTAATGTAGCTTACGTGTGGGGATTTGTGCCCTTCCAACCTTTGTTCCGTAGTTGTTTGTGATATGTGGTTTTTAGATCATGATCTTCACGATTGGAGCCTCTCGTGTTCGTTTTATGGGAGCACTCGATCATTTGCTTTGGAGACATTTCTCAATATCCATGATATATCCTTTTGATGTTCTAACCTTAGGTTTTTAGCACACTTCATAAACGGCTATTACTTATTGGTTACACCCTTTCCATGCTAGATTAGGCATTCGACTACGTCTCTAGTATGGGGGTGTTTGCACCCCTAGACTCGAAACATTGAGGACAATGTTTAACTTTAGTATGGGGGGGTGAATAGATACTTGCCTTGCCAAACCTTCACGCTTTCCAAAGTTTATCGTTTGTTTATCATTTTTGTTGCAAAATAAGGCTAAAAATGGCCAAATTTTAAAATTTTCTCATGTTTTATAAGTGTTTGAAGACACGAATGTAGGTTTTCCGATGGCGAGAATAAGAGTAATTTTTTACTCGACCGTGCGTGTTGAGCACTTAGCTTTGATTCCTTAACTACACATTAGGCTAAGTCTCTTAAATGAGGACGAGAAATGATAGAGTTAATTATAAGTTACTATGCTAAACGTAGAATACTCGTATTCTTTCAAAAACTCATGTGTTCTCGTTGTTTGCTTATTCTCCCTTCGCATGTAAATATTTTTTGCTTAATAAATATTGACTTAGCGGTTTAGTTGGGATTGTTGGGTTTCTAGTCTTTTCTAGTAGCTTCCGTGTAATTAAATTGGGAAGACATTAAGGTATCGCCAGCGTCACGGTTTTGAAGTATTGGCACCCCAATAATCGAAAGCTTCACCCAATAATAAGATTTCAAGTGCTCACCTAAATCTAGCAAACAATTTGAAGCCCCACAAGGCCGAAAAATCTATGCAAAAATTGAAAGTGAATCAAGCCTTAATCTTCGAAGCTTTAAAGATCCAAAATTCGCCTTAGCGTGAGGATATACGTCTTTGGCTAATAAAACCACCGATGAGGCGGATAATAAAAGGCAAGGCAAGACCGAAGTCATAATAAAAGCTTCATGGCGAAGTTGAATAAAAGATGGAGGTAAACCAAAGATAATAAAGCCCTTCCGTTAGGGGGCGTATAAAAGTCTTGGTAATAAGTCTCATGTTCAAAACCGTTATAAAACCGTGTTTATCGATTATTCTTGTCAACTTAATTTTTTAACATCGTCGTCTATTAGGAGGGGTTATTGATTTGATGGTCTTAGTTACACCGTTAGGACTCTATTTTTAGACCTAAATCTCTATTATCGCATAAGTCAAACAATGTATCCTCGTGATCATTAAGACAAAATAAAATATAAGAGATACAACTTAGGAATAATGGGAGGATAAGTATGTGATTAGGGCATATGAGTAGTGTTAGCATTACTAACTTATAATGACAATGATCTCGTTGCACGCTTAGCATGGAATTGGAGTGAAAGTCGAGGACGATGAAATTATTTCTAACGAAGCATTCACTTGTTCTTGTTCTATGAACCTAAACGTCCCATTTTGCGATGAAAATCATACATTATGTCTATAACACAAGTAGTAGTAGTAATAGTAGTAGTGTAGCTAGTTTATCATTCCAATAAAGTGAATAAAAATGAATTATGGAGATGCTTTGATACTTTATTCTAGCATTGCGTGAGGGCACGGCGATGGTTTAGTATGGGGAGTGATGAGACTGCTTTTATACATAGTCTCATCTTCTAAATAGGGCTTAGAATGCATTAAATATCATCAAAATACCCAAATATATGCTTGTGTTTGTTGCTTGTGTATATTAGGTACGGATATTGAGATAATGACGAAAGATCACAAGAATCATGCAAAAAACGAACACGGGAAACGAAGCCGCACAATGAACCAAGCCCTAGTGAAGACTTTCCCAAGATCAACCCTTGAAGAATTGAAGAATTATGAAGAAGGGTCCTCCAATTATGAAGAATTGACACTTTATACCCTTGTATCCTCAAAATTACAAGTTTGGTCCCTAAAGTTTGTCAAAATTACAAAAAGGGCCCTTAACTTTGAAGAATTGGCAAGTTTAGCCCCTCAACAAAGCTAAATTGTCAACCAAAATCATCCACAAAGTCAAATATATCATGAAGTCCTTCAAAGTACAAGAAATGACAAGTTTGGTCCTTTGAAAAATCCAAAATTACAAAAAGGACCCTCAACTTTCAACAATT
Source organism: Glebionis coronaria (assembly GCA_025667525.1). Classification (NCBI taxonomy): domain Eukaryota; kingdom Viridiplantae; phylum Streptophyta; class Magnoliopsida; order Asterales; family Asteraceae; genus Glebionis; species Glebionis coronaria. The sequence continues at coordinate 564,971,005 of CM046879.1, forward strand.
GGCAAAAATGGTCCCTCAATCATTAAGACTTGGCAATTTCAGTCCTCCAAATTATCAATATTGCAAGTCTAGACCATTATCATTGAATAAAATACCAATTCAGCCCTTGAAGAATTCAAATATGGCAAGAATTACCCATGATTTCACTTTGCAAAAGTTTTTGGGCCAAAAGTGTAAAAAGGCAAAAGTTGACAAGGAAGAAAGTAGGCGTTGATAGAGTTTGGAAGGGATTTGACAAGTTTTTGAAACATGGGGGTGTTAAACTGGCCAGACAACATTGTAACATAGACCACTCACCAGCTGCCACGCGCCCCACTCAATCTTTTCCACCAATCACACCACTCCCTGCCTCCACCTCAGCCTTCCACTCACCAGGATTATAACTAATTAATATTAGTTACAAAAAAACACGCGCTAAACACCACATTCAAACCTTAATCTGGATCAAAACGTGCACTATTCATCATAAGAACAAATTTGGGTTTTCTTAATCCGTTTGTAATTAGCACCCAGTAACCTCCAGAATTATAATTAGGGTCTCCCTAATCACAACCAAACTCACAAAAAGCTTGCCACATCATTCCTTTGTCACATGTTTTACCCTGCTTTCTACCCCTTGGAGAAGAAGACAAAACAGTAAAGCAAATCCAACGCCCCACATCCTTGCTTCAAACTTAAGCTTATTATGGGCCATTGATCAAATTCCAACCCTGCCAACTCATGCAAACGTCCAAGAAAGCATCACATGAGTCCAAGGTTTTCAAATCCTACAAGGGCATATTGGGGACTTCAACCATTAGGGTTTATAGTTTTTAGCTGTAACTTAGCTCATTGTAAGGCTATATAAAGCCACTTAGGCTTTCATTTTTCAGCTGCTTTTGGTTTTTCCTTTGTTCAAACACTTGTAAATCCTCTTTCTGATTAATGAATTTGAGTTAAGTGCTTTGAAGAAAGACCAAGTTCCATCTTTATTCTGCTTGTTTATTGTTCTTAGTTTACTGCTTTTGAAGTTTAAAACCTGTTTTCAAAAGAGGAGTGTGCACAAGTTTGCATATTTTCCTCATTTTCTTGATATTTTGCTAAGTCTTGTTCCAATCTTGGAATTCTTGGGCTATAGGGCTGATCATAGCATCCTAACTGAGTTGGTTAAGGTGTGGTGAGACTTATAACTTGGGGATAATCAAGTGTGGGGTAACAAGTTTGCATCAATCAAGATTTTTGAAGTTTCTGATTTTTCATGTTATTGTGCTTAACCCTTGTTCAATCTTAGCAGGCTTTTGCGGAAGCTTGTGCTTGTTCTTGCTAGCACATAAGCTCAAAATTCGTGGGTGTGGATGTACATCCATGAGGTTTGCATACTTAATCTCCAAATCTGCTTAAATTGTGATTTTTGGTGATATTTGTATGAAACTGTTGTTCTTGTGAATTTTGTGGCTTGTTCTTGCTTGAATCTGTTTATTAGACTTGTTTTAGTGTTAATTGATGCTTGGTTGGCCTGAAATCTTGTTTTGCTTTTGAAAATTTTGATTTGAAAAAGTTAAAGGGGTGTTTGGGTCTACTGGTTTATGCTTGTAATCTGTTTTTTGTGTTAAGGGAAAGTGTTGTTTATGCTTTGTATCTGCTAGACCTTTGTTGAGAGTGTTTTGCTGCAAGTTTTTGGGTTTGAACACTTGAATTGATCAATCTGCTATATAGACCTTGTTTCTGCTTGTTTTGACCTAGGATTTTGGGAACACTTAGGGTGTATGCATGCTTAGGGATAAAAGTGGTTTAAAACAAAGTTAACATAACCTATTTGAAAGATTTGAGGTGTTGAAATTGGCTTGTGTGTCAAATACATCATCAAAAGTAGAAAACTGCATGTGTAGTGTTCATCAGTAACTTTCATTGCTTGAATCTTGCTTAATTCTTTGAACCAGTGCATGAAACCTGTTTAGACTTGCTTATTGGAGTTTATCATAGCTTGTGTGTGCATTTGGTTGAATTTGGCTGGCTGATTGTGATTTTTATAGCTTATCAAAGTCTGCTGAAGTGGTCATTTGCATCAACAAAGTGACCACCTCATTTGGTGTTGCATTGTGATTTCTAGCATTAGGATTGTTGTATTGTTGCTTGGATCTTGTTCATGTGCTGCTTGTGATTGGTTTTTGCTATTTGGATTGCTTTGATCATAGCTTATAAGCCCACTGGCTTATTGGCTTATCTGTGCCAAAACACATCAAGTTTACCCAACTGGTGAGCCTTGATTCACAAGGTTTGCACTCAAACCTTGATCAGCAGGGTGAAAAACAAGTCCTTACACTTCATTAAGTCTGTCAACGTCCATTTTGTTCCTGTCAGCGTTTGATTATAACTTATCAGCGTTTGACTTTTGGTCAAACTTGGTTTTAAGCTTATTAAATCTGTTTTGCTTATTGGTACATGCAACAACTTAGTTTTTGTAATAGAACTCATTTTTCTCAGCTTAATATCAAGTCTGGAAGTTTACAAGTCTTTTGGTTAAGCTTTTGCTAGGAAACTAGCTTATTTGGCTTTTTCAGCCAGCTTATCTGTTCTCACAGCTTATTTTACTTGGCTTTTTGTGATTTTCTTGATTGATTATTCTTAGTTAAGCTATTTGTGAGCTTTTGCAACTTGAATCAGCTTCTGAGGTGGTCTAGATCATAAATACGACTATTTTGTCGTTTTGTGAATAAGTTGTTGACTTGTTTCTGGCTTATTGATTGGTCTTATTTGAAAATTCTTTTTGCAGAAGTCTTTGTTAGGTCAAAAGAAGGTGGTGTGTTAAATTTTAGCTTATGGCATCAGCTTATGGCTTAATGGGCCAAAAAGCCCATTAAGAATAAGCTGCTTATTATAAGTTAGCTTATTTCACATTTTCAGCTTTTGGGCCTTTGGAAAAAGTTGTTTAAAATCAAATTTTGAGTCAACCTGTGCTTTTTGAGCTTATTTTGAGCACTTTTTCTTATTGGGCCTTAATTAAGCCCAAGAAGGGACTGTTTTGGGTTTGGCCCATTTTCTAGGCCCAATAGGGGTATTTAGGTAATTTCACTTTCATTTCTGAGTTATTTAGGTTAAATTAAGCTAGTTTGCAAGTTTTTAGAATTTTTTATAATTTTGGGATTTTTAATATTATTTTAATATTATTTTATTATTAAAAATTAAAAGTCTGATTTTCTAGGTTTTTATATTTTTCCTAGGTTCTAAATACTTAATTAGGATTTTTGCAACTTTCCAAATATTTTTTAGGTCTTTCAATTATTTGTTATAATTAATTTAAGATTTAATTGATTTTAGGAGTTTTTAATTGTTTAAAAATAGTTTTAATTGGTTTTAAAATTTTGAAAAATAGTTTTTAGCTTAATTAGAGTATTTTTGAGGTTTACAAACTTGAAAATCTTGTTTAGTGCTTTTTGATAATTAATTTTGATTTTTAGGGCTTTAATTAGCATTAAAAAGTCATTATCTAATTAATTAAAAGGTTTTTGCGAGTTTTGATTTTTTGTAAACTCTTAGAATATTATTAGGGATTTTTGGTAATTTTTAGAAATTTTTAGGTTAAGATTTTAATTTTGGTGGTTTTTACGACTTTACGTGTACGCCTTTTTAGACTTAGTTTAATCCGTCTCCATAACCGTCATTCTCTTCTAATCCCTTTTCTATTTTTCTTTTCTCAAATATAATCACAAATTAATCCAAATCATTACACATATAACACACTAGCCTCCTTGAGAACGAACTTAATTGGGTCATTTACACACGGTTTTCCTAAATCGTCGTGCTCACTTGCCCTATTTATTGCATCCTTTTCCTAAAGGTGTGGTTTTACTCCAACATCAATTTTAGATTTCATAAACAGAAGATTAATCATACAAGCTTGGAAAGATGAGCTTTTCGCCACACTTGTTAAAGGTCATAGGAAATGAAATAAGGTAGAGGTAGCAGACCTGCTTTTCGTAGTTTGTGCAAATTGTTACAACACTAAGTAGGGTAGGATGTATATTGGCTCCCACGAGTATCCCGATCCATAAACCCACTCCTTGTAATGAAGTCTAGAACCCCAAAAAAGCAGCAACTAGAATCCCATCCAGATAAAATGCAGCAAGATTAATGTATGCCCCTAAATGTTGCCATCCAACGCCCCTTGCAACACCTATTTAATCACACAAGCAACAAGTCTGTCTTCATTTTTCACATAAAACATAGAGGCGATACCTTCAACTTTTTTTACCTTTATGGTCCAGGGCCAGTTATGTTTGAAACACTTTGGACAAAAAGTGTTTTGCATCAACCCACTTGACCCGTACCGTTAAGACTTATACCAAAAGTTGCCCATTTTGACATGTTAAGAAGTGCATTAAGACCCAAAACATAAGCTTTATTACCTGAAAGGGCTCCTTATAAACTATCTATAAGAATGTTTAGGCAAAGAAGAGGTGCTATTCTTGTAACATAATCGACAACTTCCTTCTCATTGGTGAGAATATATCTAAGAACGCACCTACTGACAAGAACACTTGCACTAACTATACTCGTCTCAAAGATGGAAATGATTAGGACTACATAGACAGCCACACGAGCGCCTTGTGGGTTTCCAGCTCCTAGTTCATTGGATACTCTAGTGTTGAACATACAATGGTAGTGTGAAGGCAAACATGAGTATTGTATGTATATATTGTAAGTTTATGGACTTATATTTAATAGTCGTGTGATAGGATCGAACTCGAGATTACGGGATTGCACACAATACGTAAAGAGTTAATATAATTAATATATATATATATATTATATTTATTAATTTATTTAACAAATATATTTATGTATTTATTAATTTAACCGAGCAAGTAAATATAAATCTTTAACAGTCGTTAAATAATTAATAGTTAAGTTATAACGATTGTTAAATAAATATATAGTATACATAAACATAAGGAAAAAAGTTTGGAAGATTTCGGAACACCTTAAAGGGGTGTTAGGCAGCCGATTATAGAGAACCAGGGGGTGGGGTATTTGTTGCCTTTTATTTATCTTGGGCTACAAGGGTTGAGGCCTATAAATATACCTTCTACCTTCTCATAATTCACACAACAATAATCTTTCTCCCCTCTCTCTCCTTTAGGTCGATCACAACACCAAAATCACAAAGGGTTTCGGTTGGTTCTTGGTTGATCGATTGTATACTTAATCTAGTCCTAGCCCCTCTCTAGGGTAGTTGGGTAGATTAATTACAAGCGTTGTAGCTCGGTTTTTAGGTGCTAGAATCATGTTTAGCTCGTTGTATTACTTGTGTACAAGAACGTAATATAGTCTTACTTTAGACTATATCTTGGTAATACGGTTTAAATCCGAATCGGTGATTTGTTCTTCGTCTTGTGGAATTGCTTTAGCGTAAAGGTGTGTAACCCAATTCGATTAATTATAATTGTGTTATTAGTTATGATCTTGTTAAACCGCTTCCGCCACATGTGCTTTGATCTCGTTTAGGGTTTTATATAATTGTTATGATACTTATAAACCTTCAGTGGCATCGAGAGTTGTTTTAACATGTTATAATTATCGAAAATCTAAAGTTTTTTAACTATAATTGTTTTGAGTTAAAACTACATGTTTTTTTTAGGTTTTTCATAAAATTAGGGTTTTGTTTTTTAAAAATTAGGGTTTTTACTCTATTTTTAATAAAAAAAAGTGATATGTTTTGAAACCCCAAATTACATGTGGGATAATTTTAGATTATATTGCATGATTAATTTTTATGTCATGTATGGTTACGATCCGTAGAGATTTAATTGTTAAGATTTGTGGGGATTCCATGATTACGTGCATGTTTTCATGGATTATAAAATTATATGTTTATATGATTTTATGTGCTACGTGATTATTTGATTCAATAAATCTAGAATTAGGGAAGACTTTTATATAAAGATATAAAGACCTAGATTTGATGATTATTGAATATAATGTATGCATGTGGCTATTTGATTTATTTGTTTCACATATAAATTGTTATTATGTGTTTATGATTTAGTTGTTTTACTTGTTTATATAAAATTGTTGAATTGTTGTAAACCAGGGTTTTTTGAAAATAAATAATATGGACTGAATCATATTAAAAATAATGATTTGTTAAGAGATTTAAATTACATAAGATTACGTTGATTGGTGAATTGCAATAATAATCTAACGGCCTACTCAATTTAGAAAAACTATAAAGTGAGTTTAACGAACTGCTGGTCATGTACACGGTTAAGGAAGGAGGTGTTATGCCATTAGTAGCTGACCAAATTCCCGGCTCGCCTGTGTGTCAAAATTGGAATTACCTACGATTATTAATTGAATTATACCTTAAGGGTGATTTACCACAAATTCACATCCGAACCAAAATGAATAAGGGTATTGCGTTGTACGTAGCCGAGTTCTAGCAAAGTACGATGTGATGAGTTGTGGGTAAATTCTTTAATTGGTTTAACCAATACCGCAACATAATTTATGAAAAAATATAATCACATGAAAAACTTTACTAAATGCTTTATTAAACTTATGCTATGGAGATTGTATGCATGCTTCTCCATACATTGATTTTGATATCAAAATTTATACCCTTAAAATTTAAGTCGAATGCTCCTAATTGACGAACACTTGAAATTACTTCGTCATCAAATTATATTTTTGGATGATGTTGTGATGGAGAGAAAACCGTTTGTAGAATGAGAATTCGTATGATGGTTTTACGTTACTCAGACTAGATGACTTAATTAAGTTACTCAGTGAGATCTAGAAACTTAATGCATTCAGAAGGGATGAAACATGTTTACAATGCAAAACATTTTTTTGGCAATGTAAATCCCTTAAATATCTAGAAACTAAAAATTGTTTGTCAATTGAATTGTTCGACAAGTCGCTGTGTTGAGTACATTCATTATTAGCAGATCAACTAATGTAATGGATCTATGTCAATATAGTTCTAGAATTCAAGGAAAATAATATATAGTTTTAATACCGGGGTAATTTATTTTCTTGAAAGTATTTTGTTATCGAAAATACTAATATTTGAACTTATTTCTGTAGAAATGGCTCAACCCGCCAATAACACGATAAGTTATGCGTTCAAAGCTTTCTTTGAACGACCTGAACTTACTGGCCCAAACTTCAATGATTGGTACCGCTCGCTAAGAATTGTCTTGAGAGCAGCGGGTACTATCGATATCTTGACTACTCCCTATCCTTGAGGATCTTGCTGAAGGAGCATCTGATGCGCAAAGGCTTGAACACGCTGCTAATGTTAAGAAGCACTCTGAGGTGGCTTGCTTAATGCTGGGAAAAATGGCTCCTGCACTTCAAGAAAAGTATGAGCTATTTTCTCCAAAGTGAATGCTTGATGAGCTCAAGGCTATGTTCGAAAACCCGCAAGATGTGGAGATCTACGACTTAGTAGATGCTTTGCATAGCTGCAAGCAAGCTCCACGAAAGTCTGTAAGTGCCCATTATTTGGAGATGAGGGGTTATATGGAACATCTCATTGCACTAGGACAACCTTGTGATCATAATATGGCTATCAACTTGATCAATAGGTCCCTTAACAAGGACTTCAATGATTTCACTAGAAACTATAATATGCATTGCACGGGGAAGACAGTTAATGATTTGCATTCAATGCTCATTGACTATGAAAAGGGGTTGAAAGACAAGGCATCTACCGCTACGCCTTCTGTACTAACCATACAAAAGGGTAGAGTGAGTAAGCCAAAACCGCAAACGAACAAGAAGAAAGGCAAAGGCAAGGGTAATAAGGGCAAGCAAGTTGCGACTTGTTCGGAACCCAAGCAAAAATTTGCTAAGAGGAGTCAATCTCAAAAGGATGAGACTTGTCACCATTGCAAGGCAAGTGGTCACTAGCAGAGGAATTGTCCTCTTTACCTCGAAGAATTGCGAGAAATAAAGAAAAATTCTGAGCCGAGCGCTGCAACTTCAGGTACTTTACTTATGATTGAATTGTTCAATTTAACATACAAATTAAATTCCTGGGTATATGATACGGGCTGTGGTATTAACATTTGTAATACGCTGCAGGGATTTAATCTAGAAAGGAAGCTTTCCTATGGGGAACAATATCTGCAAGTGGGCAATGGCACACAAGCAGCGGTTGAAGCTATAGGAACGTTTGATCTAGTTTTACCTTCAGGTTTAGAACTGAGATTAAATGATTGTCATTATGCACCTATAATTGTTAGGGGTGTTTTTTCCTTTTCTTGTTTGTTAAATAATGAATTCGTTCACACGATTGATAATAATGAAATTTCTGTTTGGAAAAATGGTATTTTCTATTTTAAATGCAATTTCTGTGAATGGTGTGTTTGAATTAGACATGCATGATAATAAATCCAAGAACGATAAATATGTATTCAGCATGAGTAAGAAGAGAAAGTTTGACAAGAACTCTTATTATCTCTGGCATTTTAAACTTGCCCATATTGGGAAGACTCGTATACAAAAGCTTCAACGTGAAGGTATTTTGGAAAATATCAATGATGAATCATTTGATAAATGTGAGTCTTGTATCGCTGGAAAGATGACCAAGAAACCTTTTAATAGCAATATTGAAAGGGCTACTGATCTACTTGGACTTATGCATGCTGATGTGTGTGGACCACTTAGACATACGTCAAGGAAAGGTGCTAGCTACTTCTTAACATTTACGGATGATTATAGTCGTTGTGGTTATGTTTATTTACTTAAGCATAAACATGAGGTATTTGAAACATTCAAAGTGTTAAAAGCAGAAGTAGAACTGCAATTAAGGAAGAAGATTAAAGCTCTTCGTTCTGATAGAGGTGGTGAATATTTAAGTCAAGAGTTTATAGATTATCTAGGTGAGAACGGAATTGTTCAGCATCTTACTTCTCCCTATACTCCACAACAAAATGGTGTATCCGAAAGGAGAAATCATACATTATTGGATATGGTACGATCTATGTTTAATCATACAACTTTACCTTTATCCTTTTGGGATTATGCTCTAGAATCTGTTGTTCGTATATTAAATATGGTTCCCACAAAGAAGGTCGATAAGACACCATATGAACTATGGCATGGAAAAAAGCCATATTTGTCTTATTTAAAGGTCTGGGGTTGCGAGGCGTATGTGAAACGTGACTCGGGTGACAAACTCCAACAATGATCTGTAAAATGTATCTTTGTAGGATACCCTAAGGAAACTATGGGTTATAACTTTTATTATCCACCTAAGAACAAAGTAATTGTTGCTAGGTATGGAGACTTCCTTGAATCTGATCTTGTAAACCAAGAATTCTGTGGGAGAAATTATGATCTTGAGGAGAGACATATAGATACATTACCTTCTGAAAACACTAGCGATGTAATTCCTGTAGAACAAGAAAGTCTGGCGGTTCCATTGGAATTAGTTCCTCTACGTAGATCCGCAAGGATTAATTACGCAAATAGCAATAATTGTCTTAGCATAGATGATGATGATGAGTTAGGGGATCTTAGTGAACCCGCTAATTATAAATCCGCCATACTTGATCCTGAGAAGGATAAGTGGATGGTTGCTATGGATGAGGAAATGAAATCCATGAAAGTAAATGATGTTTGGATTCTTATAAAACCACCACCGAATGCTAAAGTAGTGAGACACAAGTGGATATACAAGAAGAAAACTGACATGGACGGAAAAGTACAATCATATAAAGCTCGTTTAATAGCTAAAGGTTTTACACAAACTTTTGGCGTAGACTACGAGGAGACATTCTCTCCTGTAGTAGAGTTAAGAGATATTAGGATTCTCATAGCTATAGCAGCATACTATGACTATGAGATATGGCAAATGGATGTTAAAATTGCCTTCTTGAATGGTCGCTTAGATGAAGACATCTATATGCAGCAACTAGAAGGGTATGTTGATCATGAAAATCCAGGACATGTGTGCAAACTTCAAAGGTCCATTTATGGTTTGAAGCAAGCATCACGTCAATGGAATAAACGGTTTGACGAGGAAATAAAAAAGTTTGGATTTGTTTAGAATCATGATGAGCCATGTGTATATCGCAAAGCTAGTGGGAGTGATGTAGTATTCCTGGTCCTATATGCTGATGACATATTAATCATGGGAAGTAACATTCTAAGGCTTAAAGTTGTTAAGGATTATCTTGGTAAATGGCTTTCTATAAAGGATTTAGGAGAAGTTGCATACATTCTAGGAATTAAGATCTATCAGGATAGGAAAAGACGGTTAATTGGTCTATGTCAAGATGCTTATATAGATAAGATTTTGAAGAAGTATAATATGCATAATTCTAAGAAAGGTTTTCAAACTATGGAAATTAAGCATAATCTGAGTCATGCGATGGATGCATCAACTCTTGAAGAGGAGGCATACATGCAGAAGGTGCCTTATGCTTTGACTGTAGAATCTATAATGTATGTTGTTAGATGCACGAGGCCTGATGTGGCGTTCGCTCAGAACATGGTCAGTAGATACCAACAGAATCCAAGGAAGCTCCACTGGACTGATGTTAAACATATTCTAAAGTATTTGAGGAGTACGAAAGATATGTTTTTGGTATATGGTGGAAAACCAGACACATAACTGAATGTTACAGGTTTCTGTGATGCGTCCTGGCAATGTGATAAAGACGATACGAAGTCTCAGACGGGTTACGTTTTTGTTATCAATGGAGGAGCAGTTGACTAGAAGAGCAAGAAACAAACAACGATTGCAATACATGCTACTCAATCTGAGTACATGGCTGCTTCAGAAGCTGCAATGGAAGTTGTTTGGATTAGGAAGTTTATTGAAGATCTTGGAGTTATGCCTTCAATTAAAGAACATATTGATATGTATTGTGACAATTCTGCCGCAATAATATTTGCCAATGATCCTGGAGTCATGAAAGGCGCCAAACACTTTATGCGTAGACATCACTACGTCCGAGAATAAGTTGAAGCTCGGGAATCAAATTGATAAAAGTTCACACAGATGATAACCTAGCAGATCCTTTGACTAAGGCATTGCCTAGACCAAAGGTAGTTAAGCATGCCAAGGCGATTGGGCTGCAAGTAGCTAGCGAACTCATGCAATAAATCTGTGATTAATATTAGGGTAAAGGATGTTATGACATTATTAATATAATAAAATAAAGATTGGGTTTCGTTTATTTTTATTATTTAATAAGTGTATCCTCTTTTACATGGTTTACCACACGGGAAGACTCGAACCTGAGACCTCGTGCATGTCGTAACATCCAACAACCTCCTGCCATATAGTCATATGTATGAATAATAATTAATCAACTAACAAATTGGGCTAGCTCAGTTGGCAACCAAAGTAACCTTAGGCAGGTATAGAAAGGTCTAAAGTTCAAGTCTCACCAATATAACTCGAATCACTAACTACTAACTTGCCGTTTAAAAAACAAAACATGTATACATAATAATAGATAACCATGATAAGTAAATATACATGAGACTGGTTATATGGCACCAATTATCATGTTTTAGGGGATTTTTTGTCATTTTAAGTGGAAAAAGTTCGACATAGACCTCTCAACCAATCCCCTTGGACTTTTTCAATGAGAATGTGTGGAGAACAAGACATAGTAGTTGACTCAATCCTCTCGGACAAGTGCACGAGAAAGTCACGGTTAACTAAAAAGTTTTTCGGGTTAGAATGGTGACCTTTTAGAATAAGGTTCGGCAATTCGAATTTTGATTCTTGTAACAATAAGTTTAGCTCATGTATTGCAAATAAGAACAAAACTATCCTTTCTATACTAATAGAACTTCTGGATCTGCATTTCTAGCATAAAAATATGCACATCTCACTGAAATCATAATCCAACATTCATGCGAATTTAAGTCCACACATTGAGCTACACGCTAACGAAATTAAATGATAGTTACAAAAGTTCTACTAGCTTACAAAACACGGTGATATGGTAATAAGTTTACATTAATCTCTCTATCGACGATTCTTCCTTGAATAACCTCTCCCTCACCTTTGTCGCCTGCACCATAAAAACACATCATAAATATCAGAAAGCTTGAAAACATAAGCTTTCGTCCACACTTGGCAGTTGGAGAAAGTCAATTGACGGGTCCTGAATTGATTAGAGAAACGACTGAGAAGATCGTAAGGCTGAACATGATGATCGGCATCAAGAAACATAAATGAACCGATTTTCTTTTCAAGATGCTTTAGCGTCCCAAGGCTCTTGATGATGCTTTTCTTTGCTTTTTTTCTAAAGCACAGATATGCCGAGATTTCAGTAGCAGCAATTGAATCGTCGCCTTTTCTTCGTAAAGCGGATTGAAGAGTTTGTGTGTTTTCCTTCATTAACATGATCAGCTCTTTAAGGGTGCTGCACAAGTCTAGCAACCCAATGGAAGCTTCTAAGATGTCTTCAACAAAGATTCCGTTGTGTTTTCTTGAAAGGGCTTGTTGGGTCTGTGGAGACTGAACATGCTCGTCGACAAAAGCATACAACTCCGCCAATCCAACCAAACCACTTTGAATATTTTCACTCGAAAGAAGCAACGACAACTTTAGATCATTGGTTTTTGTTTCAATTTTCGTAAAAGAAGGATGTGTTAACCTAGAAGGCAAACTAATAGATCTGAAATGAGATGTGAATGATGCTGCTTCCATTTGGATCAAACTTCTTAAGAGCAATGGAAAATTTAGGATTTCAGAAAATATGAAGCTTATTGAAATATATGAACTTGATGGTATTTATAGGGACATAAGAAGCAACATATGCAGTGAGGTTTAAAGAGAAGGCTTGGCATTTAGCAAATTATTTTGAAAGATATATGAGTTGTGATGTTTTGTATTGCCTCCCAAATTATTTTATTTTGCACTACCATTCAAATATCTATAAATCTAATTTTTAAACATGTTGCTCAATTTTCTTTGTGTGTATATTATTATGAGTCGAGTTGGGTGTACCTGCCCAATATTATGTTTATCTGATTTATAAAAACAATTATTTTAAACTTTTCTATCAAGATTCAAGAGTTGCTTAGCCAACATCATACCGCCACAATTTCTTCGTAAGGTTGATCGACTGAAGGATTCACAAGTTTTGAGGTTGTTACATGAGCCTAGAAAACTCAATGACACCCCCTTCTATTTTAATGGCATGCTGATGCTTGTTGCGTTTTGTGTATATCCAGTAACTATGTATATCAAATAAGCTCATCCACCTAATTAAACATATTATATACAAAACCATTTAAATGACTTGATTCGAAACCAACAGCTGTTTAACGACTTATAATTCTCGGTTAAGGTACAACCAAAGTATTTGTATCTGAAGCGGTATTTAGATTCTCAACATTCCTCTTGATCAACTCGATCACTTAAAAAACCTATACTGGGAACAAAAGGCAATGTTTGGAGTTTACAGAACTATTATGAAGGATGCATGATGTAAAACCCACAAAAATAAGTTCATTACTTAATCTTACTTTTCAAATATTTTTGAAGTATTTATGACGTTAAATATTATTATGTTTAACGGTTTAAGTTTAAACCGATATTGAATATTTTATTTTAATATTTTGACGAGCAACGTGGACTACTAGTGATCGCGATACTGACGGATGCCCAAAATTTTATATTTTATTATCGATCGTTATGATATTTAATACTTTCGACGATATCGTTTTAATTACGTATCGAGTCGTTATATTATTATTTTTCGTGTGCGTTTAAACTTTTAAAAATTATTTTTACGAAACCCGGGTCCCGTAAATATTTGTAAAATTGACTTTTAGTCATTTCCAGCTTTTTAACTAATATTTACATTTTTGACCAAAGCTATCACAAATTGGCAAAAACTACCTTAACCTTACACTATATATATAATTTCCACTATCTCATTTTATTTAAAAAATCATTAAACAAAAATCACCATCTCCTCCTTCCTTTTCTTTTTTGGCCGTACACCCCCAACACACAAACCATCAAAAATTTTTGTTTTCTAGCTTGATTCAATCCAAACTAAAACAAGACCCATTCCTAATTTTGCAAGGTGATTCTAATGATACTAATTTTTCTTACATGCATTAAGTTTTTATTTTTGATAAAAACTAGGATTGTTTGGTGGAGATTATGATCATGCATGTGTTAGAAATGATGATCAAGTGATGTTTATGCTAGTTTTTCACTAAAAACTTATTTTTAATTTTTGGGTTTTTTATTTTGATGATGATACAAGTGTTAGGATTGGTTTATGATGATATTAGGGGCTTAGGTTGATGATAAAAATGATTGGTTTTAATCAAAAACATGATTTTGTGGGAGATTTTGAAAGGTGTTTTTGGGCAGTAGGTTTGAGGCCATTTTCGGGGGTCTTAAGTCTGATTATAGGTTGGTATTATGGGATTATGTTGTAGAAAGTTAGATTCGATTTGATATAAAGTGGGCCTTCCAACTCAAAACGAGGTGGAAGATACACTAGTTTGATTTTCGTGTACCGGGAGAAGAGTGTTGACACAATCCGAAAATTGTTGTCGATATTTAGATCGAATCTCGGGGACTATAAAATGAGTTTCAATAGGATTCAAGGGCTGTTCTCAGGCTCAAAGTTTAGTATTTTGATTCTATTTTTAGAAACAAGTGTCGGTTTCCTAAATGGAGTTGTTTAGAATGGTCAAAATGGTTTCGTAAGTCAAGGTCGCTAAACTGTCCGAATTTTGTAATTTAAAGATGTGTCGGGAAGGGAACTTTAAGAGTAAAATCTTTAGATGGGCTCTTGGAAGTACTTTCTACATATAGTATGTGAGTTCCTCAGGTGGTATCATGAAGTTTTGATGTGTCTAAGTATGAGAAAACGGCTTAGACATTCGGTATGTTCCGGCAGATTTTTATTAAAGGCATAGAATAATAAAATGAATATATAGGAGAGTATAATAGAACCACTTGTATCGTTTTCTCTCGAGTTGTCGTGATTTTATACTTGAGTTTGATTTTATTATGTATCAGTTATTTCTCGAGTCTATTATTAATGTACGCACATTATTTGCTAGGTTGCGGTTGTCGTCTTTTTCGGGCATCTACTATCGTCGGCGATCATCTTCTACTACTTCTACTACTTAAGGTGAGTCTATAGCCTCGTTTGCGCAATTATATGATTTTAAAAACCCGCGAAGGGGAATACATGTTTTATAAACTTAGAACACAAAATTTTTATGGTATGCTTGTCCCTCTATGAATGGACCCGTGGTTGCCTTTGAATTGCATTAAGTAATTGCCTTTGTTAAAGCCTCAAATATGGACCGTTAATTAACCTTTATGGGTTAACCGCTAGTACAATTAATAGATCTATGGGGGAAGCCGCCCCGGTTCAGTTTGTGTGGACTTGTCATAGAAGCTTAGGCCCGACCTCCACACTGTTTGAACATATTGTATTGAGAAGTCAGGTATACAGCAACGTACCAATAATCTGGAGGTAATGACAATTAATAAATCTCTCGTCTTATTAGACTGATATGGGAGTGTCTAAGGGCTCGGTTCCATAAGCTTATTGCAATTTATGCTATATACAATTATTATTGTTGATGCAAATTATTATTTGATGCTTGTTGCCTTCAAGTATGCCACAAACTTATAATCTTTGCTTGTGTTCAAAATGATTATATAAACCTATAGATTCACTCGTCATTTTTGCTGATGATTTTCTCACATGTATTTCAGGTAATCAAGAAGTGTGAAGCTTGGAGGTCACGAGAAAGATGTTGTGCACTGCTTTTGTAATATAAACTCTTTGAATGTTTGTCGTTCCTTTTGTTCAAAACAATTTAAATCTTTTGTTTGGGTTGTACTTTGGTTACGATGTCTTGGGACTACGCTACTCTGACAAATGTTTTAGGAACGGTAAATTTGAAACGTCTCTTTTCGAGTCGTTCTTTATAAATTATGTGTTATTGTATCATTGTTTAGCACCCAAAGATGTATTCCGCTGCGTATAAATTTGGGGGTGTTAAAGATTGGTACCAGAGCCATGAGTTATAGAGAACTATGTCTTTTTCTGAAAACCTAAACTATAACTGTCAGTTTTTATTTTTCAATGAGTCGGTGCACATGATTTTGCGTGACTTCAGGTTCAAGATACTTCTGGGATTACAATTTTAGTATATATTATTATGTATCCTTTATTGCTAAGTATTTATAAATAAATACTATAATCTCTGATCGATATATATTAATATCGGTAAACTTTTCGATAAAATTTTATCATTTACTAATGAATTATTTGAATAAATTTCTGTAATTTCCCCCTACTTATTTTGAAGGATTTTCTATATTTATTTAAATTTTTGAAAATTATTCTATTTCATTTTATTATGACCTTATACCTATTTTGCGAATTTACCACCGTCAAATTACGTCTTCGATGAGGAGGAAGCAGGTTCCACTGCTGCAAGCGAGTCACAGTCAACTAAGCCATGTGGATCCCCACGTGACTAGTGTCAATTATTTTGTGTCATTATACTCTATTTGTCTTTAAGATCATTCCTTGTTGATCTATGATAATAGTTTCATTTGATCCTTATAATGATTGTGAATCCTTGTATTGATAATGTGTATGCATTTGATGATTGATTTTATACATGATATAACTATACCATGATTACAATTAAATCATTCATTTTATCTTCTCTCTTTGTGATATTACAGAATCATGCCACCAAGAACAATGAAAAATGATGCCATTGCAAGGCTAGTTGCTGAAGAGGTTGCGAAAGCATTAGCTGTGGATAGAGTTGCACGTGTTAACACTGAAGGAGCAGGTGGCTCTGGAGGTGCGGGTGCTAAAGGTGAAGGTGAACCTGTTGGACCAGAAGTTGTTGGAGGAGCAGGTGTAGCTGAGAATCTTGCAGGAGAGGTTGCTCAGGCTGCTGCTGCAGTTAAAGAGTGTACTTTTGCTGGATACATGAAATGTGGACCTACTACATTTCAAGGAACTGGTGGAGCACTGGAATTATTCAGGTGGATTGAGAAAATAGAAACAACATTTGAAATTAGTGATTGCTCAGAAAGGAACAAGGTTAAGTTCGCAGTTGCTACTTTCAAGGATCGAGCTTTAAGCGACTCAAGTTGCTACAGTTGATTTAGAAGCTGCAAACAGGAAACCTTGGGATGAAATTAAAAGGTTGCTGAAAGAAGAGTTCTGTCCAAAAGAAGAGTTATCTGCTTTGGAGGATGAGTTGAGGCACCTGAAGCTGAAAGATAACAACATTGTTGCGTATACTAGCCGATTCAATGAGTTGGTTTTGTTGTGCCCAGATGCTTTTGTTACTGAGAAGAAAAAGATGGACCAATACATTAAAGGGCTGCCTGGGTACATTAAAGGTGAGACAACTTCATCTCGACCCAAGAACTTTGTTGAAACTGTGAGAATGGCTCATACACTCATGGGGCAGAAAGTTCAAGATAGGGCTGAGAGAGTTGCTGAGGGTAGTAAAAGGAAATGGGAAAATTCCCAGAGTGGTAATCAGGGTAGTAACCGCCATAAGCAGTACAATCAGAAAAGAAATGTTGGGGCTAGAGCTGCAACTAATAAGAATGATAATGCTGACCATGGGGGACCAGCCCAGAAATGTAAAAGTTGTGGTGCTTGTCACTTTGATGATTGTCCACCAATATGCACTAAATGTGGAAAGTTTGGGCATGCTGTGGAGAAATGCAATCCATGGATCCCTGCCACTGGAGCAAATGCTATTCCGATCAAGACTTGCTTTGAATGTGGAGAACGTGATCATGTTCGTCCCAAATGCCCGAAGTTGAAGAACAAGAAAGCAGGTGAAGCTACTGGGGCCGTTTATGTTGTTAAGAATGCTGATCAGGCACAAGGTCCAAATTTGATGACGGGTACGTTCTTACTCAGCCATCGTTATGCTAGTGTGTTGTTTGACTTAGGATCTGATAGGAGCTTTATAAGCACTTCCTTTAGTCGTTTAATTGATATTGAGCCAACAAGCCTAAATACTAGTTATGAGGTCGAGTTAGCTGATGGGCAATTAGTTAGTACTACCACTATATTTAAGAAGTGTCCTTTGAAATTAGAAAATCATTTGTTTGAAATTGATTTGATACCGATAGAGTTGGGTTCGTTTGATGTGATTGTTGGTACGGATTGTTTGGTTGCTCATGATGCGGTGATTGTATGTCAGGAGAAAGTTGTTCACATACCGGTTAAGGGCAAGGTGTTAGTAGTTAAAGGTGATGTCGGTAGATCTCGTCTGACGGTGATATCTTGTATTAAGGCGAGGAAATATGTAGAAAGAGGTTGTCACCTGTTCTTGGCTCAAGTAGTGGAGAAAGAACTACTGGTAAGGCGTGTGGAAGATGTTCCGGTTATTCGTGATTTTCCTGAAGTATTTCCCGATGACTTGCCAGGGCTTCCGCCTCAGCGAGAAGTCGAATTCAAGATTGATCTAGTGCCAGGAGCTGCACCGGTGGCGTGTGCACCTTATCGTTTAGCATCGTCTGATATGAAGGAGTTGGCAGATCAGTTGAAGGAGTTAATGGAGAAGGGGTTCATTAGACCAAGTTCGTCACCTTGGGGAGCTCTAGTATTGTTCGTGAAGAAGAAGGACGGATCGTTCAGAGTGTGCATAGAATACCGAGAGTTGAACAAGTTAACTATAAAAAATCGTTATCCACTTCCTAGGATCGATGATTTGTTCGATCAACTTCAAGGTTCGTGCGTGTACTCGAAGATCGACTTGAGGTCGGGTTATCATCAACTTCGTGTTAAAGAGGAGGACATACCTATTACAGCTTTCCGGACGCGTTATGGACACTTTGAATTTCAAGTGATGCCATTTGGGGTAACTAATGCACCTGCGGTATTCATAGACTTAATGAATTGTGTGTGTAAACCATATCTCGACAAGTTTGTGATTGTATTTATCGATGATATCTTGATTTATTCCAAAAGTCGGGAGGAGCATGAAGGTCATCTAAATATTATTTTGGAGTTGTTGAAGAAGGAGAAGTTGTATGCAAAATTCTCCAAGTGTGATTTTTGGTTGGATTCAGTCCAATTCCTTGGGCACGTGATCGATAGTAGCGGTGTTCATGTTGATCCTTCCAAAATTGAAGCTATTAGAGATTGGGCTAGGCCTACAACCCCGACTAAAGTTAGACAATTCTTGGGATTAGCTGGGTACTATCGGCGATTCATAGAAGGATTCTCTTTAATTTCTAAACTTCTTACTAAACTTACACAGAAAAACAAGAAATATGAGTGGGGTTCAGAAGAAGAAGAAGCATTCCAAACTTTGAAGCGGAAGCTGTGTTCTGCACCAATTTTGGCTTTGCCCGACGGAGCTGAAGACTTTGTGGTATATTGTGACGCATCATGTAAGGGTTTTGGTGATGTGTTGATGCAAAGGGAGAAAGTGATCGTGTATGCATCTCGTCAATTGAGGAAGCATGAGGAGAATTATACTACACATGATTTGGAATTAGGAGCTGTTGTATTTGCTCTTAGACTTTGGAGACACTATCTCTACGGTACAAAGAGTGTGGTATATACCGATCATAAAAGCCTTCAACATATTCTAGATCAGAAGGAGCTCAATATGAGGCAGAGAAGATGGGTAGAATTGTTGAGTAATTACGACATTCAAATTTGCTATCATCCCGGGGCGAATGTAGTTGCCGATGCTCTTAGTAGGAAGGATAGAGAAATAACCAAAAGGGTTAGAGATTTAGCCATGACAACTTATTCTGATTTATCTAATCGAATACTTAAAGCTCAAACGAAGGCGATGAAAGAGGAGAATGTGAGAAATGAAGACTTGGGTAGAAGGATGACACCTATATTCGAAATTCGTGACGACAGAATTCGGTATTTCGAGAATCGTGTATGGTTACCGGTGTATGAAGGACTAAGAGATCTAATTATGCACGAATCTCATAAGTCTAAATATTCGATTCACCCAGGATCGGATAAAATGCACCAAGACTTAAAGAAATGCTACCGGTGGCCGAATATGAAGGCTAACATTGCTACTTATGTTAGTAAATGCTTGACATGTGCTAAGGTGAAGTTTGAGCACAAGAGACCTTCGGGTTTACTGCAATAACCTGGAATTCCATAATGAAGATGGGAGAAGATCACTATGGATTTTGTTTCGGGACTTCCGAGAACTTCTAGTGGTTATAATACGATTTGGGCGATTGTTGATCGGTTGACTAAGTCGGCTCATTTCTTGCCGATAAAGAAAACTGATGACTTAGACAAACTTACTCGGTTGTATTTAAAGGAAGTTGTTTATAGACATGGAGTTCCTTTGTCAATTATTTCTGATCGAGATAGTCGGTTCACATCTGAGTTTTGGAAATCGCTTCAGCTAGCTTTGGGGACTCAGTTGGACATGAGCACTGCGTATCATTCGGAAACAGACGGACAAAGTGAAAGGACTATTCAGACCTTGGAGGATATGTTACGAGCGTGTGTAATAGACTTTGGAGGTAGTTGGGATCGACACTTACCTTTGGTGGAGTTCTCATACAACAACAGTTATCACACAAGTATCAAGGTTGCGCCTTTTGAAGCACTTTACGGGCGAAAGTGTAGATCACCAGTTGGTTGGTGTGAAGTTGGAGAAAGTCAATTGACGGGTCCTGAATTGATTAGAGAAACGACTGAGAAGATCGTGCAAATCAAGAATCATTTATTGACAGCCCGTAGTAGACAGAAGAGCTATGCGGATAAGAGGAGAAAACCATTGGAGTTCGATATTGGCGATATGGTTATGTTGAAAGTATCACCTTGGAAAGGAGTAATTCGATTTGGCAAGCGAGGAAAGCTTAGTCCACGTTATATTGGTCCATTCAAGATTATTGATCGAGTTGGTCCTGTGGCATATAAGTTGGAATTGCTAGAGAAGTTAAGTGCTATTCACAATACTTTTCACGTTTCTAATCTTAAGAGGTGTTTGGCGGATGAGAATTTGATAATTCCACTTGAGGAGATTTAACTGGACGACAAGCTTCATTTTATTGAGGAACCGGTGAAGATTATGGATCGAGAGGTGAAACGGCTTAAGCAAAGTCGGATCCTGATAGTGAAAGTGCGATGGAATTCCCGACGTGGACCCGAATACACTTGGGAGCGAGAGGACTACTTCAAGAGCAAGTATCCGCATTTATTCGTAGACGGACCTAAGGAGAAGTAAGCCCCGGGACGGTGCTCTCCTAAGGTGGTGAGGATGTAAAACCCACAAAAATAAGTTCATTACTTAATCTTACTTTTCATATATTTTTGAAGTATTTATGACGTTAAATATTATTATGTTTAACAGTTTAAGTTAAAACCGATATTGAATATTTTATTTTAATATTTTGACGAGCAACGTGGACTACTAGTGATCGCGATACTGACGGATGCCCAAAATTTTATATTTTATTATCGATCGTTACGATATTTAATACTTTCGACGATATCGTTTTAATTACGTATCGAGTCGTTATATTATTATTATTCGTGTGTGTTTAAACTTTTAAAAATTATTTTTACGAAACCCGAGTCCCGTAAATATTTGTAAAAATTACTTTTAGTCATTTCCAGCTTTTTAACTAATATTTAGATTTTGGACCAAAGCTATCAAAAATTGGCAAAAACTACCTTAACCTTACACTATATATATAATTTCCACTATCTCATTTCATTTAAAAAATCATTAAACAAAAATCACCATCTCCTCCTTCCTTTTCTTTTTTGGTTTATGATGATATTAGGGGCTTAGGTTGATGATAAAAATGATTGGTTTTGATCAAAAACATGATTTTGTGAGAGATTTTGAAAGGTGATTTTGGGCAGTAGGTTTGAGGCCATTTTCGGGGATCTTAAGTCTGATTATAGGTTGATATTATGGGATTATGTTGTAGAAAATTTCGTTAGCTTCGATTTGATATAAAGTAGGCCTTCCAACTCCAAACGAGGTGGAAGATACACTAGTTTGATTTTCGTGTACCGGGAGACGAGTGTTGACACAATCCGAAAATTGTTGGCGATATTTGGATCGAATCTCGGAGATTATAAAATGAGTTTCAAAAGGATTCAAGGGCTGTTCTCAGGCTCAAAGTTTAGTATTTTGAGTCTATTTTTAGAAACAAGTTTCGGTTTTCTAAATGGAGTTGTTTAGAATGGTCAAAATGGTTTCGTAAGTCAAGGTCGCTAAACTGTCCGAATTTTGTAATTTAAAGATGTGTCGGGCAGGTAACTTTAGGAGTAAATCTTTTAATTGGCTCTTGGGAGGACTTTCTACATATAGTATGTGAGTTCCTCAGGTGGTATCATGAATTTTTGATGTGTCTAAGTATGAGAAAACGGCTGACATTCGGTATGTTCCGGCAGATTTTTATTAAAGGCATAGAATAATAAAATGAATATATAGGAGTATAATAGAACCACTTGTATCGTTTTCTCTCGAGTTGTCGTGATTTTATACTTGAGTTTGATTTTATTATGTATCAATTATTTCTCGAGTCTATTATTAATGTACGCACCTTATTTGCTAGGTTGCGGTTGTCGTGTTTTTCGGGCATCTACTATCGTCGGCGATCGTCTTCAACTACTTCTACTACTTAAGGTGAGTCTATAGCCTCGTTTGCGCAATTATATGATTTTAAAAACCCGCGAGGGGGAATACATGTTTTATAAACTTAGAACACAAGATTTTTATGGTATGCTTGTCCCTCTATGAATGGACTCGTGGTTGCCTTTGAATTGCATTAAGTGATTGCCTTTGTTAAAGCCTCAATTATGGACCGTTAATTAACCTATGATGGGTTAACCGCTATTACATTAATAGATCTATGGGGGAAGTCGCCCCGGTTCAGTTTGTGTGGACTTGTCATAGAAGCTTAGGCCCGACCTCCACACTGTTTGAACATATTGTATTGAGAAGTCAGGTATACGGCAATGTACCAATAATCTGGAGGTAATTACAATTAATAAATCTCTCGTCTTATTAGACTGATATGGGAGTGTCTAAGGGCTCGGTTCCATGAGCTTATTACAATTTATGCTATATACAATTATTACTGTTGATGCAAATTATTATTTGATGCTTGTTGCCTTCAAGTATGCCACAAACTTATAATTTTTGCTTGTGTTCAAAATGATTATATAAACCTATAGATTCACTCGGCATTTTTGCTGATGATTTTCTCACATGTATTTCAGGTAATCAAGAAGTGTGAAGCTTGGAGGTCACGGGAAAGATGTTGTGCACTGCTTTAGTAATAGAAACTCTTTGAATGTTTGTCATTCCTTTTGTTCAAAACAATTTAAATCTTTTGTTTTGGTTGTACTTTGGCTACGATGTCTTGGGACTAAGCTACTCTGACAAATGTTTTAGGAACGATAAATTTGAAACGTCTCTTTTCGAGTCGTTCTTTATAAATTATGTGTTATTGTATCATTGTTTAGCACCCAAAGATGTATTCCGCTGCGTATAAATTTGGGGGTGTTAAACATGATATGTGAAGTGTTTTAGATACACCTTTTATCTTTAATATTTATATGCAAAAATATGTTGTAACAACGCTGGAATTGGATGTTGTATCAACCTTATCGGAAAATCAAGAAATCCAGCGGGAACATGTACCAAAGTAGACCAAGCATTATATACGACTAAATACTTTGTATCCAAACATAAAAGATCAGTTAACTGAATGACAAAAGCTCAGATGACAAAAGTTTAAATGTAACTTTTTTTTCTTTTTCTCTACCTTTTAGCAACTGGTTTTCATGGTTCTTATGTGATTATAGGTACTCTTTTCTCGATCGTATGTGGTATTCGCTAATATCTTGGTCATCTGACAACAATTAAGGGGACAAATATCCACCATTCATTTTGGTTTAATTCAAAGGTAGAGATTAACCTAAAATTAAAAAAAAACACCGAGAGGCTATCTTTGCTAAAAAGTACAAAAGTTTCAAAAATCAGGCGAAAAGACTAAAGTTATAAATTTTTCGAACTGATTTTTATTAATAGTGATATTTCACTAGTGAAAAAACTATGAAATATCACGGTGATAAAATAATTTTATCACCAGTCATATTCTATTTTATCACTGGTGATATTTCATTTTTTTCACTAGTGATATATCACCGTTGATAAAAATCAGTTCGAAAAATTTACGATTTTAGTCCCTCCGCCGAATTTTTGGCATTTTTCATATGATTTAATCTTAGTTAATGAATTGCTAGGATTTATCCCCTTGCTTGCAAGTAAAAAGGTGAAATACTATGTCATGCGTATTTACTAAATTACAGTGTTATGTATTGTAAACTTGTAATACAACTCGTTTCTTTCATTTGGTAGTGTTATTAATTATGTTTGGTTTGTATGATAAGTTTTAATGAAATCGATAAAAAGAAAGTATCTGTTGATTATATGAAGTTAATTTAATGTGGTTAGTTATAATGAGATTTTATTTAACTTGGATTCCATTACATATGTAATGAAAAAAAACCCCACGATCTCTAAAGAATGGGTTTGGTGTAATAAGTTATTCATTTTAATAAATTATTACATTCAATGAATGCAAAAAAAATCATTTTTTACTACACAGAAATAATTTTTATCATTCTTTCATTGATTATAGCGTACCCAACACTACGTTGCTATTTGGTCGTTAATAAGATCAAGTCGACTGCTAGCGCAAAGCGGCAGAATTGCTTAGCAACATATAATTATTGATATTCTAATTAACTCGGTGGTCAAACCTGTGACTCGAAAATTGTCTAGCTAGCGACAGATAGTCAACAATATGTCAATGGACCTTATGGTCGAACCGGTTACCCGTTGACTCGGCCAAGTTGAACCGGTGGTCGGCTCGTGCCCCGTGACTCAACGGTTAATCCGGTGATCGAACCCGTACGCCCGATGACTTGAATAAATTGACCCGGTGGTCGACCTGTGACCTGGTGACTCGATCGAGTTGAGTGATGCTCGAACTCGTGACCCAGTGATCAACTGATTTGACCCGATGATCCAACATGTGATCATGTATTAAATATTTGACTTTCATAATTATTGCACTTTACTCTCTATATAAGGAATTTAAATTTTTCACTATTTTCTTATTGATCACGTTTTTTCCAAACAGAATAAAGATTAGTTAACTATATTAAAAACGTCAAATACCATGTCATGCGTATTTAATAAATTAAATGTTATGTGTTCTATAATACAACTAGTGTTTGGCCCTTAATAAAATATAGTGCGTAATATTTAACGTTATTAATCTTAAGTTCTTTTGGATACCAAACTTATCTAAGATATGGGGGACTTATCCCCACCCTCCATCTCTCTACCATCTAATGGCTAAGATTAAATCTCTATTTTTCATTGCAAGGGTATTTTCGTCATTCACCCGCTCATTATATAAGCTTTTTCTCATTTCTTCTCATTAAACACACACACGCCATCTTCTACTTCTCTCTACCTGATCTACTTTCTCTCTCTACAATTGATAGATCGAGCTTATAATAACGAATCCCTCACGAACATCATCAGAAATCCATAACGAATCGATTAATTAGATCAATTAATCAACACGAGTTCATGACTAGGCACAAATACATCATCATGTTAGTATAAAATATACTCTTATTTTTAGCTTATTTGATTTTGAATAAGCTTATAATTTATTATCATTTTAATTATAAGCTTTTAATTAGCTTATTTTGAACAAATTATTTTGATTGACTGTTCTTACTTATAAGCTAAATTCTTAGGTGATTTATGTGTGAATAAGCTTGTGAATTAGATGATTTGAATTTATCGTGTTGAATTATAAGCTAGCTCATTAGCTTATTTTAATGAATTATAAGGTTCTATGAATAAGAGAGTTATGAATAAGCTTATTTTTGTGTGAATAAGCTATTTTATTAGGATTTTTTACGTAGAGAGCGTATGTTGAACTAAGGTTGATGTATCATATATGATACCTCATTTATCATATATGATAGATATATGATATATGATATATGATAGGTGTATCATATATGATACATGAGGTATCATATATGATATTTCTGACAAACTAGAAGAAAAAACAACACCTTATGACTGCTTTAAACAAAATATATCTAAGCTCTTTAAAACATGCCTTCTATCATATAAAATATTGTATATAGATTGACCATGTATGGCCATGGTAAGTTTCATGTGGCTTAGCGTTGAGAATCAGATATGCTTGTGGCTTGTTATCAAGTTTTATTTATACGAGTTATGAATAAGCTTAAGTTAGTGTGAATAAGCTATATTATTAGGCATTTTAATTAAGTTGCCGATGTAAGCTGAATTAAGCTTGATATATCATATATGATACCTTATTTATCATATATGATAGATATATCAATATAATATATGATAGGTATATCATATATGATACATGATTTATCATATATGATGCTTATTATAAAAATAGACTTTCATAATGTACATGATTTTTTACACTTTTGAACTATTATGCATTTAGATATTGTCCGCTAATGTAATTCGTGTTGATAAAATGGTGCCTAATATGTTCTTTCCTCTCTTTTATTAATACAAATTGTGCAAACATAACAACGAGCATATATGGATGCTGCAATTGCTCGGTTAGAGCAAAGCATGAGGACGTGCACGCATATATGTGAGGATAAGATGAAGTCGCCATTATTGCCAAGGAGGAATTCTTACAAGAGAAAATTATATCAGGTTGAAAATCAAGAAGAATCGATTGAAGATGAAGAATAGTAGTTCTAATAATAATAATTTTTGGTTTTAATTTTGAATTTAGTTGACTCTTTTTGTTTTTGTATCATTTTTAAATTATGAATAAGTGATGTAATCATGATTGGGTACATTTTATTTTGAAGAAGTTTTTAATCATCGATTGCATGTTCTTAAAAAGCATTTTTTTTTATTTTCTGAACAAATGTTTAATCATTGATTCAACATACTCTTTGTTTTAATACTGAATTCAACATACACTTTGTTGAATCTGTCAAGCTATTTTAGTATCATATATGATAATGCATTATCATATATGATACTCATAAAAAGTACTCTTTTTATATTTTGAAATCATGAATTCAGCAGACTCTCTGTTTTAATCATGAATTCAGCAGCCCTTTTGTTTAATCTGTCAAACTTTTTTTGTATCATATATGTTAATGCATTATCATATATGATAATAAAGTAAAATATATGGCAGAATTTAAGTTACAAGTATTATCATATATGATACTAAAAAAAGTTAAAAACTATGCTTCAAGAATATGATAATAACTTTATCAAAATAACAACATTATCCAAAAATTACATCTATAGACGTTTTGGCATTTTCATATTCAATAAAAATAACAATCATTGAGTAGCATGACAATGTTTAACTAATACATCACGATACATAAATTACTAATAGATAAACAATTTAAATGTTTGAAACAAAGGATGTTGATCCTAGTCGTCAACAGTTTTGTTGCAAACTTGGTGCTCGTCTTTCATGAACATGATCTTGTTATTTCAGTCGAGAATTGGATGTTCCACTTTTTGCGTTGAGATGATTAAGTTCTTCAAAATGCATTGAATGCAGCTTTCACTACACAAATAGAAAGGCTTGATTTTTGTTTCAACCAAATTATCATATATGATATATTATAAAAGTTCAACATTAAGCAGATTATCGTAGATGATAACATACACACAACTAACTTTTACTTACCCACCAGGAGATCACATATTTGCTTGTATTTGTTTTCAAGCACATTATCATATTATCATATATGATACCTCCATATATCATATATGATATACTTATCATATATGATATATGGAGGTATCATATATGATATACAGAGGTATCATATATGATATATGTATTCAATGTAGCCTACAGTTTAAGCAACTCTCCTAATAAGCTTATACACATAACTCACCTTATGCTTATCCTACAACTTCAACAAAATTTTTTATAAGCTTACTCACATAACTTTAATCCAATTCATATGCTTATCATATAACTCTCCTAATAAACTTATTCACATTAAGCTTAACTGTAACACATCAAATAAGGTAATTATAACACATCAAATAAGCTAACACATCTATAGTCACATAAAATAAGCTGAAAAGGAATAGAATGATATGCTAAAAAAGTTATCATCTTATTCATATCAAATCAAAACTTGTATATGAATTCACGTCAAATAAGATAAAAATAAGATTGTTTACATCAAATAACATAAAAAAGGATATAGATCATGATGACATTACCTTATGTTAATCAATTGTAGAAGAAGATGATTGAATTACGAAGGAGATGATGACACAATAGATCGGAGATGGATCTAACTCGTATTTTTAGATCAAGATGATGGATCAAATAAGTGTTTGTGTGTGTTTTTGTGTGTTTTTATGTTGTATGAATGAACCTGGATAAAAGAGACGGGGTAGGGGAATTTGGAAGGTGGGTGGATGGGGCGAAATGACCAAAATGTCCTTCCATCTTTTTTTTAATAAAAAATAGTTAATCTCAGCCATGGATATTTTTTGATGAATGGTTGAGATATGTCCCCCAATATCCAAAGAAATACATGTCTCTATTATAACTCTTCTCAATCTTTTATGCAAAGATAAAAAATTTTGTAATAAACCAAAGGATGCACAAATCGTAGCATTAAGTAAGATCAAGTATATCCTATATTAGCCAAATTGATAAGGAAGGTCCAAAAACAATATACGTGAAAAAAAACATTTAAAATGGAGTTGGTCAATCTTGAGGAAACAAATAAATATGTTAAACCCTAATTAAATAGAAACTCAAATTATAACCTACGTAAGATACGAGCCCAGCACAAGCCACTTGTGTCCCAAGCCCAAGCGTCAGCCCACTTAAATTGACTCGCGTTGACTCGCGTGTAGAGGTACTCGCGTGTTGCGGCCAGGCGCAACTTTTTAATGAGACATGTGTTTTTATTTTTTAATTGCGTTTTTTTATCTCTATTTTACATTTTTCATGTTGTATGATCGACATTGTATTTATTGTTTGCATTTAGATAATTATGTTCGCTTTATATAAATGAGTAGTGGAATTATTTATTTTTGGTGGCCAAATATATTTGATTTAGATAATTACTAGTTATAATACTCATGCACGTACGGGTTTTATTCTAATTTTTAAAGTATGTGTTTTTGTGCGTTTTTTATTTTTCAGTCTGCAATTTAACTCAGGACTTGAACCGAAAACCATTTGGTTGGAGATTTATTCACATATGGTTGTGCATCGGGCCTGTACTAAACCGGGAACCAAAATGGTCCAAAACCCCGGACCCATACGGATAGAAAGAAAGGCGACAACATACACATACATGAAGAGCTTCCATACATACGCATAGCAATTTCAGAAAAAGAAAAGGTCCATACACATACAATGATTCTGGTTACCTACATATTACATCTTGGGAATAAACTTCATCACGTGGCTCTTCAATGTTGTTTCAAGGCATACTCATTCCTCGTATCCATTTTATTCAAGGGACTGGACCATAAAAAAACACCAAACATTAGCTTAACAGTTTTATGCTTACATGTGTCTTACCTCAAACCCTTGGTTGTCGAGTACTTTAAGAAGATTTGAAACATTAGTTCATATTACTTCATGGCCAGATTCATGTCGAGCAGCCACTCCATCACTACCTTGTACCTTAGCTGATTTCTTTTCAATCCTTTGGCATCGCAAAATAAAGGCTGGGTGTATAAAATATAATGAGAAAATGTTCTAACATAAAAAATCATTAATACTCACACCTTAATATCATCATATCTTGCAGATATAACTTGCCATGGCTGCAAACACAGTTTTTGCCCCGCCAAGACACGGATGGTTACGTCTTTGGTCGTACCTGTTCAAATTCATCATAGCCTCTGATATTCAACACTTGAGTTCATACCGGCGCAACAACATCTGATGCAATACATAGTGATTAACAACATATCGCTGCTACTAATGCACCCAGAGATAACATGTCAGCGTGTCGTGTCTGTCAGTATGCATGTAATAATGTCCACATTCACAACATCACATTCGCACACGACACAACAACACAGTCAGTTCTTTTCAAAATTGACACCAACATAATGGACATTTTTCAAGTCTGTTGCAGACTTGCAACGCTTATCAGATGGATGAGTATTTTAGCTTTCGCGCTTAGGCTTTTCTAGGAGCCGAAAAGCCTAAGCAATATGGTTAATCCAATTGATCACACAATAGTATTACTACCCTAAGTTACACGTGTCATATGAATCATCAAAACCTGACAAAACCATTCTCTATACACAAAAAATCTCACAGGAAACAAAAACTTTGACATCTTTTTGTTCTCCCTCTAACCGCACCCATGATATACTACTATCTTTGTCGCCACCCTGCATAGCCATTTCATTTAATTTTGACTACTGTAAACTGTTACACATAATATATAGAATAAATCCTTCTATAAATACAAATAATTAGTCTCAGATGTTTAAATAGGGGTCGGGTGGCCACAGAAAGGTCCGAATTCCGGTATGGCTGCAAAGAAACCCAGTTGAATAGTATCCGTCTCTACTACAACATCATATCATTGCCCCACTAAGTTACGGAGGGATCTTCAATGTCCCATTTCATTTCGCTCAGATTACAAAAATCATCACAACCCATTCTCGTTTACGAAATTCCCAGTCTCTAATCTAACAAATGACTCACAACACACACAAAAGCTCCGAACACCTTGCACACAATTTGCAATAAGGTAACTGATATTGGTTACACATTTGACACAATGTCAAACACCATTTCCTCATATTAGCTATATATCTGTCACAATTTTTACATAGCCCACAACAAATACATATCAAACCCGTATCCAAAACTATTTTTAAAAGGGAAGTGATTTGCACACTCCCATAATTGATTGGCACACTCAAAAAGTAGTGTCTCTTGACATATATACCCTTATATCATGTTTACTTATGTTCATTCTACAAGGGTATAAATGTCAATAGACAACATTTTTTAGTGTGTCAATCAATTAAGAGAGTGTGTAAATCACCTCCCTTTTTAAAAAGGCTGTCGATATTAAATATATGCCAAAACAATTAACGCAAACAGTATGGACAGTAAATCCTGGGCGGGTTACTTTTTTATTCATGTAAGTTCAGAACAATAATAAAATAATGAAAAACAAACAATATACTTGATAAAACAATATGGAAAATCTATATAACTGATAAAACAATATACAAACAATAATATATATCATATGGTTCCATAAAAAAATCATCGCTTATTAAGAACCTAAATAAGAAATACCAAGCACCCTCTATTCTTCTATATAAATACACACGCACTCATTTGATATAACTTACCTGATCAAACAAAAGTGGATCAAAAGATTCACAAAGGATGATGATCACCTTGACTACTCAACTGTCATATGGGTCCACATTATATAGATGGCCACACACCCAGCCAAACACCATAGTCGCGTTGATATGATGCGCTTTCTTTAAGTCCTTGAATCGTAACTTTTGTCTTAATCGTTCTTTCACTCCTCGATAAGTGCAACAAACGAAGGCATTTGTGAATTGTCCCTCCATTTGCATCATTTCTATATAAGTGTATTGTTAATATTCTGAAAGAAAAATCATTATAGCTAAATATTATATTATCATTTACTACCAAATTCATTATTAAGAGTAGAATTTAAGCTATCAAAAAATAGATCTCCCAAAATGATATTAAGTTATCAAAAATGATATTAAGACCAGATCTTCCAAATTGTTCTGCAAATACTAAATTTCGGGTGGGTTTTGAGCTATCAAAAATGATATTAAGACCAGATCAAATCAAATATGTTATTTTAATGTAATTACCAGGTTTTAGGAACTATTCGTTAAGTTTTACTTACGATGCATGCAGACCCGTGCATTGCACGCGGGTTGGTGACATGATTTTATTCGTGAATGTTCCACTCGAGTAGTTGCAATTATGTTTAAAATATTCCCCGCTATGTTATGTTTTAGTTTTATTTATCCAAATTGGATTTTTTGTTACAGTTAGCGTTTATTTTGTGAGAGTTAAATCGTTTTGCTCCAATCGTGTGCGAATTTTTTAATATTTATTTATAGCGTGATAATACCAAATATGTTATAACTTAGTACATTATTTTGTAAGAATTGAATCGTTTTTCGCCAATCATGTTCGATTTTTTCTGTATATAGTTATAGTGTGATAATAGCGTATATGTTATAATGTTTGGACTCTTGTGATGCAATTTTTACATGCCGAGGGCGTTTAGTAAATATGTTGATTCGTTGAAATTGGACTCTTGTTAAGCACTCGTTTAGTTGTAACGTGTGTAAAGCTTTGATGTGTAAATGTAAGAGTGCATTTTATTTTTCTGTTTTCATCAAAGTTTGTATTAATACAAAATTTCCTACTTTTCGTACACGATCAATAAATCTATTACTCCAACATAGTTTAATATTCATTTTTATATAATAATCCTATTATAAGTTTGCATAGCCCACCAACACAGCTTTAGAAGAGATTAGCCCACATCATATAATCGGGCCATAATATCTGTTATAACATAAATCTAGTCAATGTTTAACAATGGGATATATATACATGCTATGCCTAAATTTCATCATACTAAACCCTAATCTCAAATTCATCACCCCCATCTTTAACCTAATCCCAAATACATCCGCCCCATATCTAACAATTACACAAATTAAACCAATCTCACCAATCTCATCCATCATCAATAAGAAATATAGAAAACACCCAATCGTATGACCTTCGTATCAATTTCATTATGTCATCCCTTAAAAGGTTTTAATTACTGAAATAGTCGAATGATATATGAAGTGTATTTCATCTTTAAATCTTAGTAATCCAAGGTCTCAGGTAGGTTACATTGATTGCACGTCTTCTTTTGTGCTTTGATTTTTGTTTTCAAACAAAAAGAAGAAATATTGTAACATGTTTGTTATAGATCTTCCATCATTTATCGTAAATTTGAGGAAAGAAGCAGGGCTTCATAGATCAATGATGATCTAGTTTTTGTGTGATACAATTGTATTGTCTTGAACTTATCTTGTATCATACAAAACAAATATGAGATCTATTCTTTTTCTCATTCGAGTCTTGATTTGGATTTTTTAAGTTGGATTGATTTGTTCCCATTCTAGAAACAGGTGGTTCTATAGAAGTTACTCACTCTATACCACTCAGCCCATGACATTTTCTCGTTTCTCTATTGGATCTCTATAGCTGTTTTTTCATCCTCGAGATCATGGTGTAATGTATCAAATATTTAGTAAACATGGCTGACTGATGTGACTTGTGTTTTTTATTCTCTAATCTTGATCCAATATCCATAAATTTTATGTCTTTCGGGGTCCAAATATTACTGGTGAGGCTTCCTTTTTCAAGTTGTTCCAATTATGATTGAAGCCACCAAAACACCAACGAAACCAACCAAGCTCGAAACACCACCTCTTAAATTAAGATTCAATGGTATCGTCGGCGGAAAAAGTTGATGTTGGAATCGATTCTAGTAGTTGTGGTGGTGGAAGAGTATGTTTTCAATTTGTGCTATTTATAATGTAACTATAGCGAATGAAAGGTTTGTAACGGCTGGTGTGCTTGGTATTCTTACAGGGTGTTGTATATGTTTAATGCTTGATTGTTTATATGCCAAAAATTGTAGGAACCCTCACATATCTAGACAATTAAAACTTGCAATAAGTACATGTAATGCCATGATCTTTAGCATTCTAAATATGATTGATGTTAACATTAGAGAAAAAAAAGTTCTAACATTAAATGGACCTCCTCCACGTTTAATATAAGGACCTAAAATTTAGATATAATAGATAGCATTAGTCAATATATAAAAGAACATGTTAGAGTTTGATAGTAATATTGCAGCAGAACCGATTTTGATCCTTTAGGGCCATTTTTAAATGCAAAACATATATTTGAAAGTAATTAGTCATAGAGAAAGTTAACCATCACATGGCATTGATCAATAGATGTTTGCCATCCTCATCTCGTCAATTGTCTTTGTTAGCACCAACATGAAGTAGCATTTCTTTCTGAAACTTCCAATATATTTGTGCTTGAAACTACATCTTGTTTAGATACTCCTTGGACATACATACATTGCAACAAAGAGAGTATAAATACAAATGTTATATTGCAAAATAAGTAACAAAATGGACAAATAAACTAAATACAAATGTTATTTTTCTAAATAAGGTGAACCTCTTCCTATATTTTAGAATTTCAATTGTGGACAAATAAACTAATGGACAAAGCGGATATCAATATACGACCGTATCTTGGTAAATAAGAATATTATGGTTATAATATACTCCTTAGTAAAATAAAAACATTGTTGACTAAGTAGTAAATATCAGGAATAAGGATTTAAAAACGTTGAAATTGTAAAAAGAATAATAAATAAAGAGAATACTTGTAATAATGGTACTAATCGTTTTTCTCGCCTTTTATCTTGCCTGGTAGACCAAAAGACTACGTAATAAACTATCCATAGCAATCGACTGTGAAGAGTTACTTAATTGAATCTAAGAACATTAGATACAAAATTATAAGGAGTAGCAATTGTAGTAAAAATCGTTGGCTTCTCAACGATCCAATTGAAGATTAAGTAGGTTGTTGAAAGTGGTATACACATGGCTGCTTTATTTTCACCTTTTGTAAAGTTTGTGCTAATGAAGTACTTTATATCCGGCTAAAAAAATTGCTAGCTATGTTAACGAAGAGAATTAGCAGCCTCAGAATGCAAGCATTATCCGAAAGAAGCCAATAAGAACCCTAACCCCAACCTCTTAGAAGTTACGACTCATTGATTTGGTTCACACAACTCCATAAACATCATAAGACCCGATTACAGCCAACCTTACACAACCTATTGACATCATAACTACAACCATTAACCAATGATTCTAGATTAAACACAAAATGGCACAGAATACCTCATATTGACCTATATACATTATACATCATGACCAAATTCTAGAAAAAATACATCATGACCAAAATCTTAAGTTAGAAATCATTAAATGGAAGTTTAACAATTGGTTACTCACCCAGTGATGATAGAAAATTCAATAAGCATGGTCTATAATACACAACTAAACATCAGACTTAAACACATATTTACTAACACATCTCTTTTTCATTGTATTAATGTTTGTATTCAGATTTTTTAACCAAATTTGCAACCTCGTTAGGTAATCGATCCAATAGTCTTAAATCATGGTCATTAAGCTATTTTCTAAGACATTTTCCTAAAGCTCTTCCAACCTCAATCAAACCTAAATTTTGATTAATAGTAATTAATTAAGGTTTGTGATTGACTAATTAAGACTAATAAATAATCAACTATAAAATTAACAATACCTTTGAGATCAAACTGGCCCATCCATCAAAACCTTCAAGCAAAACAATTATTTTATTAATCTTAATTAAGATTTGTAATTGAGCAATTGTGTGTCAAAGACATATGGTTTTATTGCTTTGGATCTCCGCCTTCTTTTGTGACGGTGACGATGACAAAGATTTCACAGGAGCCTAATTTTAGTGTACATTGTCCTCTCCATTCATATAACACCTGCTAGTTTATTTGACGTGTCCTATGTATTCATTATGTTTGGCTAGTTTCAACCCTTAAGTTTTAAAACTGGATATCTCAAACCTGAAGTTTTATAGTATTGCACCTGCTTTTTCCTAAGTTTTGCTTTTTGAGTTTTAGAACGTATAGTTTTTACTCTGTTTCTCACTTTGATTATAAAAAAAGACGAAAATTATTCTTTTCTTACTAATTTAAGGAAGAATTAATGTTTTTAAAGGAATAAATAAAATAAATATTTTCTATTAAGGAAACATTCTCCTAAAAAAGTTTCTACTTTTGATTTTGCTTTACAAAGAAAAAGATGTTCGCTTTATAAATGAGTTGTGGAATTATCATATCTTTAGTTCAATCTAATAATTGCACATGCTTTACTTTCAAGAATACCACAAAAGTGTCACTAAAATTTCAGCCTCAAACATTTTTTAATTAGAAATTAATATCTTCCATCAATTTGTTTTATAATAACTTTTGTAACACACTATTAAAAAAAACTTTTATATTAAAATTAAAATATCTTTTTATTTATTTATTTTTTTCTATAATTTAATTTCATCATATTTTTTAAAATTTCGCGCTATTTAACTGAATATTCATTTTCATACATTTTGGTGGCTAAAAGTATAACATTTGTTCGTAAAAAAATAGTCATCTGGTATCCGGCGCTGCATTACGTGGGTGCCAAACTAATAAATTCAAAAAGAGTGAATATAAGAGCATCTTAGTTATTTCAGTATAATCAAAGACGATCGGACTCGAAGTTTCCTCGCACGAAAGATGCTTGCATATTTCAAACCATAATGACAGAACATGCAATTTGGTCTAATCTCAAGGAAAATTTTTACAATGTACTCAATCTAAGCTAATGGGTGGTAAATCACCCAACATCATTTAAATGACCTGAAACCTCAATCAAGCTGCTAAAAGCAGTGGCGAAGCCAGAATTTTAGTTACGGGTGAGCCAAATGACGATTAAGTTTTAGCTAACAATCCTCCCTAGATTATTAGCACTTCTGAATCTGTATTTCTAGCATAAAAATATGCACATCTGTCTGAAATTATAATCCCACATTTATGCACATTTAAGGTCCATGTTTAAGCTACATGATAACAAAATGAAATGATAGTTACAAGCTTTTTAACAGCGTACAAAACATGCCGATACGATTATAAGTTTACATTAATCTCTCTATGGACGATTCTTCCTTAAATAACCTCTCCCTCACCTTTGTCGCCTGCGCCATAAAAACACATCATAAATATCAGATGAGCTTGATAAGATAAGCTTTTGGCCACACTTTTCAGGCGTTATAGGAAATGAAATAAGGTAGAGGAGTAGCAGACCTGTATTTTATAGTTTGTACAAATTGTTACAACGCTAAGCAGGGTAAGTTGTATACCGGCTCCCACAAGTATCCCGGCCCATAGAACCACTCCTCGTAATGAAGTCTAGAACCCCAAAAAGCAGCAATCGGAATCTCACTAAGATAACATGCAACGATATTAATGTATGCCTCTAAATGTTGCCATCCAATGCCCCTCACAACACCTATTTAATCACATAAGAAACAAGTCTGTCTTCATTTTTCATATAAAACATAGAGGCGATAACTTTAACTTTTTTTAGTTTTATGTTCCAGGTCCAGTTATGTTTGAAACTTATACCAAAATGTAAGAAGTGCATTAAGACCCAAAATGTAAGCTTTATTACCTGAAAGGGCTCCCTGTAAACTATCCATAAGAATGTTTAGGCATAGAAGAGGCGTTATTCTAGTGACATAATCGACAACTTCTTTCTCACTGGCAAAAATAAATCCAAAAATGCGTATACTGACAAAAATTGTTAAAACATATGACGTAATCATCTACCTATTATTAACCTCAGGGACTTTGTTCACTTTTAAACTTTCAGTTACTCCTTGGACTTGCTGTGAATGTTGCTATAGAAAGGAGGGACTGAAGCTGCCACTTGGACATACTTTTGTTGGACTCAGCCCAAGTTTGCCAAGCCCATAAGCCTAACGGCTACTTTAGCCCATCAAGCCTTTGTTACTAGTGTTGGGGTTTCATACCTTGTTTTGCATCGTTCATTTGTCTGTGTGATTTACACACAATTACTCTCTCTTGTTGTTGATCTTGAAACCCTAGTTTGATCTCTTTCTTGTTTTGCTTTACTCTGTAAAACTATTATCATGTAGATAATAGGACTATATGTGATTAGCTCTGGTAGTCTTTAACTTTATTTACTCAGTCTTTTATCTTCAAATCTTGTTCAATCTATTTAGAAGTTGTTTGGGATCTCTTGAATCATGTTTTCTGCATGGTATCAGAGGCTGGTTACTAAGAATCGATGAAAAGTTTTTTAGGGTTTGATAAAATTTTGGGGGTTTTTTGTTTATACATACTTTTTGGTTAGATCTGCTATTGAGATAGCTGGATTTGTTAATATTACTCCTAGATCTTCTGTTTTTCTACTTTAATTTTTTTGAGAAAAATTAGGGTTTCGGAGATCTATTACATATTATCAATTTTGTTACTGATTCATCCTATTGGCTGTCTTATTCTTCGATTGAGGTGATTTTCCCTAAGTCTTCTTGAGAAAAAAATTTGGGTTACACTTTTTTTTGGAAGATTGTTTGATTGGTGGTGGTTATCGTGGAGGATTTGTTGATTCATTGATTTATGTGTTCGTTTTGGTTACTTTCCCTAATTTTTCCCGAGAAGAAAAATTAGGGTTTGTTCCTTGGAGGTTCTGTTACGTCCTAGACTAAGTGAATCTATGAGTAACAGTTTGGTTGTGCTTATTGTGTGCACTGTAACACCTCTCTTCACTCTCTATTTAATTGCTATTTGATTTTGTGCTTATTTGTCATTAATATATGTTTTATTCGTTGGGGTTGGTAGTATTTACTTTTTTACCCTATTATTTGGATCCTCTCCCTCTTCCTTGCCCTTGAACTACCACCTTGAGTGGTTTGGAAGCCTGGAAACTTAGTTAGATTTGGGTTGAGTTCTTTTTTTTACCCTTGGTGACTCTTCACTATGACTAACCAAGATTAGTCTGTTCATGGTGATACTTATACTGAGAGTGGGACTGACCCAGTCACACTTATTAGTAAGTTTGATTTAAGTAACCCTTTGCATTTACATCCTAATGATACTGTTGTGTTAACTGTTGTCACTGTTAATTTAAAGAGAACTAAAAACTATCAGGTTTGGGCTAATGTTATGTTACTTGCTTTAGAAGGTAAAAAATTGGTTTTAATGATGGTTCTTGTAAAAGGTCCAAAACTGATGAGATTTTAGGGAAACATTGGGACAGGGTGAATGATGTTGTTCTTGGTTGGATTTTGAATTCCATTTCTGAGGAATTATTCCTTGGTCAGATTTTTTCAAAAAGGGCTAAACATGTTTGGCATGAACTAAAAGAAACATACCATAAAGTTGATGGGTCTGTGATTTTCAATCTTCATCATAAGATTAATACACTTAAGCCGAATGGGTCTAATTTGTATGATTACTATCATAACCTAAATGCTTATTGGAAATAGTATGATGCTAGGATTGAGTTGCCTAATTGTATATGTACTACTGCTGGTGAATTTAAAAAAACACAATCAATTGTTGAAACTTATGCAATTTTTGATGGGTCTTGATGATTCTTATATGAGTATTAGGGGTTCTATTCTCTCTAGAGAGACTTTTCCAGATGTTAAGGGTTCCTATGCTATAATCTCTAGTGAGTAATATCAAAGAGTAGCTTCTGGAACTCTTGTTGGATCCTCTAACAAGACTCAGACATCTGGTTTTCTTTCTAATGGGTCTGCTGGAAACAATTTCAAAGAACTCAGAGTACTAATAGTGGTAATTTTAGACCTAACAATAGCAACAATAGGAATTTTAGACCTAAAACTAGCACCACTGGATTTAGGCCTAATACTCCTAACAATAATTGTTTAGACCTTATGGTAATTCTATTGCTGAAGTTGTGTGAGCGAATGGTGGTTATAATGGTCACACTATTTAGATGCTTTAAACTCATTGGTTACCCAACTGACTTTGGGAAGAAAAATGGAGGGCAAAGTTTCAAAGCGAAAAGTGTTTTTAACAATTCTGTTGGGACATCCTCATCATCTGGTCTCACAGATGAACAACTTGCTACTTTGCTCACTTTTATAAAAGATAACAAGGGTAGTGCTAATGATTCTATAAAAGGTGTACATGCCAACATGGCAGGTATTTATTTTAACAACAGTAAAATTTTCAACGATAATTTTAGAAAAAAAATTGTTCTAACACCAACATCAAATCAAAACTTGGGCATAATGGGAAGGTTGTTGATTCCAGGGCAAATCAACATATGACCAATAATGCTAATGAATTGGAAAATGTGTTTGATATTTCTCACCTTAATATCTAGGTGGCTCATCCTAATGGGGCTAAGGCCATCATTTCTAAAAATAGCAATCTAAAACTTTCAAATGGTTTAATTTTGTTTGATCTTCTTGTTATAGCTGATTATTGTGTTACTTTAATCTCTGTGCACAAACTTGCTAAGGATAATAAGATTCTTGTTGTGTTTGATGAAAACAAATGTTTTTTGTGAATCAGGATTTGAATCTTAAAAATGTTTTGGGGGCTGGTAGGCAACGTAGTGGTTTTTACTATTTAGATATAAAAGGTAATAAGTGTGTGAATCATTCTAATGTGCTTACTTGTTCTTTGTCTAAACATGATTGGCATTGTAGATTAGGTCACCCAGCTGACCTCGCTCTAAATGTTCTTAAAAATTCTTTGAATATTACAAATTCTGAAAAATCGGATTTCTATGAAGTATGTCAAAGAGCTAAACAAACTAGAGAACCTTTTCCTTTGAGTTATCATAAAACAAAGGGGCAATTCCATATATATCCAAAATAAAAATATTTCCCCAATTCATGCTTAAAAAGCATTGTACATATGCATTGAAAACTTGTCATTTGGGCAAATATGGAATTATAATGTTTATTTTGGGTATATATGGAATTTTCCCTAAAACAAAAATGGTTGGTGAACTTGT
Organism: Glebionis coronaria; assembly: GCA_025667525.1. Lineage (NCBI taxonomy): Eukaryota > Viridiplantae > Streptophyta > Magnoliopsida > Asterales > Asteraceae > Glebionis > Glebionis coronaria. The sequence goes on from CM046879.1 coordinate 565,011,805, forward strand.
TCATTTGGATTTGTGGGGTCCTTATAGGGTGACCAGTCACACTGGTCATAGATATTTTTTACTGTTGTGGATGATTTCACCAGAGCTGTTTGGGTGTATTTGATTAAAACCAAAGATAAATTTGGTTCTTTTATTGAAATTTTCTACAATCTCTTAAAAAATCAATTCAAAAAGAATGTTAAAATTTTCAGAAGTGATAATGGAACTGAGTTTATGAATCAAAACTTTCATAAATTTAGTCATGAAAAAAGGATTTTACACCAGAGCTCTTGTGCTTATACCCCACAACAGAATAGGGTGGTTGAAAGAAAACATAGGCATATCTTAAATGTTACTAGATGCCTTATGTTTCAAGGGGTGGGGGAATACCCTTGAGATTTTGGACTTGATGTGTTCTTACTCCTACTTATCTTATTAATAGATTAACCTCTTCTGTGCTAAATGGTAGATCTCCTTATGAGATGATTTATAATTCATCCCCTAATCTCTCTCATATTAGAACTTTTTGTTGTCTTTTTTTTCCACTATTTTAAATAGTCATGATAAACTCACCAGTAGGTCTAAAAAATGTGTTATGATGGGTTTTTCTAATTCTCAAAAGGGTTAAGTTTTTTGTATCAAGAGATGTTAAGTTTTTTGAATCTGTATTTCCTTTAAAGGATTCTGTTTGAAATAAAAAGAAAAATGATAACACAAATCCTGATGTTTTTCAATATGATAAAGTGTTAACCTTTTTTACATAGAAAACCCTGAGCTTCCCGATGATGATGAGAGAGTATTAAAGAAACATAATGGTGACCTTGGGTCACCAAGTGATAGTAGCCCACCTTCAAGTCTAGGTAGCACTAGAAACATTGCTTCAGGCAATGATACCAGTGATGCCAGCTTGAATAGGAATGAGGCTACCACACTTGATGATAGTGAAAACTCTAAGGGAAATTTAGAATTTAATCTCAATCTTCCCTTCCATGGGCAAAACATAGGAGAAAATTTGGGGGATAATTATAATACTAATGCTTAGGGTGATCAATTGTTGAGAATGCCTTCAAGACCTTCTGTCTTTTCTAAAAATTACAATGATTTTGTTGTTAATTCAAAAGTCAAGTATGGGATTAAAAAAGTTGTTGGGTATTCTAAACTCAATGGGGATGTTTAATGTTTTGTCACTCACTTAAATAAAAATAATGAACCCAGGAGTTTCTTTGAAGCATCTCAAAGCCCACATTGGGTTGATGCTATGAATATAGAATTTGTTTCCTTACTTGAGAATGACACTTGGGATTTAGTTGAATTACCTGCTGGTAGGACTACTTTGAATTCTAAATGGGTTTGGAAACTTAAGTTTAAATCCAATGGTGAAATAGAAAGGTATAAAGTTAGACTTGTTGCTATGGGTTATGGTCAAAAGGAGGATATTGATTATGAAGAAACCTTTTCTCCTGTTGTGAAAATGGTAACTGTTAGGTGTCTTATTAACTTTGATGTTAATCAGTCCTGGCCTATCTATCAACTTTACATCAACAATGCTTTTCTGTATGGTGAGTTAGATGAAACTGTTCACATGAAACCACCTCAAGGTTTCTACACTGGTAACTCTAATCTTGTTTGTAGATTGAAAAAATCCATTTATGGACTTAAACAGTCTCCTAGATAGTGGAACTTTAAACTCACCTCTGTGCTTGTTGAAAATGGATTTGTTCAAAGCAAATCTGATTATTCTCTTTATACTAAGTCTAGTGATAATGTTTTTATTGTTGTTCTTGTTTATGTGGATGATATTATTGTCACTGGTAATAATGAAAAGAAAATTGACAGCTTTAAATTTTTTTTGAAAGGAAAGTTCAAAATCAAAGATTTAGGAAAATTACAATATTTTTTGGGGATTGAAGTTATTAATACCAAGTATAGTGTTTGTTTAAACCAAAAAAAATGTTTTAGATCTTTTGTCTAAATAGGAACGCTAGCTTGTAAACCATCTAAGACACCTTTAATGGCAAAGCTGTCAATTTCTAATGAGGCTTCTGATAGTGATCCTTTGCTTGAAAACATTGTTGATTAACAGAAACTCATGGGAAATCTAATTTACTTAACCAATACTAGGCCTGACATTTCATATGTTGTACATTGTTTAAGTCAGTTCATGAATTCCCTCTTGAGCTCTCATCTAAAAATTGCCCTTAGAATTCTGAGATACTTGAAGGGATCTCCAGGTCCTGGTATTAATGTTTTAAAAAACTCTGGTATGTCTCTTAAATCCTTTTTAGATGCTGATTGGGCTAAATGTATTGTGACAAAAAGGTCTGTAACTGGTTATTGTGTATTTTTGAATGATAATTTGGTTTTTTGGAAAAGTAAGAAGCAACATACTCTCTCTAAATCTTTTGTAGAAGCAGAGTATAGGGCTTTTGCTTCTGTTACAAGTGAAGTCATATGGATCCTTAAAATCTTGATAGATTTAAACTGTCATAATATTTTACCTGTGGATCTATTTTTTGATAGGAATTCTGCTATTAAGATAGCAGCTGATAACGAACTAAATATACATATTCAATCCGTTACTATTATGCCACTTTGTATTATAAATAAGAACTTTGGATACTTAATCTATTATGTTTTACATGCAAGTATAAAGTTTGAAGGAACAAAGTGAAGAAACAAAAAGAAGAGTCCTTGAAGTGCAAATAATAAAAGACTCATATGAAAAGATTCTGGAACGCACAAAAGTGTGGCGCAAAAACTCAGAAGTGAGACGCACATTTCCCACCTCCAAAGTGCGGGCCACTTTTGGAGAAGTGCGGCGCACATTTACCTCCAGTCTGTACTATAAATAGAGACCCTTTCTACTCATTTTAAACACACATCTTAATCAACTACTCTATAATCCGAGTATCCTTATCTTCTTAGTGATATTTTCAGTATATCAACTTTTGGGAAATACTTGTAACGAAAGTATTCTACTCTTTGATTCTTGGAAAGACGATACAATCATGACACTTGTGTACTCGTTCATTCGATCAATCTAAGTATGATGTTCTCTCACTCTTTTCCATTTGATACTTTGATTACTATGTTAGGCTAAGCTATTTGTGACTATATGGGTATGTGACTATAACTAGTGATGATGCTATGATATGATCCTTTATAATTGATTTCAAGCTAATGTTGTAGAACCATTATGCCACTTAGTTATTATATAACCATATTTTATCTAAAGTTGATTTGTTACGATAATTTGACGTCGAGAGACTCAAGTTGTTATAATAAGTTTTTAAGAACTTGTCTATGATTTTGAATCTTTGGTTGGAGAGATCCGCTTAGATACTTTGATAATATATTGAACTTGTTGGAAACTTGTTTTAAGCTTTGTCGCTTAATCAAACATAAGTCTTAAATCATACCAAATTAAACTGTGTAAACTCCATTTTGACGAAAAAGGATTATCACTCTTTACCTACATAAACATATCTCGATCATTATTATCATCATCACTAACTTATACGAACTATCCCATATTAGTCATACTTGTTACTATTGTTAATATTTCAGCCATTTGTTTCTTTAGTTATTATACTGATTACCAAAACGAAACTAAGTCCTAGCGAACGATCCTGGCCTACCACTACAAAGCTATATTACGTACGAAAGGGTATACTTTCCGGTGTTTGTATTCTAGTCCCTTGTTTTGTGAAACCTTGTTATAAATTTAAGACTTGCGAAACGAACATCAAGTTTTTGACGCCGCTGCCGGGGACTTACAATCGTGTTTTGTAACCAAAGTTTTCATAATCTTTGAAGAATTGAACCATTTCTCACTCGAAACAACCCAATATTTTCCTTACAGTACAGAAAATACGACGCACAACTCAAAAGTGCGCCGCACTTCCTGTAGCGAACAAAAGTACGCCGCACATCTCATTTATGCGACGCACATTCCATACTGTAACACGAAAACCATTGTTGGATGCACACCCGTTCATCCGAAACTCCACCAGTATCAGCATTATCAGAACTTGAGCGTACCTTTAACCGAAGGTTACGTAGACTTGACCGCCGTGTACCTTTAGATAGGAGACACGAGCAACCTCAACCTCACAAAATCAACCAACCTTTTGACAACCTCTCTCAATTTATATTTCTCACCAAACTCATTGAACGTTACGATCCAATATCGGACACCGATGAAGAACCAATGTGTTCAGCAGATAGAGTTGTAGCACCAACTCTTGGCTCCGCAATCCTTTTACCAGAAATAGAAAACTATTTTGCAATCAAAGGAAACCATATGACACTTGTCAAAAACCACCAATTTGATGGTCGAATCAAAACCGATCCTCACAAACAAATCCATGAATTCAGCAAAATTCGCAAAAATGTTCAATTATGGATAAGGACAAGCTTAAGCCGTTTAACTCATGATGTTTCCACCATCCCTGACTAGAGAATCCAAGTCGTGGCTCGACGAACTTATTGAAGGAACCATTCGAACACGGTAAGGTCTTAGAATCGCTTTCATTATCTGATTCTTTCCTCCTGCCCTATTTGAAAAACTCCTCGGAGAAATCCGAAGCTTTTCTCAACAAGATCAAAAAACTCTCACTGATGCATGGTTAAGAATGAAAGAACAACTCAGAAACTGCCATGTTCATGGACTTAAAAAGGAAGGTATAATCAAGATTTTCTATCATGGTCTTGACGATGCGACTCAAGATGCATTAAACACCGCAACGGGCGGTATTTTCCTTTACAAAACTCCTAACCAAGCTTACCAATTGTTAGATGACAAAGTCTTACTTAAGCTTGATTGGTCCAAAAACCATAAAAACAAAAACCCTCGAAAAACCGTAGCTTTTGCCGAAGAAAGCAACAACCCAACCGACACTGACAAAACTATGGCTCGTATGGACTCCATGTCTCTTAAAATTGATACTCAATATAAAGAGATGAAAAACAAATCTCGTGAAACTTGCAAACACTGTGGAGGAAACAATCCTTCTAGTGAATGTGATGACGATGACACACCCATGACAAAGGAAGAAGAAGCCAATTTCATGAACACCTTTCGTCGAACTCGATTTTATAACGATTATCGTAATCGGGACCGCGATAATTGGAGATCTACCAATAAACCAAGTTACGATCGAGACGAAAGAAACCTACTCAAACCAAAGACAAACCCAACCTCGAAACCAAGCTCGACAATTTCATTGAATCTCAAAGAAAGACCGACCTTTTCGTGGGAGATACATTCACTAACCTCAAAATGAAGTTCGAGACTTCAAACAAAAACCACCAAGCTTCCATTCAAAACCTTGAATATAAATTTGATCGTTTTGTCGACAAGCAATCGAATCGCGCTTCTGTTTCTTTACCAAGCAATACCAACCCTAACCCAAAGAACAACAACAAATACCAACCACCGCAAGCTCGTAATGAGCATGTAAATGTCGTATTTAGGCGGAGTGGTTTATCGTACGAATCACCTGCCAAACCAACCCAAGATATACCCATCAAAAATCCACTCGATAGGACGAAGCACAACCAACACCAACCAAACCCACTGAAAACACAAACCCAACACCCAAGGCATATAAACCAAAAGTACCATATCCCCAACGCTTACGTAAGCAAAAGATGCAAGCTAAGTATGGTAAATTCCTCGACTTAATCCAAGAAGTTCGAATTAATATGGATGTTTTGGCTGGAATGCCAAACTATGGCAAATTTCTCAAAGAACTTATCAAAGGCAAACATAATTTTGAAGATGTTTCTTCTGCTTTTCTAAATAATGAATGTTCTGCCATTATCCAAAACAAATTTCCACCAAAACTTGGAGATCCTGGAAGTTTTCTAATTCCATGTACTTTCCATCGTTCATACTTTTGTAACGCCTTGGCCGATCTTGGCACTAGTATTAACCTCATGCCATACTCTTTGTATGCCAAACTCTCAAAAGATGTTCTCAAACCCACAAAAATGAGGTGTTCGCCTCGCGAACCTATCTTTTCAATACCCAATGGGATAGCCGATAACATGCTCGTAAGAGTTGGAAAATCATTTTTCCTATTGACTTCGTAATTATAGAAGATAACAAGGTACCACTTATACTTGGTAGACCTTTCTTATATACAGCCGATGTTGTGATTCGAGTAAAACAAAAACAACTCAACCTTGGAGTTGGACAAGATAGAATTTCCTTTTCTATCGACGGAGCAATGAAACACTCGTATTCTAATGACGATACTTGCTTTAGTATTGATGTCATTGAAGAAATAGTTGAAGCCGATTTCGACTCTCTTCTTGATGAAGGAAGCGAGAATTTATATTCTATCGAAGGAACCATCCTCGAAGAAGAACTTTTTGTTGAATTTGACGCCTTTATAGCTGTTCACACCGAAGAACCAATCGAAACACCTGAGGAAGATAAAAAAACCTCATTTGAAACCATAACTTTTGAAACCGATTTCAAAGTTAAGAAATATGTGGTGAACCTCCTACAGATTTAGAACTTAAGCCTCTTCCTAAACACTTGGAATATGCATTTCTTCATGAAGAAAATTTACTGCCTGTAATTATTTCATCCCAACTCTCAGAAGAAAACAATATCAATTTAGTCGAAGTTCTCAAGAAACACAAACAAGCTTTTTCTTGGAAGACTTCTGACGTTCCAGGCATATGTCCGTCGTTCTGCAAACACAAAATCCAACTTTTAGATAACAAAAAACCAATAGTTGAAAAACAACGAAGATTAAATCCTAACATGAAGGATGTTGTTAAACAAGAAATAATCAAACTCCTAGATTCTGGAATAGTCTACCCAATCGCCGATAGCCCATGGGTTAGTCCTATTCACTGTGTACCTAAAAAGGGAGGTATCACTATAGTGACTAACAAAAACAATGAGTTAGTACCAACACGAACCATCACCGGATGAAGAGTTTGTATTGACTATCAAAAATTAAACGATGCAACCGCGAAAGATCATTTTCCTTTTCCCTTTATGGATCTAATGTTAGAAAGACTCGCAGGGAATGAATACTTTTGTTTCCTTGATGGTTTTTTCGGATACTTTCAAATCTCAATAAACCCTATAGATCAAGAGAAAACCACATTTACTTGTCCATTTGGAACTTAGGCATATAGGCGCATGCCTTTTGGCCTATGCAATACACCTGCTACTTTTCAGAGGTGTATGGTTTTAATTTTCCATGATATGATTGAAGAATCAGTCGAAGTCTTCACGGACGATTCTTCCGTATATGGAAACTCTTTCGACACATGTCTTAGCAATCTCGGTAAAATGTTAACACGTTGTGAAGAAGTAAATCTTGTGCTAAACTGGGAAAAATGTCACTTCATGGTTAAAGAATGAATTATGCTTGGAAATAAAGTGTCTGGCGCAGGCTTAGAAGTTGACAAATAAAAAATAAACGTAATCTCGAAACTCCCACTACCTGCTAATGTGAAAGGCATTAGAAGTTTTCTAGGTCATGCCGATTTTTACCGAGGATTCATTAAAGACTTTGCGAAAATCGCAAGACCTTTAAGTCAAATTCTAGAAAAAGAAAAACATTAAATTTTAATGAGGAATGCCTTTTTGCATTTGAAACTCTCAATGCAAAGCTTACATGCACACCAATTATTGCAAGCCCTAATTGGAATCCTCCATTTGTGCTTATGCGCGATGCAAGTGAACATGCCCTTGGAGCCGTCCTTGGACATAAAGATGGAAAACAATTTCACCCCATCTACTTTTCTAGTAGAACTCTAAACGCAGCCCAACAAAATTACACCATTACAGAATAAGAACTCATGGATGTAGTTTATGCATTTGACAAATTTCGATCATACCTCGCTTTGTCTAAAACAATAGTTTACACCGATCATTCAGCTCTTAAATACTTGTTTAAAAAGCAAGACGGCAAACCTCGTCTCATACGATGGATATTGCTTTTACAAGAATTTGATTTATTAAAGATAAAAAAAGAGCTGAGAATGTTGATACCGATCATTTATCTCGCATAGTTAATGATGATTCTAGCGATGATGAAATCGATGATTTTCCCGATGAACATATAATGCAAGTAAATACTGACGATACACCATGGTTCGCAGATTTTGCAAACTATTTGGTTGTAGGTATTTTATGAAAGGGAATGACGTATCAACAAAAGAAAAGATTCTTTTCTGAACTCAAAAAATATTTTTGGCACGAACCTCACCTATTCAGAATTTGTTCCGATGGAATGATCCGACGTTTTATTTCTGGATCTGAATCTCGAAAAATTCTTGATGAATGTCACTACGGACCGATCAAAGGACATTACGCTTCGAACACCACCGCTAAAAAGTGTTTGACAATGGTTTTTACTGGCGTACGATTATTCGTGAAGCTCATACCTTAGTACGATTACACGAATCATGTCAAAGGACTGGAAATCTTTCAAAAAGAGATGAAATGCCTCTCAATAACATCCAAGTCTGCGAAATCTTTGACGTGTGGGGTATCGACTTCATGGGACCATCTCCTAAATCCTATAAATGTGAATACATTTTAGTCGTCGTCGACTATTTATCGAAATGGGCCGAAGCTCAAGCCTTGAAAACTAACGACGCAAGAGTTATTCTTAAAGAAAATATTTTGTCATTTTGGAATTCCAAAAGCACTAATAAGCGATAGAGGTACTCACTTATGTAACAAACTCATGGACAAAATCATGAAAAGATATGGAGTTAACCACCGATTTTCCACATCTTACCACCCTCAAACGGGTGGCCATGTTGAAAACACTAATAAAGCTCTTAAACGAATTCTTGAAAAGACCGTCAACAACAACCCGGCTTGTTGGTCTAAAAAAATTAGAAGATGCTCTATGGGCCTTTCGTACCGCATTCAAAACACCAACTGGAACCACACCGTACAAACTCTTGTATGGAAAGACATGCCATTTACCAATCGGAATTGAACACCATGCATACTTGGCACTTAAGAACTACAATCCCGATCTTATTGCAGCTAGAGAAAAATGAATATTCTAACTTCATGAGTTAGATGAATTTATACATAAAGCTTATGAAAGTTCTCGTTTATATAAAGAAGGCATGAAAGTTAGCATGATCTCAAATTACGAATAAGAAAAGAATTCAAACATGGAGAGAAAGTACTTCTCTTTATCTCGAAATACAAATTCAGACAACCTAAACTTACTTCGAGATAGACTGGACCTTATACAGTGAAAAACCAATATCCATCCGGATATGTTGAACTATATGGTCGAGACAACACAACTTTTATTGTCAAGGGACATAGACTGAAGCTCTACCACGAAGAAGAAGACTGTAATGAATTCAAAGTAGAATAGATCCCATTCTTCATAAAATAAACCCGAGTAGCCGAGTCTGGCTGAAGACTCTAAACTTAGCGCTTCTCGGAAGGCAATCCGTATGTTATTCCCCACTTTTTACCTTAAGTATGGAGGAGGACTTGTAGAATAAATAAAACCGTCCTTGTATATATTTTGCATGTTTTTTGTTTTATCATGTCATGCAGGAAAAACAGCAAACTTGGAGCTATAAGTCGGATTCACCTCTTGAAGTCCCGCAATTTTCTACTTAGCCCCGGGAAGTTCTCGTTTCCCTTTGCCTTTTTCCTATTTTTTTTTAATTTATCAGTTTTTACATCAAGGACGACGTTCACCTTAAGTGTGGAGGAGGAGACAAATAGGAAAAATAATAAATAAATCAATTTTCTCCACATCAATATCTTTTTAAAATAAAATAAAAATATATATGTTTTGTAAATAAATAAAGTTTTTAGCAAAGCAAAAATCTCATTGATTGACATTATAACTAAGCACAAAACCATCCACCAAATACGTGATTTGTTGGGTCAAAAAGTTGATGTGGCAGAAACTCAAAAACGAAGAAAACATGAAGTTATTGTCTAAGCGTTTTCAAGACCAATTTAGGCGTTGACAAGAGTTAATCTAGCATTGTTGGCTCAAGAGTTGTCGTGTGCAATTCAAGAGTTGTTACATGCAATTCAAGAGTTGACAGAATTGTAGACAAGAAGCTTTTAGAAGATTCTATTTGGATATATATGCAGGAGATATTCTGTATATAGTTATTTAAATAGAAGATTCACATGTTTATTTATTCTTATCTCTTGTAAACCCTAATCCTTACACTATAAAAGGAACCAAGGGTATTAGGTTTATTCATAACTTTCATATACAATGTAAACCTAAAGTGTGTGTCGACTAGGTGTGGGATTCAATGTACACACACCTAGTGATTGTTTGTTATTAATATAATGAACAATCCAATTGTGTTTTAATTCATGTTATTCGTGCCTAGACACCTTGTTAATGATTGTTGTTCTAATTCTGCTTTGATTGTTTAATCATATGAACAATGATCATTCCTAGTTGCTTAAAAGATCTGGAAACCAAGGTTTCCACAAGTGGTATCAGAGCTTGTTGAGGAACTTTTGATCTTAAAGAACACCAGAACCCTAAAATCACCAAAACCCTAACAACATCATGTCTGAAGCAATAACCTCCTCCTCCTCAGCCTTACCAAACATCAAGATTCCCATGCTTGATGCAACCAACTTTGACTTATGGAAGTTCAACTTTGAACAATATCTGGGGATCTATGACTACACACTCTGGGAGATTCTTGAATATGGAAACACATTCAATAAGGCTCAAAAGATTCTTGATGCCATTACTCAAAGATCAGCTGTTGCTGGATGTTCTGAAGCTGATAAGAAAGAAAAACCTAGAGATGGGAGAGCTGTGGCTGCTGATGACATTGCAAAGAAAAGGGTTGTCATGAAAGCCCTAAATATTCTAAAAGTCTCTTTGGGACAAGAAAACCAGCATAAATATAGAGGCTATGAATCTGCTAAAGAGCTTTGGGAAGCTCTTGAAGTTGCATATGGTGGCAATGCAGACACTGAGGAGGAAAAGAAAAAGCAACTTCTGCATGATTATGCTGTCTTCAAAGCTCAACCCCCTAATGAAAAACTGAGTAGTGTGAGAAGCAGATTGCTTGACATTACAAGCAAGTTGTCCTTCATGGGGACACAAGTTGGTGATGTTGACATCAATGCTACCTTTCTTAAAAGTCTTGGTGAGGCATGGAAGATTGAGGCAAGATCTATTCTTGCCAACAATACTTACAAGAGCTCCTCGTTTGATGACATCTACAACAAACTAAGACTGTTGGAAGATGAAACTCTTTTAGAGCATGGAAGCAAATCTACCACCAGCAACATGGTCTTCTTCTCTCATAGTGAAGGTCAGTTCAATCAGAAGGACTCTTATATGCATCCAGTTACTGGATCATCATATGTCAGCGCTGGAACAAGTCCTGTCAACGTCTCCTATTCAGACGCTGACACATTCATGAATGACTCTCCAAGAGTTAAACCTGCTGGTTTGGATTTGGATACTGTTTGTGCCTACATTGCTTCTTTGCCCAATGGTTCAGTGATTACATATGAGGACCTTGAGCAGATAAGTGATGAGCACTTAGAAGAGATGGACATCAAGTGGAACATGGCTCTTGCTAGTATAAGAGCAAATAGGTGGAACAGAAGGTTTAAAAAGAAGATGACCTTCAATGCTAAAGACACAGCTGGATTTGATAAATCCAAAGTTGAATTCTACAACTGTCATCGTATGGGGCACTTCATGAGGGAATGCAGATCTCCTAGAAGATCTGATGCTGGTAAACCCTCAAGTCAGGTTGTTAAAGCTCAGGATTCCAAAGCCATGGTTGTAGTTCAAGGAATTGATGGTACAGGATGGGATTGGAGCTATCTGGCTAAGAATGTTGAAGAGGATAAAGCTTTGGTTGCTGATATTGAAGAAGAAGAGCATGTTGAATATGCTCTCATGGCACACTCCTCCTCTTCATCTGATAATGAGGTATATGATGACGCTTTTTGTAGCAAAGGTTGTAGGTTAAACACTGAAAGACTTAACAAAGAGGTGTTAAAACTAAAAGATGATATGAGTACTGAAAGATGTAAATTGTCTAATTACCAACTAGCTCTAACTGAAACTGAGAAAACCGTTTCTGAATACAAGAAAATGGAATTTGATTTAAAATATAAGATCAATATCTTAAAACATGAGTTAGAGGGTAGTATGGATATAAGAAACATCATGGAAAGGGTTAATGGTGAATTACAGGCTAAGTTAGATGAGGCCATTAAGAATCAAGATAATGTTGGCCTCAAAATTCAAAGATTTGATAGAGCCACCCAAACCCTAGGAGACTGTGTAGCTAAACAAAAGGATCCTAAGGACATGACTGGGATTGGGATGAATGATTACTCTTTGGTTCCACCATCAGCTGGTGACTTCTATGGTGTCCAACAAAGGGACTTATCTTGGACTGGTTTGCCAGAGATCCAAGAGGAGGAATTCATTCCTCCACCAAGAGTTGTCACTCCAGTTGAAGAGTATCAACAGAAACTGACTGAACTAAATGAGTGGAAGAAGGCTAACCCTACTCTATTTGTCAAGGGTGGCTTGCTATGTGAAAGTCCTAATGAGTCTACACCCATTAAGGTTACTAACCCAATCACTGGTAAAGTTGTTGACCTAGGCTCAAACACTGTTAGAAGACCTAGCATTAAATATGCAGAGATGCATAGGAATACTAGGTCACCCAAGAGTCAAGTTAGCAATCATGGAACAGGCTTCTACTCTTCTAGACCTAAGGTTGTGTCTAGAAAAGCTTGTTACACTTGTGGTAGCTTTTCACACTTGGCATACAAGTGTGTCAACGCTCCCAAAGCCAGCGCTGACAGGAATAATTTCAACACTGACAGGAACAAAGTCAACGTTGTTAGGAAGTCAAACGTTGTCAGACCCAAACCTAGTGTGCAGCAAAGTCCACAAGTGATTAGACCTGCCCCATTCTTTTCTAGAAGGTCTAACACTCATGGACAAAGACCATTTCAAAAGATAAACACCTGGTCAAATAGGCAATGGGTTTCTGTAGCAAACCCTAGGTTCAACGCTGACAAGGGTAATTTCAGCGTTGACAGGACAAATTCTAACGCTGACAGAAACGTGACCAGACCTAAATATTTGCAGCCACAAGGTAAGGGGTCTAAAGCTTCTTCAAGCTTAACATGGAGACCCAAGAAAGATCAAAACCCTAATGATAATGGGATTTCAATGACTTGCAATAGATTTAATTACATTTCAAAGGTCATTACAAAACCTATTGGGGTTAACTGGGTATTTCATCCTAAAAAGGATGAGAATGGGGTTGTTGTGAGAACTAAGTCTGTTCTTATTGAACAACCAGATGAATCCAACTCTTTTAAGACTTGGGTTCCCAAAGAAAACTAATTTGTTTTCTTTATGTGCAGGGCATTCAAAGACAGATCAATGATTATGGGTATTGGGATAGTGGATGCTCAAGGCACATGACAGGGAAGGAAGACTATCTGACGAATTTCACCCCTATTAAGGATGGTGATAAGGTTTACTTTGGAGGTGGATATGGAACTATCACAGGCAAAGGAACCCTTCTCACCAATAATCTGTGTTTTGAGAACGTCTTCCTGGTAAAAGAACTTGATTACAACCTGTTTAGTGTATCACAAGTTTGTGATAACAAAAATAAAGTTCTTTTTACTGATACTGAGTGTTTGGTGTTAAGCAAGGATTTTAAGATCCCTGATAAGAAATTGATTGAGTATAGAACACCTAGGCATAAGGACATATATAATGTGAATTTAAATGGGATTAAAATGAATACCAATATGTCTTGTTTTTATGCTAAGGCCTCAGTAGATGAGAGTAATTTGTGGCACAGGAGACTAGGGCACATAAATTTTAAAAATATAAATAGACTTGTGAGGCTTGGTTTAGTTGATGGTTTGCCTGAGAAGGCCTTCCACAATGACCACTCTTGTGTTGCATGTCTTAAAGGCAAGCAGCACAAGGTCTCATTCAAGTCCAAACAGGTGCATACTAGTTCCAGACCTCTTCAAATGCTTCACATGGACCTCTTTGGTCCAACAAATATAGAAAGCTTGAATGGTAAGTCATATTGCTTTGTTATCACAGATGACTTTTCTAGATTTACTTGGACATTCTTTCTAGCTATGAAGAGTGACACAGCTGATGTTCTTATTGATTTTATCACTCAGATTGAGAAGAGGTCTGGCAATGAGGTTAAAATGCTTAGGAGTGATAATGGTGGAGAATTTAGGAATAAGAAGCTAGATGATTTCTGTGCCAGGAAAGGAATTACAAGGCAATTTAGTATTGCTAGAACCCCACAACAAAATGGGGTTGCTGAGAGGAAAAATAGAACCCTAATTGAAGCAGCCAGAAAAATGTTGGCTGATGCTCACTTTCCTATAGCCTTTGGGGCTGAGGCTGTTAATACAGCATGCTATGTGCAAAATAGAGCATTGGTTAACAAAATTCAGAACAAAACACCTTATGAGTTACTTTGGGGAAGAAAACCTAATATTGGTTTTCTCAGACCTTTTGGCTGTCATGTAGTAGTCTTGGATACTAGTGATGCCTTAGGGAAATTTAGTGCAAAAGGTGATGAGGGTTACTTCATGGGGTATTCAGTGCAGAGCAAGGGTTATAGGGTTTATCTTAAAGAGGACAAACGTATAGTTGAAAGAGTACATGTTAGGTTCTTAGAGAATAAACCTAGTGATCCTGAAAGTGGTCCTAATTGGTTGTTTGATTTGGAACCCTTATCTAGAACTTTAAATTATATGCCTGTCACTAATCCAGACATTGTGAAGGTAACTTCAAATGTTGTGGAGGAACAAGTTGTTAATGTTTCAGGTACACAGGTTAATGAGAGGGTTGGATCACAAGCAGAAAAGGCATCTCCTATATTAGAATATGTCACAATTCCCATTTGGACAGATGCTTTTGCTGCTGCTGCTGCTGCTGGACAAGATAATGGTGGTTTCCAAATACCACCAGATACAAACATGCATGGTCCTTCAGGCGCTGACAAAGGCAAATCTAGCGCTGACAAGACCAATTCAGACGTTGATGGCTCAGACGTTGACAACAACAGTTCAAGCGTTGTTAGCCCAAGCGCTGACAAACAAGGTTCAGACGTTGACAACACCTTTGCACATCTTTTCTCTTCCACTTTTGAACAAGGTGAACCTTCCAATTCTTATGAAGAAGGTCATCCTTATGTTGATATAAGAGAGTCTGATGAAGAAGATATTGGCAACATGGAGCATGAGGTTGAGGACACCAGACTTTTTGAAGGAGGAGTTCTCACTTCTACAATGAAGAATCACCCCCCTTCCCAGATCATTGGTGATATTATAACTCCAGTTCAGACTAGAAGGTCTCATCAAGGTCTTGGTGGGTTTATTGCCAATATACACAAGAAGGTTGATACCCCTCTTGTGCAAGCATGTTTGTTTGCATGTTTTCTGTCACAAGAAGAACCCAAGAAAATATTTGATGCTCTCAAAGAACCAAGTTGGGTGGAAGCAATGCAGGATGAGCTTCACCAATTTGCAATTCAGGATGTTTGGGAGCTGGTTGATTGTCCTAGATATGTCAGACCTATAGGGACAAGATGGGCTCTCAGGAACAAAAGAGATGAAAGAGGCATTGTGGTCAGAAACAAGGCAAGGTTAGTGGCTCAAGGTTATACACAAGAGGAGGGGATAGACTATGAGGAGGTCTTTGCACCAGTAGCAAGGATTGAAGCTATTAGGATTTTTCTAGCCTATGCATCCTGCATGGCCTTCACAGTCTATCAAATGGATGTCAAGAGTGCCTTTCTCTATGGCACCATTGTTGAGGAAGTATATGTAATGCAACCTCCTGGTTTTGAGGATCCAGAGCATCCTGATAAAGTGTATAGAGTCAAAAAGGCTATGTATGGCCTTCATCAGGCCCCTAGAGCAAGGTATGGTACTTTGTCTACCTATTTGGTGGACAATGGATTCAAGAGGGGCACCATAGATCAGACACTATTTACAAAGAAGAAAGGCAAGGATGTGTTGCTTGTGCAGGTCTATGTTGATGATATCATTTTTGGGTCTACTGATCCAAAGATGAGTGAGGATTTCTCCAAGCTTATGACAGACAAATTCAAGATGAGTGCTATGAGGGAGATGAACTTCTTTCTAGGTTTACAAGTTCAGCAGAAAGAGGATGGTATCTTCATCTCCCAGGACAAATATGTTGCTGAGATCTTGAAGAAGTTTGGCTTTTCTCCACATGAAAAGAGGGCTACTACTCCTATGGATAGAGAACACCCTTGGGGAAAGATTGGAGATGGGAAAGATGTTGATGTCAGGCACTATAGATCCATGATTGGATCCTTGATGTATCTTACTGCCTCCAGACCTGATATCATGTTTGCTGTGTGTGCTTGTGCACGCCATCAAGTGACTCCCAAAGAATGTCACCTTTATGCTATGAAGAGGATCTTTAGGTACCTAAGATGTTATCCTAGTCTTGGTTTGTGGTACCCAAAGGATTCACCATTGGAGCTGATTGCATATTCAGATAGTGATTATGGAGGTGATAAGTTTGATAGGAAATCCACAACTGGTAGATGTCAGTTTCTTGGAAGCAGGTTGGTATCTTGGCAATGCAAGAAACAAACAGTGGTGGCTAATTCTACAACTAAAGCAGAGTATGTGGCTGCAGCTGCATGTTGTGGCCAAGTGTTGTGGATTCAGAACCAGCTGTTGGACTATGGGTACAATTTCATGCATACTAAGATATTTGTTGACAAATAGTACTTTATGCATCATTAAGAATCCTGTACATCATTCTAAAACTAAACACATAGAAATTAGACACCATTTTATAAGAGATTGCTTTGAGAAAGGTTTAATACAACCAGATAGGGTTGACATTGAGGAAAATGTGTCAGATTTATTAACTAAACCTTTTGATGCTGGGAGATTTCAATACTTGGTAACAAGTATTGGAATGGTCAATCTCACATAATATGTGTTTTGGATTCTTTTTGTAAAAATATGTACAGGATGATGCATTATTATTTTTGGTCTTATTGATGATTTAGATTTTCCACTATATTTTTCTAACACTGACAAAGGTTGCTTGAACACTGATAAGTGTTTTTGTAACGTTGTCAGCAATATAATTGTCTAACGCTGACAAAGCTTCCCTCAACGCTGTCATGTGTTATCGGGGCGTTGTCAGCAACAATGTTAGTTTTGTGGTTTTCAATCTAAATGTGCAGATGGTGTTAGCAGTATACCATTGGATACAGAGTTGCTTATGGATCAATGGAGAAGCATTTGGACAAGTTTTTAATTATGGATGATGGTTGGAATGTTTCATTCCTATCTTGACATAAATTTTTTATGTTCATGCATGACTTTAGGAAACTTTTGTATCATAGTTTAAGGGGAGGTTTTAGGAACCTTTAGGATGTTTGGGTATCCATATGATACTCTTATCACAATTCTAGATTGTGTCCACAGGTGAGTATGAGTTAGTTTTACTAAATCATGAGGCACTGTAGCATGCAAAGTTGATATACTATGCATGCTGCCAAGACATTTTTGGCCTAGAATTGGTTGTGGTCTGTTGGGAGACTTGGGAATAATTTTGATATGGGATTTACCTGGGAGTAACAAGGATTTTATAAGGTAACTTGGTTGTTAAGAGTTTTGGTTAGCAAGGGACACTAGAGGACTGTTATGTCTATCTTGCTTATGCAAGTGTGCATAACTGGACAGTGCTTGCCGCCCTATGATAATTATCAGCTTTTGGTTATCTTCTCTAGGATAAATTACTTGTTAAGGTCATTTTTCACTTTTTAAAATATTTTTATTTTTGGACGCTGACAAGAATTTTCCAAGCGTTGTTGTGACCAAATTGGACGCTAACATGGCTATAGGCAAACGTTGACAAGATTATAGCCGTTGGGCGTTGATAGGTTATTTTTGACCGTTGACACTCAATGGGACCTACCCAGTTGTTACTTTTTGACATATTTTCAAGCCGTAATTTTAGGAGTTGTTTCTTTCATTTAATGCATGAGATAACTTATAACTTTTTCAATATTTTCATGATTGATTTTTGAAAATACTTGCCTCTTTTTAGGTCTATCACATGCATCTATTTCTCCTATAAATTTGGCTCCTATTTTAAACAGGGTATCTATAATTCTTATCAACTAACAATTTTCTCTTATCAACTTCATCTTCTTCACTTCAAATTAACAGCTTTCATCAATGGCACCAAGGTTTAAACCAACAGAATTGGAATTGGGGTTCAGATCTCAACACAACATGATTGCATATCTTGCTGCTGATGATACTCTGTTTCCTCAATACACACAAATGGTGGCGTATTTGAATGCATCCCCATTAAGGTATGCTCTTTCTCATGCACCACTCATTCCAGTCACACACATTAAACAGTTTTGGAACACTGTTAGTTCCTCAACAGTTAATGGAGTGACCACATTGACTTCTATTGTTCATGGGAGATCTTGGGTGGTTACTGAGGCTTTGGTACGCCAAGCCTTGCATCTTGATGATGCTGATGGTATAGCCACCCTTCCCATAAATGAAATAGAACTAGGGCTTAGGGCTTTGGGATATCCTTTTCCTGATGAAGGTACTCTCAATAAGTATCATAAGCAGGAATTTCCCCCAGCCTGGAAGTACCTCATACATGTCCTCCTTCAATGTTTGAGTCCCAAATGTACTGCACACAATGAGATCAATAGATCCATTGCCAGTGCTATTGTGTGCATTGCAACAGGGCAAAAATTTAACTATTCTAAAATGATTTTTGAGGGGATGTGTAAAAACAAGGGGACAAAAATGACTTTAGCTTATCCCCATTTTCTGCAAATGGTTTTTGATGTTCAAGGTTACTGCTCAAGGGATCACAATGATTTTTATAAGATCCCTGAGCAAAAGAAAGCTATTTTTATGAAGATGAACTCACCACCCCATAGAGACCTACCTTTAACCCAAGCCATGCTTGCTGTTATTGCAGCAGTACAACCCCAACCAGACCCCCAACCTCAAATTGACCCTCAACCACAACTTGAACCAATTCCTGAACCTTTACCTTCACCTGAACAAATGCAAATTGACTCAGAATCCTTCAACGTTGACACACTCAATGTTGGCGTTGATGTGCCTATTTCCAACGCTAACACACAACCTTCACAATCCCAAACACCCCTTAACCAACCCACATCCACTCCATCTTCTACACCATCTTCCACTCCCCCTGAATATAGGTTGATGAAACGCCAAAGGACTACTAGAGTGTTCTCCTCTGGTGGTCCTAGCCATGTAGCAGAGAGAACCACCACCACAAGTGTGGCTGGTGACCTGGATGAGGCTGGGACTATTGGTTCTGGCTTAGATGCTGGCCAAGGCAGTCCCACCATAATTAAGTCCTCATCCATGCCCAATGAATCTGACTTGGGAGGTCAAATCCCCATTTTAGAAGAGGGCAGACTAGAAACAATGACTCTTATGGAATTGACGGCAGTCTGCATTAGCTTGCAAAAGCAAAATGCAGACTTAGTACAAATTGTCAGCTCACAAGGCCTTGAACTCAAGCAATTGAGGGAGAGGATTGTTGTTTTGGAAAGTGATCGTGCTAGAAGAGGTATGGAGGAATCTTCCAAAGGGGAGGAAGATCAAATAAATCTGAGTGATAAGGGCAGCCAGGATGGTCAATCAATGGATGTTGCTGAAGCCCTTACAACTTTGAAGAAACAAACAGGTTTTGATGCGTCCTTAGTCTCTCCTACCAACTTAAATCTATCATTTACAGCTATGTTGAGAGAGGTTACACAAGGCGCTGAGGGAAGATATTTGGGCGTTGACAAGGAAAATTTGGGCGCTGATAGAACAAATTTAGGCGTTGACAGACCTGTACATGAAGGTGATGTATCCCAGTCATCATCTATCATCAAGGAGGTTTCTACTCAGGTATTACCATCTACCTTACCAACCATTGCACCATCAGATAAGGGTAAGGGTAAAATGGTAGAAGAGATTGTTCCAAAGGATGCAGCTCAAGTTGAGTTTGATAGAAGATTAGCTGCACAAATCATGGAACAAGATGAAAAGGAAAAGTCACCATTTGTTGTGACTTCAGAAGAAGAAAGTGATGGAGCTAGCTCAGACTCAAGTGTGATGATTATAGAACCAGAAAGGCTTGAGTATGGTGATGAGTTTGCTAGGGAAAAGTTGAGAGAATTGAAATTGCAGGTTGACTTTGACATGCCAGAGGTGGTTCAAATGTACAATGCTTGGGAAGAAAGATGCATGGATAATCCAGACTTGACCATTTCAGATCAAATATGGGGTTTGGAGCTTCTTCTTAGAGTTCAGAAGGATTGTTAGGTAATTTTGAAACACAAGGCAAGCAATATTCTCTCAGAGTTGAAAAGGGATAGAAGGGAGCTCTACTTTATGTTGCTCAGATGTCATGGAGTTGGATGGACATATCAGAAGTTGAAGGCTTTGACATTTGATGAGTTGGAAAACAGGGCTTATCCCATTTGGGTGAGAGTGCAGGAAGCAAACACTCTCAGACTTCTTTCAGATGAAAGAAAGGAGGAATTTGCAGAAGAAATGGAAATCAAGAAAGCTATGATGGTTCCCAGGCCAGTGAAGAAGGGAATTTCATTTGAGTTTCCAAAAGATATGGATCCACTATATCCAAGTGAAGCAGTTATAAGAAAGAGCCTCAAGCTCTCCCCATTAGAAGCTTCAGATATGGTGCAAGTGTTACCATTAGATTCCAGGAACCCAATTGTGACCTATGAAGAAGATGAATGTGGGTTCTGGAAGATTGGCAGATTTGGCAAGGAGGTACACACTTTTACCACTCTCATATCTTTGTTTGCAAGTTGTGATAGAGAAGACTTGGTGGACCTTTGGAGGTTGCTGGAGACCAAGTATGAGGCTGAAGCACCAACTTCAGCCAATGGAATAAAACTTTGGACCACATTCAAAAGAATGTGTGGACCAAAAGATGAGGATCCTGCAATATGGAAGGATCTTGAAGATGATCTCAGTGGTCTTCAATGGAGGTTATATTTAGCTGCTGGTGTATACCATTTGAGTTCTACAAAATTTGCTGAGTATCTACTTGTGGATGCTCAGTATTTCATATCCAAGGCTATTTTGGAGAAGATGAACGACACTCAGCTGGAAATAGATTATTCAAGTGACGTGGCAAAAGATTTGATCAGATTTATTCATTACCAATATGAGAAGGTTTGTAAGATTCCTCCTAGTCCTTAATGCTTATTCAGAAACTTGATCATAAGAGTGGATATCAAGTTTAGGGGAGGATTGTTGGGAATAAATTAAGGCCAGATCACTTGAGCGCTGACAAGAACAAAACAAGCGTTGACAAGAACAAAACAAGCGCTGACAGCTCAAGCGTTGACAGGTTAAAGTCAAGCGTTGACACATTGAAGACAAGCACTGATGGAAGATATATTCTACGCGTGTTATATTCTAGAATACTTCTAGTAAAGATAAGAACAATAATGTATTTTCTATATTTATCTTTACCTAGAATAGTTGATACGTAGATTATTGTACAAGGCTTCTTATGTCTATAAAAGAAGGCCTTTAGGTTAATGTTTAATATAAGTTTTATATAAGTTTTCGTTCGTAAACATCTTTCATTGTAAGCAAGTTTGATATTGATAATCAAAGTGAAAGTTTGTTTACATCTTGTGTGTTCTTGTTTAAGTGTTAAATTCCGCATAACACTTAGATTCATAAAGCATATACAAAGGTTTCTCTACGTGTATTACTTGATCTAATCTCGTATACACAAAGCTAATCGATCTAAGTTTGGGATCAACAAGTGAAGATTCTATTTTAGAAGATTCTGTTTGGATATATATGCAGGAGATATTCTGTATATAGTTATTTAAATAGAAGATTCACATGTTTATTTATTCTTATCTCTTGTAAACCCTAATCCTTACACTATAAAAGGAACCAAGGGTATTAGGTTTATTCATAACTTTCATATACAATGTAAACCTAAAGTGTGTGTCGACTAGGTGTGGGATTCAATGTACACACACCTAGTGATTGTTTGTTATTAATATAATGAACAATCCAATTGTGTTTTAATTCATGTTATTCGTGCCTAAACACCTTGTTAATGATTGTTGTTCTAATTCCGCTTTGATTGTTTAATCATATGAACAATGATCATTCCTAGTAGCTTAAAAGATCCGGAAACCAAGGTTTCCACATGATTTCTCTATTTTGTGTGAAAGCCGATATCTAGTATGCTTCAGAACTTGTGCTTGACCATCATTTACTAAACCGTAGTGAGGTTAATTTATAGATATTTCAAAAAGAGACAAAATAAATCCCTATTATATCATTTTAGTTAGGCTACACTGGCTTGCTAAAATATGTTGCACTCATACTTATGTGCTATATTATCCTACGTGCTATTATCTCGATGTTATGCCTATCCATTGTCAAGTCGAAAGTATATATGATGTTCTCTTAAAGAAAAAAAAAGAAAGAAATTAAAGTATTATAGTCTAGTTTGTTCTACGACTTTGACAAGACATATTTTGTTACTAAACCCACATCATTTATCACGTTTTGTTTCTTTGAAAAATTATCTGGTGCTCACGCCGCAACGGTTATGTTTATGTGTCATGTACAAGCATATGGTAGCTATCTATTTTATGTCTGCGCTATTTGAGTGTTCTCTTACATTTTCCCATGTGAGTGACATTTGTGTGAACTTAAATCCAAACACTTTCCATGTGAGGTGCTGAAATTATTTTGTCATTTGCTTTTGCTATTTAGAAAATTTAATCATTTTCCTATCATACTTCACATACTTAAAAAGCTTTTTAAATCAAATTTGTTTTCTCACTTTGATTGCTTGAGCGTAAGCAATAGCTAAGTGTGGAAGAATTTGTTAACGACCTAAATATACATATTCAATCCGTTACTATTATGCCACTTTGTATTATAAATAAGAACTTTCGATACTTAATATATTGTGTTTTACATGCAGGTATAAAGTTTGAAGGAACAAAGTGAAGAAACAAAAAGAAGAGTCCTTGAAGTGAAAATAATAAAAGACTCATATGAGAAGATTCTGGAACGCACAGAAGTGCGGCGCACATTTCCCACCTCCAAAGTGCGACGCACATTTAACTCCAGCATGCACTATAAATAGAGACTATTTCTACTCATTTTAAATACACATCTCAATCAACTACTCTATAATCCGAGTATTCTTAGCTTCTTAGTGATATTTTAAGTATTATCCACTTTTGGGAAATACTTGTAACGAGAGTATTCTACTCTTTGATTCTTGGAAAGACGATACAATCGTGACACTTGTATACTCGTTCATTCGATCAATCTATGTATGATGTTCTCTTACTCTTTTCCATTTGTTATTTTGATTACTATGTTAGGCTAAGCTATTATGACTATATGGGTATGTGACTATAACTAGTGATGATGCTATGATATTATCCTTTATAATTAATTTCAAGCTAATGTTATAGAACCATTTTGCCACTTAGTTCTATAACCATATTTATCTAAAGTTGATTTGTTATGATAATTTGACGTCGAGAGACTCAAGTTGTTATAATAAGTTTTTAAGAACTTGTCTATGGTTTGAATCTTTGGTTGGGGAGATGCGCTTAGATACTTTGATAAAATATTGAACTTGTTGGAAACTTATTTTAAGCTTTGTCGCTTAATCAAACATAAGTCTTGAATCATACCAAATTAAATTGTGTAAACTCCATTCTGACGAAAAAGGATTATCACTCTTTACCTACATAAACATATCTCGATCATTATTATCATCATCACGAACTTATACGAACTATCACATATTAGTCATACTTGTTACTATTGTTACTATTTCAATCATTTCTTTCTACAGTCATTATATTGATTACCAAAACGAAACTAAGTCCTAGCGAACGATCCTGGCTTACCACTACAAAGCTATATTACGAACGAAAGGGTATACTTGCCCTTGTTTGTATTCTAGTCCCTTGTTTTGTGAAACCTTGTTATAAATTAAAAAAATGATGGAAGAATTTGACGAAAACACAAAAAAAATATATATGTATCAAATTTGTGAAAATAAAAACTTAAAAAAGGAGGAGTTGATTAACTAAAACTTTAGTGGTTAAGTTCTAAATAAAATAGATAGATATAAGTGTAAACTTATAATTTTTTATATTTTTTGGTAGCTATAGAAAATAAACAAAATACTTCTTTAAACTATATACTATCTAGACTTTATATTTAAAAATACAACATGTATGTAATAATAAAAAATCAACAAATTACATGATTATAATATTCCAATAAAAACATCAGTTATTATTTATTTATATTTTGACACTTAACAAAGTCAAACAATCAGTTTACGTAAATTATTATTAACATGGATATAAATAGACATCGGTGTTAGATGAATACAGGACCTTAGTCATCGGTGTTAGATGAAAATAAATAGATATAACTCTACATATTACAACAACATATAGTTTTACAAGGTCGTTATGTGTTAATAAACACACAATATCTAGAA
Source organism: Glebionis coronaria (assembly GCA_025667525.1). Taxonomy (NCBI): domain Eukaryota; kingdom Viridiplantae; phylum Streptophyta; class Magnoliopsida; order Asterales; family Asteraceae; genus Glebionis; species Glebionis coronaria. Next base: position 565,036,422 of record CM046879.1, read on the forward strand.
AATGATAGCTAACATTTCAGATAAACAAAGTCAAATCTTTTATGCAACAAATAAACACACAATGTCAATTAATATTATCACATAATAAAAAATCAGGTAAAAACATATATAATATACATAAAATTTCAATAACCAAATTATTACTTAGTTTACCTTATGTTCAAATATCGTACGTATACGGACATCAAAACTAGTTGATAATTATAAGAATTAATAACATAGTTAAATTGGATAAAGAACCATGTGTTCACCATCACTAGTTGATACGTTTCTTTATAGAAAATTCAAAAACATATCCAAATTATTCAAGATCAAAATTTCATTAATTTGATGAAAGATGAAAAGATAGATTTTTTTATTAATTTTGGCTTTTAATGATAAAAGTAGTGATCAAGTGCCCAATAGCGTTCTAGCTGACAGCATTTCTCTCTGCGGTTGGCACTCGAGGAACCACGGGCACTTCATATCAAGCAAATAGGTCTTAGGGATGAGACGCCCGCGCAAACGTAGTATCATTTTTATTATTATGAATTTGTGAGTATATTCTTTTAATTTAAAGAATTATTAAGCTAAGAGGGACCATATATACATGTATAATATATAATTAACAAACCTAACTTCAAACCAAAAATTAAGATAAAGAGATTTGTAAGCCATTAGATCATATCTTGTCAAATTAATATTACCTATTTTTTTAACAAAATTTTTTAACAACTTTTGTAATTAACTATTGAAAAAGCTTTTATATTAAAACTATAATATCTTTTTATCTATTTATTTTTTTCATAATTTTATTACTATGTTTTTAAAAATTTCGTGTTGTTTAATTCAACATTCATTTTTGTATCTTTTTTATTAAATTTTTGTATTTTTTATTTTTAATGAATTTATTGTATTTTAATTTAACTTCTGCTACAACTTTAACTTTATGATTGGTGTATTTTGCATACACCTAATAGCATGTTAATTTAGCATAATTGTATATTTATTTGTCGTTATATATGTACTTTGAGTGTGTTTTATGATTATGTAGGTTACGAGCTAAGTGGAATAAAAATGGACGCTTAATTAATCTTTTGGAGAAAAGACATTGTGAGCGCCGATAAATGAAGAAGAAATATTGAAGAAAAAGATTTGAGCGCGTCGCAATATGTTTGATCATCTTTTATTTGTCCGGGCTTCGTTTGAACAATTCTTGGCATTGGGTTATTTTTTATTGGGCCAAAGTTATTATATGTCAAAAAGAATTAAAAAAAAGGAAAAAAATGGTTTGGCCCAATGCCCATTAACAACTTTTGCGTCAAATCTTAGCCAAGAAGAATATAAAAAGAAGATACAGCCAATTGTGGGTCACTGTGACAATTAAGAGCCGCAATTCACAAAAGATAAAAGAAGGAAAAGTCGACATTTTTTCCTTAGGGTGAGGGGGGAATTTTGGACGCAACAATAAATAAAAAAAAGTGTTATTTATTTAAGATGAAGTTGATGAGTGCACAGCGGGTCGGGTACACCGCGATGTCCGGATAATTTTGTTGTAATTCCTTCTGGTAACTTTATTTATGGTTTGATCATTACTTTTGGATTATCATATTTTTATTACAAAGATTTATGATTTATTTATAAGTTATTTTTATCGACTTAATATTATGTTTAATTATTTGTGCAAGATAATTTATTATTAGTTAACGGTTCATTCTTATTCTATCTAGTTAAAGAAATAGATGGTCGTATAATCGATATAAATTGTACCTAAATAAATTGTTAAAACATAATTATTTGTTGGATTAATATAAGATTTGTTATTGCGAGTCGTTGATGAACATAATAAATGCCGACATTAATTCATTCATATTAAGTCAAAATAATCTTTGTAATCGGTTCTAAAAAGTTTCGATAATCCATAAGTGTGACCAACCATAAATATTAGGAGCTGGAAGGGATTACATTTTTCTTTTAATTGTTTACATCTTTATTTTATTTTTTCTAGCTTTACTATTAGCTTAATAATTATTTTAATTTTTAATCCGCATTTTTATTATTAAAAGTATTTTAGTTGTTAGATTTCAAAACCAAAACTTTGATTGATCAGTGATCACCCTAAAACTTAAACTAAAACCACATAGTCCTCGTGGACCGATACCTGCTTATCCTATCTAGTATAAGGTAATTAGGTTATTTTTGACCGGCACTTCGACGTCGATCAAAAATTTGGCGCCGCTGCCGGGGACTCAGTGAGCTTTTCGTTTAAGTTTTTGTTAATATTTTTCTTTAATAAAATACAAAAATACAAAAAGATTTTATTTTTCTTATTTTGTTTTGTTTTGTTTGTTTGTTTTGTTTCTTGTGAGTGTGCAGGTTAGTGTATGCGCACACGTAGATCGGGACGTACATCACCGTTAGCTTACGATCCTGAGGTTGAGAAAAGTGAAAGGTTAAGAAGGAAGACGTTTCGACATTTTTCTACTAATCTTGATTTTTCAGGTTTAGCAGAGCTTTTCACTGAAATGCCAGGTGACGAAGATGTTGGCGGAAGTGCTAGTGGAAGTAGTAGCGGAGAATAATCTCCACCACGGGGTGTTGATTCTTATTACAGGTCGGGGATCTTCGAAGATCCTTCGCCTATTGTTTATCCGGATCCGGTTAAAGGGGTTACAAGTAACTTCAAGATCCAGCCGAACCTCATAGCAATCTTGCCAGTGTTTAGAGGTCGTGAGGAGCCATACGCACATCTGCGAGAATTCTTCTCAATTGCTGACACACATCAGGTTAATAACATTACCAAGGATGAGGTAAGACTTCGCCTTTTTCCTTTTTCTCTTAAAGATCAAGCTAAGGATTGGTTCTCATCTCTTGAGCCAGGTAGTATTAACTCATGGTCTGAAATGCAATCTGCTTTTCTTGAGGAATTTTATTCTATAAGTAAAACTGTTGCCATTAGGAATAAGATTAAATCCTTTCGTCAAATCCCAGGCGAGCAGTTTCATGAAGCATTTAATAGACTTAAGGAGTTATTAAGAACATGCCCTCATCACGATGTTCCAAAATGGGAACTTGTCAAAGTCTTCTATGATGGGTTGGATTATAACAACCAACAATTTGTGATGGCCACTAGTGGGGGTATGTTTTTCTCGCGACCTATGGAGGAAGAATGGGAGTTTTTTGAAAAACTAAGCAAAGGTTCTAAGACCCAAGCTTCAGTGGATCGAAACAACCACCTATCTTCCGCCAATTATGTGTCTAACCAACGTGGCACAAATTCTGAAATTAGCGAGTTAAGTAAGAAAGTTGATCTTTTGTTGAAAAATATAGGAAAAGGTGTTCCAAATGTGTCTAATGTGTCGCATAGTGGGTGTTCAATGTGTGGTGATCCAAGTCACTCTGTCGATAATTGTCAAAGTTGGGGGGGCGCCACCAAATGAGGAGGTAAATGGAGTCTATGGTGGTCGTCCATGAAATGACCCATTCTCTGAAAGTTACAATCCTGGATGGCGCAATCACCCCAACCTCCGTTGGAAAGATGAAGACAATCGCCCTAATAATACCCAACAACAACACTATGGTTACAAACCAAGGTATGAGGGTGGCGATTCATCTAATTTCCAACAAAATTCTTACAATCATAGGCCACAACAACAATATCCAAATTAGGGCCAAGGCCAAGATGACAACCGTCTCTTGAACCTTGACCGAAAGTTTGATAGGCTTATGGATTCATTATCTACCAACAATCAAGAGATTAATAGAAAATTTGAGGTCACTAATCAAAGACACGAGACCACTACTAAATCTATTGCAGCTCTTGAGAGACAAGTTGGTCAATTGGCGGATCAATTAAGCAAAAGAGATGAGGGAAGGCTACCGAGCTACCCCACCATGAATCCCGCACACAAGAAAAATGGAAATGAGCACGTGAATATGGTGACATCTCTTCGAAACGGTAAAATCTACAACAATGACAAGGGAATTCCCAATTCTCCTGATGTCGAGGATTTTGTCACTGATGACGAAATTATTATTGAAGGTAAAAATTCTGATAATGTTAAGTCCGGTTCTGAGTTGGTAAATGATTTGTTAAATGATTTTCCTAAACCAACAACACTGAATCCTAAAGCTACTGAAACTCCCGAAGTTAAGGAAGGTGGTGTGTCCAGCACACCTTACCCTACGGCTTTGGAGAAATCGACATCTGCAAGGTTAGCTAAAAAGGGTCCTCATGCTGAGGATATGTGGGAGACTTTCAAGCAAGTTAAAATCAGTCTCCCCCTTATTGATGCTATCAAGCAAATTCCTACGTATGCCAAGTTTTTAAAGGACTTGTGTACCCAGAAAAGGAAGCTGAAGGCATCGTTGCCTAAAAAGATTGACTTGACGGAGCATGTTAGTGCAGTCTTATCTAGCTCTCTTCCTCCTAAATTCAAAGATCCTGGAGCACCGTTGATTTCATTTGTGGTCGGAAATATTGCCATTAAGAAGGCTCTCCTTGATCTTGGTGCCAGTATTAACATCCTTCCTGCTAGTTTGGTTGATAAGTATGACTTAGGAACTCTTCGTAAGACTGACACCATTATTTCCTTAGCCGATCGATCTACTAAAATTCCTAGAGGTATCTTAGAGGGTGTTATTGTGAAAGTTGATGACTTCTATTACCCAGTTGACTTCTTTGTTATGGACACCGAGTCACAATACAAGGATGTTCAACCGACTATTATCCTTGGGCGCCCATTCTTAGCCACGATAGATGCTAGGATTAATTTTCGGACCGGCGCCATGGATATTGCATTCGGTAATAAGAAGATAAGATTGAATGTGTTTGATTCTATGAATTCTCCTACGATGAATGAATGTTACCAAGTAGATGTGATTGATGAGGAAGTTCAAAAGCATGCATCCCGTATGCTTAAGGATGATCCTTTGGAATTATATCTAACTGGTGATAATGAGGAGATTCTTGATGTTGCTGAAGTTCTAGAGATTCAAGAGTGTTTGGTCAGTTCTTTGGACCATCAAAAACCACCTTGGTCATATAAAGTGGAGCCCTTGCCTTCTACTTTTGACACGGCCACGAAACCGTCTTTGGAGGTGCCTCCAACTCTTGAACTAGAACCTTTGCCATCTAATCTCAAATATGCTATTCTAGGTCCTAACAATACATTACCCGTTATTGTTGCTTCTGATCTTTCTGAATAACAAGAGGAAGCACTTCTAAAAGTGCTTTCCAAGTACAAAGCAGCAGTGGGATGGACGATTGCAGACTTGAAAGGGATCAGCCCTTCATTATGTATGCATCGAATTGTTACGGACCCAGATGTTAAGCCAGCAAGAGATGCGCAAAGGCGTCTGAATCCTAATATGAAAGAGGTAGTGAAGACGGAAGTTCTTAAATGGTTAGATGCTGGTATCATCTATCCCATCTCGGATAGTAAATGGGTAAGTCCTACTCAAACGGTGCCTAAAAAGGCTGGAATCACCGTTGTTGAAACCGAGAGTGGGGAAAAACTCACAACCCGACCAGTTACTGGGTGGAGAGTTTGTATAGATTACCGTAAGCTGAATAATGCCACATCTAAAGATCACTTCCCACTACCCTTCATTGATCAAATAGTTGAGAAGCTTTCTGGTAAGAAATTCTATTGCTTCTTGGATGGGTACTCTGGTTATAATCAAATACCCATCCATCCTGATGACCAGGCCAAAACTACGTTTACATGTCCATATGGGACGTTTGCATTTCGAAGAATGCCTTTTGGCCAGTGTAATGCACCGGCTACCTTTCAGCGGTGTATGATGAGTATCTTTTCTGACATGGTTGGAGAATCTGTAGAGATATTTATGGATGATTTCTCCATCTTTGGTCAATCTTTTGAAAGCTGCCTTGATCAGCTTGAAAGCGTGTTAAAAAGATGCACCGAAACTAATTTGGTGCTTAGTTGGGAGAAGAGCCATTTCATGGTTCGAGAGGGAATTGTATTAGGGCATGTTGTGTCTGAAAAAGTATTTGAGGTTGACCGTGCCAAAGTTCAAGTAATTTCAACCCTTCCTCCTCCCACTACCATCAAGGGTGTGTGTTCTTTTCTTGGTCATGCCGGGTTCTATAGGCGATTTATTAAAGATTTTAGTGCAATATCAAAGCCTTTGTGTAATCTACTCTTGAAAGATGCACGCTTTGACTTTAATGAATCATGTCTTAAAGCATTCAATATGCTTAAGCAAAAGCTTGTAGAAGCCCCTATTCTGCAATCACCTGATTGGTCGAAGCCTTTCGAGATCATGTGTAATGCGAGTGATTATGCTGCTGGGGCGGTTCTAGGACAGCGGGTCGATAATAAACCCGTTGTGATCTTTTATGCTAGTAAGACTTTTTCAGAAGCTCAAATGAATTACACTACTACTGAAAAAGAGTTGTTAGCCGTGGTTTTTGCTCTTGATAAGTTTAGGTCATATATTTGGGGACATTCTAAGGTGATAGTATTTTCAGATCATAGTGCCTTAAGACATTTGTTGACTAAGAAAGAGACAAAACCGAGGTTGCTTAGGTGGATTTTGCTTTTACAGGAATTTAATTTAGAAATTCGGGATAAAAAGGGGTCAGAAAATGTAGTTGCCGATCATTTGTCTAGAATTATCCCTCCGCCGTTCAGCCCTTCTGATGTGATTAAGGAAAGTTTTCCGGATGAAAGTTTGTTTGAGGTTTCTAAGGTTCCTTGGTACGCAAATATAGTTAATTACCTAGCTGTTAAAAAGCTTCCGGATTTTTGGTCCAACCAACAAAGAAAATACTTCTTCTCCTAGTTGAAGCATTATTTTTGGGAGGATCCGGAGCTCTATAAGGTGTGTGCTGACCAAGTTGTTAGGAGATGTGTTCCCGACCATGAGCATATGGACATATTGGCTCATTGCCATTCTTATGCATGTGGTGGTCACTTTGGTGCTACGAAAACTGGGCATAAGATCCTACAAAGCGGTTTCTTTTGGCCGACTATATTCAAGGATGTCCAGTCTTTTGTAAAAGCATGTATTCGTTGCCAACAAGTTGGAGGGATTTCAAGGCGTAATCAAATGCCTATGAATCCCATACTTGTTGTTGAGATCTTTGACGTGTGGGGTATTGATTTTATGGGACCATTCCCCACTTCCCATGGCAATGTGTACATTTTAGTGGCAGTTGATTATGTGTCTAAGTGGGTAGAGGTTGAGGCTACTAGAACCAATGACCATAGTGTAGTTCTTAAGTTTGTTAAGAAAAATATCTTTGCTAGGCATGGAATTCCTAAGGCTATCATTAGTGATGGGGGTTCCCACTTTAAGAACTTTAGATTTGGAAAATTATTGAAACATTATGGAGTTAATCATAGGATAGCCACCCCTTATCACCCACAGACTAGTGGACAGGTTGAAATATCTAATAGGGAGATTAAGCGAATTTTGGAAAAGACTGTCCGTAGTGATAGGAAAGATTGGTCCTTGAGGTTAGATGATGCTTTGTGGGCATATAGGATGGCTTTTAAGACTCCTATTGGTATGTCACCGTATAAGTTGGTATATGGCAAGGCGTGTCATTTACCGGTTGAGATAGAACATAGGGCTGAATGGGCGATTAAGACTGTTAATTTGGATTTAGAGAAAACGGGTAGTTCTAGGAAACTTCAATTATCTGAATTGGATGAGATTAGACGTGATGCTTATGAAAGTTCTAGGATTTATAAGGAGAAAACCAAAGCTTTTCATGATCGACACATCACCAAGAAATCGTTCTTGGTTGGTCAAAAAGTTTGGTTATTCAATGCTAGACTTAAGCTTTTTCCTGGAAAGTTAAGAAGTAAATGGACGGGTCCATATATAGTGACTCAAGTCTCTCCATACGGAGCCATTGAAATAAAAAATATGGTGGGTGGAGAGCCGTTTAAAGTTAATGGACACCGTTTAAAGCCGTATGTTGAGTTGGAGAGTGATCAGATGGAAACGGTGGATGTGGTTTACTTGGAACCACTCCATCCGTCTCAATAGCTCATATGAGTTATGTCTGGCTGAAGACGGTAAACTTAGCGCTTCGCGGGAGGCAACCCGTGGTTTCTGTAACTTTATGGGTGTGTTCACTACAAACCCTCACGAGACAAAACTCGTCCAGTCGGGCTACCGAGTGGTTTAAAGGCTTGTTGCATACACTAAATGCAACCGTGATTCCTATGAAAGTGAGTTAGGTTTTTTGTTCTTTGTGTGAGTTTGTCAAATTGATTTTTAACTAAAAGTTCAATTTAAATTTTTAGCATTAGAGACAATGCAATGCTTTAAGTTGAGGGGGGTGGCACATGTGTTACATGTTGGTCAAAAAGGGTGAAAATGTGATTTTTGGGAAAAATTGAAAAATTTTAAAATTTTAAATCACATTATAAGAGTCTTGTGCTAATTAGATGTGCAAGTTTCTTCTACATATATGTTTGTTGAGTGTATGCAGATTCTAAAGATTAGCTTGTGGATGATTTATTGGAGCAAGCTAGGAGATTTGGCCATAATTATCAGGTGCACCCGATTCCATTGTATAATTTGGTTATTAAATTGATTTGATTGTTTGTATGTAGTTAGGCATATGTATAATTTAGATGATCAAACCACGCCGGTTGAATTCCCTCTACTTACCTTTGCTTAGATCGAGTAAAAATTTTGAATAAAATAATATGAAATATAGTAATGTAATAGTTGGGTTAGGACACTTGAAATTGATCTTATTCGGCTCGCCACCCGCGCACGGTGGCCTTAGAAAAGAGTTGGAGAACTGTCATAATTATTGGTGGTAGTCATATGTTGGGCTTGCCTATCTGATTCGTCACCCGCGCAAGGTGATACTTTAGTTGTTAGCATGGGTCAGACGCCAATTTTTTATGATGGATAGCATTGCACTTAGCTGAGACAATTTTATGTGAAATAACCCAATCCTTGTATTGTTGTAATGAAATTAGAAAGATTAGTTTAATTTAGTGCATTGTATAATTAGACTATGTGGTAGATAATTCCATCATGTGATGTACCAGTAGGCACGAAGTATAACTGTTCCCATTTAATTAAACAGACTTAATTAACCGGTTCTCATGTGCCAATGTGTCTTAGTATGCACCTATAAGATAGATATTCATTTTTCTGAATAATTGGTCTTTATATCAACCTTAAAAGGAGTGTATAAAGCGTTCGGGATGACTTGTATAAGAAACGGTCTTGAATGGCTAAAAAGAAAGAGCTTATGTGTGATGTAAAAAATAAAATGAAAAAAAAAGTGAAAAAAAATAAAATGAAAAAAAAAAGAAAAAAAATGTGTGAAAAGAAAAAAAAATGATGAGAAAAAAAAATGGAAGTATGTAAGCTAAAGTATGATGGCTTATGATGTGCTCTTATGGTATAAAAACTCCAATGTCATAAAAGGTGTACGATATTCTCACCTCTTGTTTTAGATTAATGTTTATATTGATTATAGGTGTGCATTAGGTATGTTGGACACATGGTTAATTATATGAAATATAAAGTAAATGGAATCAATGGGAATGGTTATGCTAAGTGTTTAAGAAGGACAAAAATATTGGTAATCATTTTGGATTATTTGTCATGTAGGATGGTTATTAGTGTATTAGGTTGAATGTGATTTTTTTGATGAAATTTCAATAGTATGATTAAAAATTAATGAAATTAATATGCTTGTATATTTTTATTTTATTTTTACTTGGGACACGTAAAAGGTTAAGTTCGAGGGGATCTGATTGGTGTATTTTGCATACACCTAATAGCATGTTAATTTAGCATAATTGTATATTTATTTGTCGTTATATATGTACTTTGAGTGTGTTTTGTGATTATGTAGGTTACGAGCGAAGTGGAATAAAAATGGACACTTAATTAATCTTTTGGAGAAAAGACATTGTGAGCGCCGATAAATGAAGAAGAAATATTGAAGAAAAAGATTTGAGCGCGTCGCAATATGTTTGATCATCTTTTATTTGTCCGGGCTTCGTTTGAACAATTCTTGGCATTGGGTTATTTTTTATTGGGCCAAAGTTATTATATGTCAAAAAGAATTAAAAAAAAGGAAAAAAAATGGTTTGGCCCAATGCCCATTAACAACTTTTGCCGCAAATCTTAGCCAAGAAGAATATAAAAAGAAGATACAGCCAATTGTGGGTCACTGGGACAATTAAGAGCCGCAATTCACAAAAGATAAAAGAAGGAAAAGTCGACATTTTTTCCTTAGGGTGAGGGGGGAATTTTGGACGCAACAATAAATAAAAAAAAGTGTTATTTATTTAAGATGAAGTTGATGAGTGCACAGCGGGTCGGGTACACCGCGATGTCCGGCTAATTTTGTTGTAATTCATTCTGGTAACTTTATTTATGGTTTGATCATTACTTTTGGATTATCATATTTTTATTACAAAGATTTATGATTTATTTATAAGTTATTTTTATCGACTTAATATTATGTTTAATTATTTGTGCAAGACAATTTATTATTAGTTAACGGTTCATTCTTATTCTATCTAGTTAAAGAAATAGATGGTCGTATAATCGATATAAATTGTACCTAAATAAATTGTTAAAACATAATTATTTGTTGGATTAATATAAGATTTATTATTGCGAGTCGTTGATGAACATAATAAATGCCGACATTAATTCATTCATATTAAGTCAAAATAATCTTTGTAATCGGTTCTAAAAAGTTTCGATAATCCATAAGTGTGACCAACCATAAATATTAGGAGCTGGAAGGGATTACATTTTTCTTTTAATTGTTTACATCTTTATTTTATTTTTTCTAGCTTTACTATTAGCTTAATAATTATTTTAATTTTTAATCCGCATTTTTATTATTAAAAGTATTTTAGTTGTTAGATTTCAAAACCAAAACTTTGATTGATCAGTGATCACCCTAAAACTTAAACTAAAACCACCTAGTCCTCGTGGATCGATACCTGCCTATCCTATCTAGTATATGGTAATTAGGTTATTTTTTACCGGCACTTCGACGTCGATCACTTTAATTGATAACAAACTTGACAAGTAAAAGTATGACATTTGTTTAAAAAAAATAGTTAATAAGGTACCCATTACATTGCGCAGGTATCATGCTAATAACCAAGGTTTTGAAACCCGGGTTGACCCGGCCGGGTCAACCGGTTCGACCGGATCCGGACTAAAAAATGGGTCAAAACAAACCGGTTCGTAACTAAATGAGACCCAGTACGATCCGACGGTTTTTTGGAAAACCGGTTCAACCCGGGTGAACACTACCGGCCGGGTCTCTTTTTTATAACTGTTTAAAAAAACACCACTATACTTGCACTTAACCTAATCCTTATATCCTTTCCCTCATTCTTTCTACCTACCTTACAACCCAGTCGCCGCCATGGATAACATCCCAATCCTCAATTTAATTGAAGCAACAAACGCATAAACAATCACCATGTTGAATATCTATCAACTGAACGCCAACTGTTGGTGTTGTAAGATTGTACCATTTCATTTATATTGCATAAGAAAACTATTGACCAAGAAAGCATATATGGCTATTATTGTATATTTGTATGCACAGGTTAGTGATATCATTGTATATTGGTATTTACTTGGATTGTTTTGTATTTAGCATTTATAGAGTACAACGGCAGTAAGTGGTTTTCAATCTCAGCAGCAAGTGGTTCTCAATCCAGTATGATAAACTTGTAAATACGGTAGGAGTTTTCTCTTTTGAAGGATAAAACCTTGTAATCTGCTAGGATTAATAGATGTTTGTAATCTGGATCTATGGTTGTTTGCTTATTTTTTACAACAGAAGCTCTACTATAAATGTTTTTTTTTTAACAGTGTAAAACCGGGTTGACTCGACGGTCTAACCGGTTGAACCGGCGACCCGGATGCTCGACCGGGTCGATTTCTGACCCGGGTATCAAAACATTGCTAATAACAATAATAGTTGAAGAAGAACATTTTTTGATAATAAAAAGATACTCCTTAATAACGTGTGAAACATAGAATGAACGTTCAAAGTCTATCATCTTGACTAATATAGGAAAATAAAAAAAAATAAAAATAAAAACTTGAAATAAGTCTGTTTTCATTTTTTCACATAAAACATAGAGGCGATACCTTCAACTTTTTTTAACTTTTATGGTCCAGTTCCAGTTATGTTTGAAACACTTTGGACAAGTGTTTTGCATCAACCCACCTGACCAGTTCCATAAGAATGTTTAGGCATAAAAGAGGTGCTATTCTTGTGACATAATCAACAACTTCCTTCTCAATGGTGAAAATGTATCCAAAAATGCGCCTACTGACAAAAACACTTGTACTAACTATACTCGTCTCAATGATGGCAATGATTAGGACTACATAGACAGCCAAACGAGCGCCTTGTGGGTTTCGAGGTCCTAGTTCATCGGATACTCTGGTGCTGAAAATACAATGGCAGTGTGACTACAAACATGAGTCTTAATTATCTGTTTCAAGATAAAAGTCAAATATTAATTATAGATATATGAAGCAAAAACAGAAGTATTTACAGACCTGACCCCAAATCCGTATGCTATGGCATAGAGTGTAGAAAATAGTGTTGAGACTGTTCAAAAGACACAAGATAAGTAAAATAAGTATAGAATCTTTCTTGATATAATTTGATCTCGTCATCGCAGAGAACTCTTTACTTGTAGTCCTGAACTGTTATTGCTGGCATAGATACATGGTGTCACAGTATTTGAAAAACAACTAGTCAAGTAGCCAAAATGTGTAGAAACGGAGAGAAAAATAACATAAACCATGTGATTTGTATATATACATTGCTTTTAAAGCGCATGTAAACTATTGCTACAAGATACCGGTGAAGGCCTCTAAAATACGCTATATAACCGACATCTGAAAACTATGGATCTCTAACACACTACAATGTTTAGAAAGGAAGCTCTAATTTGAAGTAATCTTCTAAAAAGCAAATCTAAACCAGCCTCAATTCCATCAATGCTAACATCAAGAACTTGCAATTTCTTTATGCTCATTTGGACTTCAATTTTCTTGATCTCTTTGTTGTGTGCACTTCTTTGGAGTGATGTAATAGCCATATCAACAGTTTCTACCTCATTCATAAACGTCGAATTATTGTAACGTGTAGACGAACTCTTTGTTAAAAACTTAGATAAAAGATGAACTCCATTATTCGGTTGACATTAAGATCAAAAGGCATTTAATGTAAGGCTGTTCACTTCTCCAAGAACTTTACTAATCGTTAGAACATGGTGATCGACATCAAGAAACAGAAATGAACCGATTTTCTTTTCAAGATGCTTTAGCGTGCCAAGGCTCTTGATGATGGTTTTCTTTGCTTTTTTTCTAAAGCACAGATATGCCGAGAGTTCACTAGCAGCAATTGAATCGCCGCCTTTTCTTCGTAAGGCGGATTGAAGAGTTTGTGTGTTTTCCTTCATTAACATGATCAGCTCTTTAAGGGTGCTGCACAAGTCTAGCAACCCAATGGAAGCTTCTAAGATGTCTTCAACAAAGATTCCGTTGTGTTTTAGTGAAAGGGCTTGTTGGGTCTGTGGAGACTGAACAAGCTCGTCGACAGAAGCATACAACTCCGCCAATCAAACCAAACCACTTTGAATATTTTCACTCGAAAGAAGCAACGACAACTTTAGATCATTGATTTTTGTTTCAATTTTGGTAAAAGAAGGATGTGTTAACCTAGAAGGCAAACTAATAGATCTGAAATGAGATGTGAATGATGCTGCTTCCATTTGGATCAAACTTCTTAAGAGCAATGGAAAATTTAGGATTTCAGAAAATATGAAGCTTATTGAAATATATGAACTTGATGGTATTTAAAGGGACATAAGAAGCAACATATGCAGTGAGGTTTAAAGAGAAGGTTTGGCATTTATCGAATTATTTTGAAAGATATATGAGCTGTGATGTTTTTGTATTGCCTCCCGAATTATTTTATTTGCACTACCATTCAAATATTTATAAATCTAATTTTTAAACATGTTGCTCAATTTTCTTTGTGTGTATATTATGATGAGTCGAATTGGGTGTACCTGCCCAATATGTTTATATGTTGAAAAAAATATAAGAATTATTTTCTACTTAAACTAGCGTGTGTGTGCTATCAACCTTGTCTGGAACACAGAATCCTCAAAAAGGGTTATAATACTCCGTTTTGAAGATATATAGTACGTACGTGAAGTTTATCTGATTTATAAAAACAATTTATTTTAAACTTCTCTATCAAGAAAAACGAAAAAAGAAACATTGAGTTTGCGAGGCTCATGTAAAAAACTCAAAACTTGCTAGCCAACATCATACCGCCACAATTTCTTCGTAAGGCTGACTGAAGGATTCGCAAGTTTTGAGGTCGGTTGTTACATAAGCCTAGCAAACTCAATGACACCCCCTTCTATTTTAATGGCCTGCCGATGCTTGTTGCGTTTTGTGTATATCCAGTAACCGTGTATATATCAAATAAGCTCATCCACCTAATTAAACATATTATATACAAAACCATTTAAATGACTTGATTCGAAACCAACAGCTGTTTAACGACTTATAATTCTCGGTTAAGGTACAACCAAAGTAGTGGTATCTGAAGCGGTATTTAGATTCTCAACGTTCCTCTTGATCAACTCACTTAAAAAAACCTATTCTGCCATACCGGGAACAAAAGACAATGTTTGGAGATTACTAAACTATTATGAAGGATGCATGATCTGTGAAGTTTTTTTCAGTGCCTGGCTACCAAAGATTTCATTGGCGCCATTCATGTACTATAGATTGTAATCTTTATATATGCGTTACTAGATTTATATTCTGATTTTTTATAGTATATCAAAGGTGTTTAATGTATTCATATCTGTTTTTATTTGATTCGTATATATATATATATACATAGATACACCATTTATCTTTAATATTTATGCAGAAATAGGTGTAAAAATACTAGAATTGGATGGCATATCAACTTTTCATCTTATTTCTTAAAAATTAAATATCTCTCAAACCGTTAATCGTTACGAAAAACTAATTATACCATCGCGACGGGAATTAAGTTATCTTTCTATAGATAGGCACTTCTATACACTTTCGGCAAACTTTTTTTTTTTAAATTTACGCATAAAAAATTACATGTGATTCTCGAAAAATTACATGTAATTTTCGAAAATTACGTGTAATTTTTTTGGCGAGAATTTTTAACACTGTAAATCGTTAACTTTTGTGTGAATTACATGTAATTATGTGTGAATTACATGTAATTTTTGTAATAAAATAGTTTATTAGTGTTAAATGCAAATCACATGTAATTATGTGTGAATTACATGTGATTTTTGTCATAAAGTGGTTAGTTAGTGTTGAATGAAAATTACATGTAATTTTGTGTGAATTACATGTAATTTTGCTCAAATCACATGTGATTTTATAAATAATTACATGTAATTTTGCTCAAATTACATGTGATTTTATACAAAATTACATGTAATTTTGCTTTAAATCACATGTGATTTTATAAATAATTACATGTAATTTTGCTTTAAATCATATGTGATTCATGTAGACTCACATAACTTTACATCTAACTTTCGTCCCATTTGACGCGTTAGTCTTTTTTTTAAGTTACATGTTTTCATAGATTTTTATTTTCAACTTTAATACCAATAATCTAGAAACCAAGTAAATCACATGCGATTCGTGATAAATCACATGTAATTCGTGGTAAATCACATGTGATTCGTGGTAAATAACATTTTCTCTCCATTCCTCACATCATCCATCCTTCCGAAGTGGTCTTGTGATCCATGTATGCTATCTAAAGTGGTCTTGTGATCCATGTATGCTATCTTGTGATCCATGTATGATAGTTACATGTGAATTTGCTTGCATTACATGTAATTCGTGATAAATTACATGTGATTCAAACAAAAGCACATGTGATTCATCTAAAGTGGGTTTGTTAGAAGAAGTTAAAGTTTTGAAATGTTTGAATCACATGTAATGCAAGCAAATTCACATGTAATTATCATCGAATTACATGTGATCCAATGCAAGCAAAATCACATGTAATTATCATCGAATTACTTGTAATTCAAGCAGACAATTTAATATATTAACAAGATTACATGTGATTAAAAAAATCACATGTGATTCATCTAAAGTGGGTTTGTTAGAAAAAGTTAAGGTTTCGGAATGCTTGAATCACATGTAATGCAAGAAAAATCATATGTAATTATCACCGAATCACATGCAATTCAAGCAGAATTACATGTGATTCAAACAAAATCACATGTAATTTAGAAGCCAATTTGTTTTCTATATTTTACATAAATGAAAACATAATACGTGATTAAAAAAATCACATGTGATTCATCTAATGTGGGTTTGTTAGAAAAAGTTACGGTTTCGGTATGCTTGAATCATATGTAATGCAAGCAAAATCACATGTAATTATCACCGAATCACATGTAATTCAGAAGCCAATTTGTTTTACATATATTTTTTTTGGGTAAAGGGGACTCCACCTCGGTAAAATGAACATATTTTATATTAATGGCAACAAACATTTTAACATATTAACAAAATTACATGTGATTCAAACATTTTAATGTAATTCACATAAATCACGTGTGGTTTTAAAATAATAACGAAAATATTTTTGTCATTTAATAGACGGTTATTTTCATATACTTTTAACGATTTTACAATGTTGAAATTCTCGTCAAAAAAAATACACGTGATTTCACAAATCGCATGTGACGTTACAAATTCAAATGTGATTTTTAAAATAATTAATCAAACATGAGTTTTCGAGAATTACATGTAATTTTTCGAGAATTACATGTGATTTTTTTACGAAATTTTTTAAAAAAAGTTCGCCGAAAGTATATAGAAGTGCATATCTATGGAAAGATAATTTAATTCCCGTCGTGACGGTATAATTATTTTTTCATAACGATTAACGGTTTAAGAGATATTTAATTTTTAAGAAATAGGATAAAAATGTGTTTTTTTAATTAAATTTAAAAAGATTAATATTGGATGGTGGAGATTGCTTCCTTTGTTCTTTTTTGGATGCATGTTCCTTATAGAACTTTTCTCCATGTACCTATAGATTGTATTCATATATGTTTTTATTTTATTCATATATATATATATATATATATATATATATATATATATATATATATATATATATATATATATATATATATATATATATATATATATATATATATATATATATATATATATATATATATATATATATATATATATATATATATATATATATCAAGAACCCTTATATAGGAAGGATGGTGAAACAATTCCTTAAATACAAAATTCTATTAAAATGACACATGTAATTCATTAAATGGTTTCCATAAATGCTTCAAAAACAAAATAGGAATTACAAAAGATGCCTTAAATACAAAATTCTATAAAAAATATAAGGAAGGATGGTGAAACAATGCCTTAAATACAAAATTATATAAAAATGATTCCATAAAATGC